>VKOC01000005.1:2577396-2686197 GCA_009364415.1 Spea multiplicata
TATATAGCAGATTTTTGGGGGCTGCGTGTCTCCTTTAAGTGGATTTTTTTCCAGGTCTTCCTGGAATTAAACTGATGAATATCACGTTACAGATGAAGATGACTGCCAAGCACACACTTACCTTAAGCTGGTTAAACTCTAGCAGCTGCTGCTGGGATTGCACCGCGGATTGCTTCAATTTATCGTTGCCTGCTTTTAAACGATGAATTTCAAGCTTATGGTTATTAAGATCAGCTTCGACTAGCGTCAATTTCCCTCGGCAGCTTTGAATTTCTCCTTTGTGCTATACAAGAGAAAACATTTATAAACATGTTTCAAATAACAAGAAATAAATAAAATAAAAAAAATATTGACTTGTTAAATAAAAGCATTCAAACGACCCCAGTCTTGGCCAGTTTAATGCATGCTTGTGTTTTTGTGTATAATTTTTTTTTTTTAATTGGATATTGGTGTATATGAAACAATTATATCGTACACCACGTGCTTCCGATCTGAGCTTCAGCTACTCCGGCATCAGGTTACGGAGACCGCAGTACTAAATTGCAGTCTGGATATCGAAGCGCACCATTACAGCGGTTTTAACAGTGAGGTGCGCAAGCAATGATTGCTTACCGGGTAGAGAGGAGCACAGAGTGCCTCCCTGGGACAACCCTGTAAATGAAAATCAAGAAACCTGCTCCCAGTGCCGCCAGGAGCCAAGACCAGAACAACGGAAGCAATCACTATAAACGCACATTTTATTGTTCCTTTAAAACTAAACAAAATACAACATATAGAAGGTTTTTTACAAATTACAATATTTGTTATTTTGTAAAAAGCCTTCGCTGAAACTGCATAAGCTGACCCATAAGCAGGTTAAATTTTACTTTCCTCACCTGCTTTATTTCTTCCAGGAGAGCTTGTTGCTTCTCGTCAGCTTGAAGGAGCCGGCTCTCATATCCCTCTTTATCGCCTTTCATATTCTTCGCCTGCCTCTCCAATTCCTCGCGAAGGTTTGCGATCGTCTCTTCCATTTCTTTTCTTTGCGATGTCATAGATAGCAGGAGAGACTAGAAAACGCATAGAAAAAATGAAATGCAATTTCAAGTAGAAACGTGGAAGAAATTCATTAAAATGTGTATATGTATATATATATATGTATGTATATATACACACACACACACACATATATATATATATATATATACACACACATATGACATACAGAAAAATCTGGGACTATCAGCTATTTGGAGTTTAAAACTCACGTTTTTATCTTCGTTTTGCTGCCTCATTGCCTGCGTTTGCTCTTCAAGAGCCTTCCTTTCCAAAGCGTTTGCTTGTTGAAGCGTTTCGATCCGCTCGTCGGCCTCGCGCAGCTTTTGCTGTAAGTCATCGCAGTTTTCGGACAATTTGTCTGCCTGCGCGTTACGAGTAGAGAACGGAGCGCATGTAATAACGGTGAAAACCGACCATCAAAACCACAGAAGGCGACCAGCCATAGCCACATATTGCCGAAAGACAGCAGCAGCTTATTCTTTTATACATTTTTTGTTTAGGAGATATGGGGTTTTTTTCCCCTTTTCTTCTTAAATTGTCTGTGTTATTTTATGTGCACATTCTGTGCTTTTTCCTTTGTATGGGGAGTTTATATTTTCAGCTGGGGGTCTTAGTGGATCTGGGTGCTTACAGAACCCGCTCCGAGAGTCCAATCTCCATCGTTCACGGCGGAATTTGCTCTGCCCGCCTGAAATTATCTACTAAACGGCAGGAAGAGCCAAAGGGAAAGTTCACATAAAACCGCAGTATTCAGAGGCGACGTCGGTGAAACGAGAGGAGGCAACGGCCAGATTACAAACAAAGAACTTCGCTTCAAGAACTAAAAATTTAATTTTTTTTTTTTAAATGAGACATTTAAATTAAGTTAGGAGACCCGAATGGCGATGACTGAGTAGCCATGGTGCTTTAAGGCCAGAGGCCCCCAGATGATGTGAGCGCGGCCAGCGGCCCACTGGGTATACTAGATGGCCAGTCCAGGCCTGATCTACTTAACACATAAAAGCGATCAACAAACGATGCACCCCGATGGGGCGACCAGGCCAGGGCTATATACATTTTTTTTAGATATATAAACAAACCACACATACCTTTTGCAGAAGTGCAGCATTTTCAGCGGCAGAAGAGTCCGCTTTGATTTGTAAATCTTCGCAGGACTTCCTCAGACTCGCTATGGTCGCCTCATACGAGCGGTTGGACGCGGATAGATTCTGCAACGTCGCTTCCAGTTTGTCCACCGCTGCCCGAAGAGTCTCTTTCTCGTTTCTCAAATTCTCTCTCTCCACCTCGGACCGCGAGAGCTCCGTGGAGTATTTATTTTCCAGCCGCTCGGCTCCTTTTAGTCCGTCTTCGAGAATCAGGAGCCGCTCCGTCTTGTCCTCCAGGTTCCTTTTGCAGACGTCCAAGTCAGCGCTAAGTTTCTCCACTGAACTCTCCAGATCCCTGTATTTGATTTGCGCCTCTTCTAACCGGCTCGACAACTGGCTTTCGTTTTGCTCTAAGAGAGATATCCGGTTAACGTGTTTGGTCCAGTCTTCCTCGAACTTCTCCTCAGACAATTTCTTTTGTTCACGTAACTCGCTTAATTGCATTTGAAGCGACAGCTGCTCTTTTTCTGACTCCTCTTTAAACGTTTTCTGCGCCATTTCGTGATTTTCCAGAGCGCCCGTAAGACTCTGTATCGTTGCTTCTAACGTCACTATTGTCTCCTGTTTCACCATAAGTTCGTTTTCAAGATCGGTTGCCTTTTTCCTGAAAGTATTCATTTCCTTCTCCAAAACCTCTTTCTGCGACTTCAGGTTTTCCGCTTCCTCTTTGATCGTCTCCGTCTGAAGAATTACACCTTCCAGATTTTCTTCAGACATGGCCAGTTCCCGTTCCAGACTCTCGATCTTGTCCTTCAGGCCGTCTACGCTTCGCTCGGCCTCTTTAAGCTTGTCGAACACGTGGCGTTTTTTCTTTTCGTCGGATTCGATTTTAATTTTGAGTTTCTCTATCCCGGCGCGCATCAGGGAAACCTCTTCCTGGGCCGAGCGCAATCTCGTGGCCATTTCGTGTTTCTCGGACTGGCAGCGTTCTAGGGTTCCAGACAACTCGTTCTTTTCGGTTCGCGCAGCACTCAGCTCGGCCCGGCTTTCTTCTGACTGTTGCAGCAGAACGGACCTCTCCTCTTGCATTTGCTGGATCTGGTTCTGTAGGTCTTCTAGTTGCGAACTTCTGCTGTTCTCGATCTCTTGTAAGCCAATCAGACTTTCTCTTTCTCTGGAGATCTGTTCTGTGATGGACTTTGCATCGAGAAGCTCTGACTTTAGCGCTCGTATTTCAGCTTCCAGTATTTTAATAAGTTCTCTGGTGTTTGCCTTATTCATCTCCAACTCATTTTCCTTTGCTTTCATTCTCTCGCACGTTTTCTCAAGCTCCGCCTTCTCTTCAGTCAAGCTCTCCAATTCTTGATTCATTAACATTTTCTCTTCCAGGACTTGGGTAATTCTCTCCTGTAAGGTTGTTAGGGATTTTAAATTCTCTGCATTTTCATCCTGTAGGTGTTGGCATTTAGCTTGAAGCGCATCCAGATCAGCTTCCATGGACAGCGCATGATTCTCAATGTTTGACTTCTCAGACCTGCTTCTTTTCAGTTCATTCTCGGTCTGAAGATATTTTTCCCTCAGTTCTCCGTTAGATATTTCTAAACCGTCACGTATCGCAGACAACTCGGACAACTGGATTTTCAACATCTCTGCTGTATTAGAAAGGCTACTTAGATCTTTTTCCAGGTCGCCGACTCTTGCAGTTAACTGTTGCTTCTCGGAGGAATGCGACTCGAGTTTTTCAAATAAAAGAACTCTTCCGTCTTCGAGTTCCTTTAATTTACTCTGAAGTTCCAAGGCTGATGTTTCCTTTACAGAAAGTTCAGATTTCTGCATCTCAATTGTTACATTGAGATTTGTTATTTCGGCAACTAACGTTTCAATCTTAGCCTCTCCTTCTTTCACAAGTTCAAGAAGCTTCATGTTCTCGTCGGAAAACTGCTGAGCTTGCACCCTGAAATTTTCAATATGAGATTTTAAGCGGTCCGAGGGAGTATCAGGGTTACTAACCGAATTATCATCCTCGGCTGATTTCGGGGAACATTTAACATCTTCAGTAATCTCGCTTGTGGGTTTTTCTTGTCCAGGTGACTTGTCCTGACTCAAGGCCACAAGGTTTGCTCCCTGTTTTGTTTCCCCTGTATTTTTAGAACAAGGACTCTGGACGGGGTCTTTCGGATCGTGGCTTATCTGCGAAAGAGTGTTATTTAGGGATAAACTTCCGATTGGTAAAACAGAACACAGGCTCTGATTTGTGGCATCAAAGGTTCTTGTTAACTGAAAGAAACAGAGAAACAAAATATTTTAACAAACTCTGGGATATTTATAGTTAAACTTCATCAAAATGTACAGAAACACATAATAAACTGTAATTTCTACCACAAGAAGAGATCGCCGGTTGCAGCTCAGCGCTTGTTGCAAAGAAATAATTGGGTGAAAAGGGGGGAAGAGAAAAAAGGGGGGGGAGAGAGAAAAAGGGGGAGAGAGAAAAAAGTGGGGGGAGAAGATGAAAAAAGGGGGGAGTAGAGAAAAAAGGGGGGGAAGAGAAAAAAGGGGGGGAGAGAGAAAAAAGGGGGAGAAGAGAAAAAAGGGGGGGAGAGAGAAAAAAGGGGGGGAGAGAGAAAAAGGGGGGGAGAGAGAAAAAAGGGGGGAGAGAGAAAAAGGGGGGGGGAAGAGAGAAAAAGGGGGGGAGAGAGAAAAAGGGGAAAGAGGGGCAAAAAGGGGGAAAGAGAGAGAGAGAAAAAAGGGGGAAAGAAGAGAGAGAGAAAAAGGGGAAGAGTAAAAAGGGGGAGAAAAAGGGGGAGGATCACTCTAGCTTACTAACCAGAAAATGTAGAGATGTGAAGGAAGTATTCTATATACATAAATTTTGGTTAAACCAGATCGTGCTACATAAACAAAGACAAACTATTCTAGATTTGCTGCAGATACTTACATCATCGACATCAAAAGATAATATCGATCGGGCGCTTAGGTCGAGGCACTGCAGCTCCAGTCTGGCAGCTTCCAACTCCAACGATAACTGCTCGGTCTGCTTCTTCTCTTCCGCCAGCTTTGTCTCCATCTCTGCGGCTTTAGCTTTCATGTTTTGGTGCAGAATGGCTATTTCTGAAATGTGCTGTTTTTTTAGGTCGTCGACCTCCGTTTGGTATAACGCCAGCAGCTGCATTAAATTTCCGGCGTCAAGACTTTGCTCTAAAACATCCATGTCTTTTGACTCCGTATTTTGCTTTTTCGATGGAAAACGATTAGAAACGGAGCGACGGCCTCCGAAATGATTCGCTTCGAGGATTGCACCCGTCTCGCTCGCATCCACGGTGTCATTATCGCCCGCTGGCACATCGGAAAGCACCGGAGCATGTTCTTCAGTCACACTGGTTCTACAAATACTACGTGAAGCCGTTTCAAGTCGACCTCCGCCGCCCTCTGGATGTTCTTGTGTACAGCTCCTCTCATTATCGCAGCCGGCAAGGATAGAAAAGTCATCGAGGCTGACAGAGCTTTCTGCGGGAGATCTCAGAAGCTTCCGTTTCTCATCGACATCCATCTCGAGAGCTTCAAACTCAACCTGGTCTTTCTCTTCGCACCCCGGACTCGCTTTGAACTCTTCCAAGGCTCTGCTTTGAGACAGCTCTCGGCTTCGGAGATCACAAACAAGTTTCCGGAGTTCTTCGTTTGTTTTTTGGACATCTTGATGAACTTTTTTCAGTTCTGCCAATTCTAACTTTAGATCTTCGAGCTCTTTGGAGCCCTCGCTGTGCCCGTCAACCAAAACGTGGCGCGCCTCTTCATTTTCTTGCTCATCCGCACCGTGATTTAAATCATTTGATTTGGACGCTTCTGTTTTCTGGCTATTCAGGGCTTTATCGTAAAGCTCATGGATTCTTTTATTTTCATCAGCCAGACGTTCGATCTCCCTTTGATTAGAGCTTATCAGGTCAGCGAGCGTTTCCCTCTCAGCAGACCACGACTCGGAATCTCGATTTATCTCCTGCAGTTTATCATTGAGCTTTTGGTTTGTTTGATGGGCGGCTTGCAAGTCTTTCTCCTGAAGTCTTAACTTTTCCGATAAGCAATCAATCTCTTCATCCTTTACCTTTATGGCAGCGACCACCGATTCAATATAACGCTCCTCAGAGGCAACCCTGTTCTCTAAGGTTTTAGACTCTGCTACAAGCTGTTGGTGAGCAGCTTCATATTCCGCCAGGCGGTTTTTGAGGGCCGTTTGACTTTCCAGAAGCTCGTCGTGCTGCCTTTGCAATTCAGCATTCGCCTGCTTTTCTTCATCCAACGCCTTCTCTAAACAAGACGCTCGGTCCTCAGAAGATGATGAACTTAGCTCCAAAATTTGCCCTTTCAGGTCAGATATTTGCCGCAGTAACCGTTCAATTTCGTTTCTGAACGTTTGGCTTTCAGATTCTCGCTCACGGCACGCGGCTTTCTGGATTTCCAGCTCGGCCACTTTAGCTTCCACTATATCTTGTAGGGTTTTTACCTGAGTGTTTAGATTGCTCTTATCGTTTTCTAGCAGGTGTATTTGACCCAGATGAGCCTGAATGACTTTTTCGAAGCCTCCAATTTTCTGCGCCAGATCTTCTCTCTCTTTGGTAAGTTCACCGATGGCTTTTTCCTGCTCATTCTTCAAGCCGCAAAGTGAAACGTTTGCATCTATCAACTCCTTGCATTCCTTCTCTTTAGAGTCCACTTGATGTTTTAAAGCCGCGGATTGTTCCTCCATTCTTGCCAGCGTGATCTTTGACTGTTCCGCATCCAGCTCCCTCTTCTTTAACACTTCCGAACAGAAATCCCTTTCTTTTTCCAAATTAGACACGGTCATTTTCAGACCCTCAAAACTAGCAGAATCTTCATCCTGCATTTTTTCAAGGGCGGATTTCAGCTCTGCTTCTAGGGCTGTGTTTTTATCTAGAACAGAACAAGAAAGTAACGGTTTAGTTTCTTATATTTTTGCCTAAATTTTAGCACTTTGACCCAGAAAAACACGTTTACCTTATTAAACACGGCCGTAAAACAATAGTTGAAAATTGTCATGCTTGCGAAAAAGTTTTGTTCTCCGAGTGATGTCATACTTGTGGGTGACAACGAACGCGTGTCACCCATGTGCCCATGTCCTACACACAACATTTGGCACGAGATGAACTTACTTTTCTGTTCCTCTGCAAATAGTTGGTTTTGCCTTAAAGTCTGATTGACGGTCTTGAGCTCTTCCTCCAGCTTAAGCGCGCCTTTACTTTTCTGATCATACTGACTTTTCAGGGCGTTTTGTTCGCGCTTTGCTTCCTAGAAAGATTGCGAGCGGAGAAGAATGTAAAAAATATGCAGTGAGTACATTTATAACATACGATAAAACGTGCTATAAATACCCCTCAGTATTGTCTTCTTCTAAATAAACTACTCAAGGCCATCTTATTCACCTTGGCAGGATACATTTTTAAGAGTAGATATCATTTGTGTTTATGGAAACCAATTACAGACACCCCAGCTCAGCAGAGAATTTAAAAAGTAGACATTATAGAAAAAGACAATTCAGAGATTTGATGTTCTCGCAGTATTTCAGCACTCCTTTTAATGGCTTAACCGAGTTAACTTAGTCTAGTGACAACAAGCTTGCCTGTCAAATTGGGGTAGAAAAGCATATTTAAGTACCCATGTAAAAAAAGTTTCATTTTTCCACCTCGGGGCCTACAGATAAGATTCTTATGGTCTGGCATAACATCAGCAACGCATTTCCCCTACCAGCTGTACTTTTTTTTTCCCACCTAACAGCAAACTGATTCTTTTTGATATCACCCCAAATCTGAGTTACATTAAATCATTTTATGTTAATTTGAAACAAACATTTTAGAAAATGCTTTAAATATTACTCATTCGTCAAAAAGGCACACAAATACTCGCCTCGATAAGTTTCTTAAAGTCGTGCTCATTTTTCTGGCATGCATTCAAAGCTTGTTCTGATCTGGAAAGTTTCTGCTTCAGTTCTTCTGTTTCGATTTCCAAAATTCTTTTTGCGTGGTTCATCTGCATAGAAACAAACAAAACAAAAAAAAACAACAACAACTAAGTACCCAGCTTTCAAATGATTAATCGTGAAAAGCCCCAGGTAGGGCGTGAGCTTAGCAATAGCTTCAATACTTGTAAATGTATAGTGCAAACAGTGAAGCGGACTCTCACTTATTGAAATTATCCATTAATGGAGGGCCGACCAAGCTATATTTGGCTGTAATTTCAAAGAATGTCTTACTTTGTCGAGCTCAGACTGGACGGCGTTGAATTCGTTCTTTGCTTGCTGAGACTCCTGACTCAGTCTCGCCTTTGTCTGGTTGAGCTGCTGCTCCATGTTTTGAAGGGAATTTTGCAGGCGCAAAAGTTCCTAAAGATAAAGTAACAAAACATCCAAATGTGATCCTGTATGGCGTTTTCAAATGCTGGTGGCTCTTTGTTGTATTAATGTTGTAACATATACGGTACTTATATTAACCCTTTAAGGACAATGGGCAGTCCCTAAACCCATTGAAAACAATGCATTTTGAGGCCGTACATGTACGGGCTTTGTCATTAAGGGGTTAAAAGTCAGCGATGGCACAGTGTAACAGAGTCTTCTGTGTATAACCCATTTTCATGCACTGGCTGGGTCTGTTAAAAATACTTCCCATGTCTTAATTTAAGAACTATAGGAAGCAACCTATCAATATTAAAATTCCTTGTTACCAGTACATAACATGCAATGTACCGTATTTTCTTCTACCAGAGACACACCAATTTCTGCTCTAAAGGGCTCGGTCACCTTCACGGCTTCTAGCAGCATTACTTATAGTCCGTCATTTCGCTGGTTAATCCAATGTAACGTTTACCGCATAATAAAAATTAGTCAATCGACAATCATTAAGCTAATTATAGGGTCGAAATACATATATATGTGGCATCTTTTTAATCTGTACACAAACATGGGTTTAGTTAGTGTAGAGAGCAGTGTCACATTTAGACGAGGAAGTAAAAAAAAACCAGGCTGTACAACCCCAACTGTAATATGACTGCCGATACAGCATTTATATCCCCAGGTCAAAAAGGATAATAGCAATAACCCCCTCTCTCTGATCAAGGAGTTGTGTGTAATAATCTTACCTGTGCAATCAGTAGGAACATTCTACTAGTTGCTATGGTGAATGCTCAGTTGTATCATTTTGCAATTGTATATAAACCACTCCAGATGGCCGCAGTAAGTGCAAAGATGCTAATCCTACCTTTAACTGTATATATTAAATTGTAGAGATGAGAACAAGGCTCCATACATGCTTAGTGAATACGTGCCTTCCTGACTCACATGAGACTCCCAAATTCTGCTGCCTATCAGTCTACGGCCTCGGCAGCACATATTACACTTCGAGAGAACATATCGCAGAATATACCCACTGACGGTCTACCTGTTGGTTTTCCTTTTCTCTTTCCTTTAGTTTCTGCTCCACAGTAATTCGGGCGCTTTCTGCGTTTTGTCTCTGGCAGCTGAGCTCCTCCGAAACCTTCTTCAGTTTTTGCTCGATTAACACACACTGAAAGATAGAAAGAGCCCTCGTTATTCACAACCAGCGGTGGGCGAGGATCGGTTACAGGAAAGAGGGAAATCAGAAGCGCGCTTAGTATTCTTTCAAATAGGGGTCTTGGAAAATACGAATATTGGGCTAGTACATATGCCAGCCGTGATCCCCAGCCGTTATGTGCACGCTATTTTTTTTTTAATGCACATGCACGGAGGGATTCATCAGAGTTCCTTCAATACATTTGCATTGTTCCCCCAGCTCCCTGGGCTTGCAGGGGACACATTCAGCATCCAAGACCCCCTCAGCCAAACAAATATAGTCTAACAGAAATGTTATAATGAATATATATTATTATTATTTATTGTTTTATATAGTGCCATCAAATTCTGTAGCGCTGTACAATGGGTGGACCGGACATAACAAGTAGCATATAATATAACAGAGACAACAGGTGAGGAGGGCTCTGCTCCAAAGAGCTTACAATCTAATATAATATAATATATTACACACATATAGTACACACATACCGGTATATATATACACATATACACACACACACACATACATTATATGTGTGTGCCTTGTTTACAGGTCTGTACGAGAAGATCTATTCCCGTACCTTATCATTAGACTGCTCCAGCTGCATCTTCCCTCGGGCTAGATCATCCCTGCTTTTTGTCAGTGCTTTGTCTTTTTCCGAGAGCTCCGTCTGAGTTTTTTCTAATAGAATTTGAATTTCTTGAAATCTGTTGACCTGGTTTTTCAGCTCTTTTTCTTGCACTTGTAGTTTGATGTCCATCTCGCTTATTTTGGACTTTAGTTCTGAAGAAGAGGAGAAAAAAAAGTGAGAAATAATGACCGCTAACGATCCGCTTGAACAGAAGCGATAGCGTCTCCGCTCAACAAATCTTCTCTTCCAAAAAGGACTCAACCTACCTTGATTCTGAATTCTCAGTTGCTCGTGGGCTTGCACGTTGCAGGAATTGGGTGCATTCAGAGAATTATCCGGTTTGTAGCCCTTTTTGATGGGGGTCTCCTCTTGCTCCCACGGAAAGTGAGTTGACGCGAAGCTTCTCTTAAGAGGGGTCTCGTGGCTGCTGAGCGAGGAACGGCTTGGCGTCCGGTCCTGCTGCCACGAAAACACAGAGGAGGAGGACTGATGACGTGCGATGTCCCTGTGATTCATCGTGCCTTGCGAGGAGGGCTGAGGAGGCGGATTTGCGGTCTATAAATTGAAATAGAATACTTTATATAAAAGGGATAACATAAAAGGCGTAATAAAAGTGCATACATAATGCATACAATAATGAGTAATCTAACCATCCAAACAGACCATACCAGCGGCACCGAACACAAGTAGTGCACCTGCGCCACCAAACCTTATTACAAACTTATCCAAGCGGTGCAAACATTTCAGGGCTATCTGCCTCTATCGGACTTTCTTTTCTTTCTTTCTTTCTTTCTTTTCTTTTTATATAATACTAAACATCATGTGCTCCTGAGCTATGGGTTTTAGTTCTCTGGATGTAATTACTATGCACGAAACTGAAACATGCCACAAAGAGTTAAAGCTACAAGCAATGACTAAAATAGTTGAAAATGGTATTCTTAAACAAAATGACTGCACATGATATTTTTAAACGAGCTCTACTTTCACGTACTTTTAACTGAATCAGTTTTAGCTCCGCTTCCAGCCTCTTTCTCTCTTCAACTTCTTTGTTGTATTTGTCCAGTAACTCATCATATTTGGAGTCTGAGTAAAAGTCAGATAATAATAACGTGTTAAACGTAACAGTTACAGAATGAACAAGGGACCGGGAGACGGGGGGGCAATGAGCAAAGGGACCGGGCGACGGGGGGGCAATGGAGCAATGACAAGGACCGGGCGACGGGGGGGGCAATGAGCAAGGGACACGGGCGAACGGTGGGGGCAATGAGCAAGGGACAGGGCGACGGTGGGGGGCAATGAGCAAGGGACAGGGCGACGGGGAATAAGGATAGGGTTAAATGACTTACCTCTGGACTTATTAGGTGTACACAGAGCAGCTGAAGCTTTCTGCGGAGTGGCACACAGAGACACGTCCCCGGCATTAAAGGAGTGTTGGCTTTTCTCCAAATCATTCTTATAGCTGGCGAAAGGAAAACAAAATAAGTAAAAGTTGTTAATAATCACAAGTCCGGCGCCTAAAACTAGGAATCAGCTTCATTGTCTGATAAAAGAATGTTGCGTAAAATTCAGGAAGCCTGATCACTAAATGCTGCTTAAAGTCCCATAAATCTGGTTTATTAACCGTTTCAGTTCTTGCTCCAGCTTCTCAATGTGCTTCTTGCTGGACGTCAGCTGCCCTTCCAGGAAGTTGGCCTGCGATTCTTTGACTTGGTGATCGTGAATCAGCTTCTGCTTCGCCTTTTCCTGGGTGTCGCATAATTCTATCAAGCTCTGGTTCTCGCGCTTGAGTGCAGTCACCTCACTCTTTTCGCTTTCAACCTGTCCAATAGATTCACACAGGATGGATGAAAGGGGCAGCAATTTACAATCATCACATTACATACACCAGCGATGTCCTTCATTAAGTGTTCACGTACGTAACACAGACGGGGGCATTTATTCACACCGCGCTAGGACCCCCGCCGGATCCCACCATATTACCTTTTGCTTCTGCTTCTGGAACGCCGCCTCCAGCGACTCGAACTGGAACTGCCGCTGCTGCCGTTCTTTCTTCAGTTTGTCCAGCTGACTCTCCAGCTCTTGGATTTTCTGGAGGGTTTTTGTCGGAAGTCCCTCCTTCCATTCTTCCACCACCCAACTCATCGCACGCGCTCTGCAATCCCTAAAACATTACAATTCACACCGTATTACGCGTCAGAACGGGAACGGCCGGGGGGGCCGATGCAGACACCAGCCGAGTGCCAGCTGGCGTCAGGGTCCCTATATTTTATAATATATATATATATATATATATATAGATCAATAAAATATACATTTTATATAATATATATTTTTTTTTTAAGACAAATCATATCTGCTATTCATGCGTCAACATGTTAAATGTGGAGCCATAAACCACTTCACTGGTTTCTATGGTAACTGCTGTGACAGAACTGCTCAAAAAAAAATAAAAATAGTATCCGTTCTTTAATATTCTTTAAGCTTTAACCATCAAAAAATTATATATTCTGATTCAAAATACATGTTTAGGAGAGCTTTAACATGCCTTAAGGGTTAATAAAAGGGAGAGCGTTATCATGCCTTAAGGGTTGGTAATGGGTTAATAAAAGGGAGAGCTGGCAGGAGAGCGTTAACATGCCTTAAGGGTCAGTAATGGGTTAATAAAAGGGAGAGCTGGCAGGAAAGCGTTCACATGCCTTACGTGTGTGTCGGTAAGGGGTTAATAAAAGGGAGAGCTGGCAGGAGAGCGTTATCATGCCTTACATGCCAGAAAAAAAACGCAATGAGACACGTTAGATGAAGCGAGGAGCGCGGGGAAGACACGCGTGCAAATGATTCAAAAGTTTTATAAAATGTGTGACGTCACAACATTACATCATGAGAAAACAATTACATTTCAGCTCAGCAGAGGACAGGATATTGTCACCCAAATGTATAACTACCTTTCCTGTCAGAGCCAAAAACAGACAGAAGAGAGCCAGCCCGGTGAAAATGGTTTATGGAACAAACACAGAAAAAAACACCTCAGGAGT
This sequence comes from Spea multiplicata, assembly GCA_009364415.1. NCBI lineage: Eukaryota > Metazoa > Chordata > Amphibia > Anura > Pelobatidae > Spea > Spea multiplicata. Next base: position 2,590,775 of record VKOC01000005.1, read on the forward strand.
CTCTTTTTCAGAAGGAATGAAGAAGAGACTATTGAGGTCTCCAAAGCTTTACATCTTGCTCTGCGTTTGGCCCAATAAAGGTATCAACGCGTGACTAGAAACTTCACCGAAATATTTAATCCCAGCCGGGTCCGTTTCTCCCTCCCAGCCCCCCTCGGGAAAACAAAGGCCACAAAGCGGCTCCCCGGTCCCCTACCTGGATGTTTATAATGTCCCGGTTCTCATGTCGCGATCACTCCGTAACGATTCAAACTCCGCGCTGCCTACAGCAAACGGGACAAGGCATTGTGTCCATTGGTCCATTGACAAATCGTAGGCTCACGCGATTGGCCAGCTTAGACACAGATACACGCCCACACACGATGAACAACCAGCGCTTGAATAGGGGTGGGTGTGGCTTAAGTTTAAAAAGAGACTGCGAACCTGACGCGATTGGTCACACGAGGCAGTAGCGCTGCTCCCTGTTTGTTTATCCGATTCGTAGACGCGCGAGCCAATCAGAGCGCAGAAGGGAGAATTTAAAACGATGGTTTAGCCGAATGCCGCCATAGACGCTGTTCTGGCGTCCCCGGCTGGACGCTGAGCCGATCTGCTAGACAACGTATAGATCATTACACCCGAAATGTTCCGCTCAGGAGGCCGAATAAGAAGCTACTCGAGGCTAAAGAGCACCCTGTCCGGAGCGGGAGCTGCAGCCTTCACAACACAAAGGGACGGAACCGGAAATAAATTTCTTTTTCCTCGAGCATAATCCAAGTGCTGTATACAGTAATATAACCCCCAGTCGGCATTGACATAATCCTAGTTTTTTGTCATTTTGTTCCAATGAACTTCCTTTTATCTTCAGACCTGGAGGCCGCTATTGTTATATTTTCAGCGACTTCCACGGTGAGCTGGTTCTTGATGCGGTGCTGGTGAAGCCCGTTCTGCCGTATACTTTCATCAGTCAGAGGGTCTGCTGTTAACTACCTGCTTCGGCGGCCGAAGAAAATGGCTGCTGGCTAAAATAGGCCTTCGAAAATCAATTCCTAAACATAATGGGTGTCAATAACACAGCCGATTGCCTTGTGATAGCTCCGAAGAGCAACCGCCATCCGTGAATGGCATTGCCGCCATTCACAAGATGGCGACACAAACTGTCAATCAATGAGCTCAGAGGATCTATCTATCCAGACCCTCCTGAGAACTCTCGAGCTCCCCCTGCAGGTTGACCATGTAGCAATGTGATTGGTATAATAAAAAAATATTTAAAAAATAATAGGTAACATGTCAAAATAAACCCCCCCCCCCAAAAAAAAACTCCAAATATATACAAAAAAAACTTATGACTTGCATGTGGGATATCACTGCGCTCAGGAGATGTTACTGAACACTTATTGGGGTGCTGTTTGACATGGACATATACCAGGAGCGGTAAATTTATACCTGGAGTACAACGTGTGAAAAAAATACAAAAAAGATTTACTACCATAAAGTCTAACAAGGGCTGGTGGTGAAATCAGTGCATGGAAAGGGTTAAAATACCAGCATTTCATCTGTATCTGAGAACTTTATTTGTTGGTGGGACTGTTTGGGGCAGTATGCTGTCCCTATTACTATATTATATTCTATATATATGTATATACATACATACATTTTATACATACATACATACATTTTTATATATATATATATATTACTGCTGGACGATTCAGCTCTCAGACGAGAAAGGTTCCAGGGTTAAACCTTAAACACGTATGTGTTGGAATATTTTATGATCTTGTCTTCTTGGTTCTCCAGCTGTAAAGATAAAAATTCAAACCCTGATCAGGAGCCGCATGCCTGTCCTGCGCATGTTTAAATCCCAGCACCGTATAACCACTAAGGTAACACACGGAACGGAGAAAAAGGAAGACGAGGGGCAGGAGGCAAGCATTTCCACTTATTATTGTAAAATGTATTTTTTATTTATACAATATATTTACAAATACCGGTAGATAGGGGGGGGGGATTGTACCATTTTGAGGGGAAAAAATACACATTTCATTAAAGTCCTGAATTCACCAGGACATAGCATTTTTTTTATTAAATCCTATTAATTTTTTTTGTTTTCTCCAACGAATAGAGAAACCCGGTCAATACTATATAATGTGCATCCAAGTCTCAAACGGTCTACACGCCGAACAATAACACAGCGGCCCCCACATTCAAACGAGGAACACATTTTAAATAGATTTAAATCAGATAAAAAGTATTATTGAGGATCTCCACCGGGAACATGGGAATTTTATATATATACAATTTGAGTTGTACCATTAGGTAGGAAAAAATATATACTTTGATGCCATATTCTAAGGTTTATTATTTCGTTTTTAGTATTAATGAAGCAACCGACATTTTCTTCTGTATTTTAGGCAGGAGATTAAAAAAAAACTAAACCACTACTTATATTACAGAAAAAAATAAAAAAACAATATTTCTGATTTCTAGATACCAATTTAGATTCTAATTTTTTTTTGGTTTCTAGCTGTAAGTAAAGAAACATTAAATTTGGCAAAAGTTTGGGCAAAAACCCACACAGAGTTTAATTTAAAAATAGCAAAAAAAAATTTCCCCCAACATACTTTAAATATTCAAATGAATATAAGAAAGAAAAATGAAAACTAAATATAAATACAAAAAAAAACAAAAACATTTTTTATGATCTACTTAAGAGTTCCAGTTAAAAACGGGAAAAAAAAAGTTAAAATGTAGAGTTTTTCCCAATAACGTCCAGCCCTTTACAAAAGAAATTCATATCGCACGTGACATGCAGGGTAGGGGCAGATACCGCTTTTAAAATAGTTAGACTTGATGGCAGTTAGGTTGCTGTATAAAACAAAATCAAATTGGAAATATTTGTAAAATAAATTGTGTTGAACCACGTAATTTGTAGACAGACACAGAAATGATCATTTATACCATAAATTACCCCACTCCTCAGAGAAAGATCTTATACACAGCAATGCACAAGAAAAAGAAAGCAATTAAATAAGGTTTTTTGTATCCATGAATCCATTGTACTTAAAGACCCCAGTATACAGTAATAGCCCCCGGCGCTCTTGGTCGGCATCGGCAAAACCTGGTTTTATCTCATTTTGTTCCAATCAACTTCCCTTTATCTGCAGACCCGGGGGCCGCCATTGTTGTCAGTGATGTGATATATTAGGCGACTTTCCTGGCTCCATCACCACACTGAGCTGATGCTTTATGGCAATGCTAATGAAGTCCATTTCTCTATAGACTTTCATTAATCAGAGTGTCAGGAAGGATGATTAAGACAGAGTCATTCTATTGTTTAAATAAATAGAAGGGAGGTATGTATCTCCTAATTGGGGGTTCCGTTCAGCACATTACAGCTTAGAAGGGGGCATTGACAATTTATTGTGGCCCATTAACTAATTCATATTGCAGCGGACAGCGATATAACTCCGTATGTCTGTAAATTCCTTGCAGCCGTCATTTATGTATGGAAGTTTTGGTCCCAAGTGTTTATTCCATACAAACAACATAAAAAAAAAATATATATATATATATATTTTTTTTACAATAAATATTTCTGGTTTGAAATCCGGGAGAAAATTAGATATCCTATTTTATTTCAAATCAGTGCAAATAAAATAATGCAAGGAAAAAAAATACAAGTATACAATGTCAAAAAGGAGTATCGAAAGAGTTCATAACGGACAAATCATTTAGTGCACCCAAAATCAGACAGTAACGCAAAAAAAAAAAAGTCCGCCCCCCCCCCCAAAATTAATTTGTTAAAAGGAAATAGATTCCAAATGAGGTTTAACAACCACCCAAGGAAACGTAATACAGACATTGTTAATAAAACAGAAGTTTCTTTTTTTTTTTCTTCAGCGGGAGATTTTAATTTTGCAAACATGAAGCCCTTTTATCTCAATCATTTCTCTGCCACGGAGTCTGAACATAGAACACACAAAGGGGCCGCGCATGGTTTGTATACGGTGCCAATGCCACTGAAGCACCTTTTTTTTAATTATTATTATTAATTTAAAAAGATACGTTTAATAGATGTCCAGTTAAAACATTTGATTGATGAACAAAATAAAGCTGTGCTGGCCATGGAGAAGCAGCTTCGAGAAGATAAAAGTCTGGGATGCTGCCGTGCCCCAAACCCGCACTCCTTAACCCCAATAACCACGAAGAGAATTGTGACCCCCTTTCCAGTCATTAGGCACAGAAACATGCGAGTTTCAAACGTTTAGTGCCTTTAAAATGTATATATTTATAATGTTCCTATCCCTTTAAATCACAGAAACACTACAGCCCTATGAGTTATTTGAAAGTCTGTATAGGGAAACATGAGCTCATTATATATATATATATATATATATATATATATATTTTTTTTTATTTGTTTTTTTAAAAGCCACTATTAAATATTAGCCAAAATCAGGGTAATTTCATAGTTACAAATTGACACAATGTGGTGTTTTTCTTTTACAGGATCGCTACATAAAAGTTGTTTTAAAATAAAATTGTTTCATCTGATTACACTTTTTCAAATACTATTCGGGGGGGGGGGTATTGTTTCTGTGTAAACAGCTTGACAATTTTTTTTTCAGCAGCCAGCAAAAAAAAAAAGGGAAACGGTCCAAATTTTGTTCCATTTGGCCTGATAACAAAACAGTTGCTTTAAAAAAAATATCTTATGTTTCTTAACTTAAAATAGTGCCGTACCGGCGCTCCTATCGAACCCTAACCCTTATATATATTGAGTAACCGCGCTGATTATGGAATCAAAGCCAAGTTATTATTCCTGCAACACGAGAAAAAGACAAAGAACCCGATATGTTAAAAAGTAGATGCCTTAACGGATCCACATTGTCCAAAATCACAGGATTATTTGTGATCGATGACAAACATATCATATCCGAAGCAACACCTACAGCCCGTTATCCCGGGCGCCCAACGGACCCAGCAAACACGAACATGCGCTCTCCCGCATCCCATACATGTATGACGTGTCTTCTGGCTTCCAGTGCGTATTGTAAGAAAAACACACTTCTTGGGCAATTCAAGCGTGTTATAATAATGCCGTTTTAATTAATAACCAGCTTTAAGCAGGGTCGGACCGTGCATGGCTAAGAAGCCTTGGTACTTTAAGGCCAGCCGCCGCCGAATGACATGCGTCAGCTGGATGCACGCGGCCGCACGTTATTCCACCGGTGGCCGCTCTCTGCAGCAGCACCGGTAAGCTCTCGACCGATATGCCAGACGGCCAGTAGGTTATAACCCTGCTATGTCCCCTTTACTGGTTATAAATATGGGCAACCACCGACTCCTTTGACGGGTAACAAGCACGGAAATCATACATAACGTCACCGACATTAACCCGATTAATTACGTTTAAGCTTAAAAGGGGAAAAACCCGGCGATATTACAGCAACTAATTCTATTTACTCCTGCTTCACGCTTTAATATCTCCATGCCAAAGATACAGTTACCCAAAACACACCATTTTACATTAAATTCCAGGATATGTGATCTGTCTGTCCGTCGGACCTTTTGAATGTACGGATCGTAAGAAGCGCTGTAGAAAGAGTTGGCGCTATAGGAATAAAAGATGATAATGATCTGATGAACCAGCCATCAAGCCTGAGGGGTAACAAACTAAAGAGTCCTCTACTGGCCTATCCAACATGCGGTCGATAAAGAAGTGCGCTCATCGTCACGCTAGTCTGTTAAGGGAAAATCTCTAGAAAAATGGTATTTTAAAACAGGAGAACGTAAGCCACAGATCAGAGCGGTAAGAAGGGCAAAACTCTATCACTTCACCATTACAAGTTTAGAAAAACAATAAAAAGAAAAAACCCAACCAGGAGGCTAGTTCTGCAAAGCTTGACATGTAAAGGAACTCTGTCTTTAAAAGACCCCATTTGTTTCTAAGTGGTGACGATCTTTACAATCAGAAATGTATATGTTTGCATAGCGGTTCTGATCCAAGTTAACTCGATCCAATCCGATCACTTTTATCAGAGATACTAAGAGACTACAGACCAATCAAATCATAACAGATCTGCTGGATTTGTAGTTAAACAGCCAAGGTAGATGATTAATTCGCTAATAACTATATAGTAAACTCTAATATACCTATATATATACCTATAAAAACATTCTCAGACCAGCTCAGTGCCCACGAACGGGAAGCTGGCGAGTCTTCGGACCACAAACCATTTAACCGGGAAGACTTGTTGGCAAACGCACACGTTCAGTAGAAATGTATATAAAATTGACAGATATGAGAACAAAAAAAATGTAAATAGAATTTTATGAATCACGGGGTGGGGGCAATGTATGATATGCAGTTTTGATGGCAGTAACTGTTTCCACGTCTATAACACACACCAGATTTAAGTGAAACATTTTTACATTTTAACACAAAAAATGAAACAAAAAAAAAAATGTTCGCTTCCTTTGCGGAGGCAATTTTTAAACGTACCACGGACTTTTACTACATTATATAAAAAAAAAATCTTTTTATTTATTTATTTTTTAACACATCAGTGCACGGCTGCAGTGGCTGAGAGCAAGGAAAAAAAAATAAAAATCACTCAAGGTGATCTTTTAAAGATTTCCCAAAAAAATAATTAGAACGCCAGTGAAAACAGTTCATTAAGAAAAAAATAACACATTTTATAAGAATGACCGACTTTTTGATGGAAATGAGGTCAAGGTGGGACGAGTACTTTCTAATATAGATTTCTCGTTAAACTGACAAAAAAGGTACAAAACCGTAGCGTTTAATGAAGTATTATATATTTGACACAGCCAGGCAGTTTAGAGCAGCATTGATATAAAAGATTTGGCTCCACAGTGATGAATCATGTGAATTAAAAGGATTCTTTATTTTTATTTAAAAAAAAAAAAAAAATGTAAAAAAAGGTGGGACACATTTTACAAAACATACAATGAGAAACATACTAGAATGTGGCTCGCTATTCATATTTTCAAAAGTAGTTGGCAATTTTGTTTCCTCAATCTTTAAAAGAGCTGGTAGTTAAAAAGATGAAAGTTGCTTATCTAGTCCTCCAATCCAACGATTGGAGGAAAAACAAAACAAATAATAAAAAAAAAAATACTCAAATAAGGATTTTAGTAGCTTAAATATCAGGTTAATGAAAAAATAAATTGTATTCTGAAAACAGCAAAATATTTTTTCCTTATAGTGTTTGGAAGTCTAGGATTTTTGTGGTCGTTGTGATCAATCCTTGTCATACTTCCCGGTTACCTACGTCATGCTCTGTCCCCCCAAAAAAATAATTAAAAAAATCAATATGAATATAGCGCTTACGGGACAACTCGGCTCATCTGCCCAGGCAGTGAGGAGTTTGAACTCAACTATACATATGAGGCAGCAACGTCTTACTGCTGACTATTTAATTGGTTGCAAAAAAGAAAGCAATGTAAGCAATTAATGAGATGGGATTGAAAACAATTTCTTCCCTCCTATAGCATAACATGTCATATAAGCATTTAACTTTTCCATCTAGTTAAACTTGGCTAGTGCAACACAACTCGTGTGTAATAAACTTTTTTTTATTATTATTTTGTATTCACGCTCGACCCGTCATCACAGTGGCAACGATCACAACTGTAACAAACTGGTTCCATTCAGAATGGAGATCACCACTTACAACCAAAGCGTTTCATAAGCTAAACAGAGGGCTCGTGGTTTTGGTCGCTACGGTCCACACTTTCCGTCTGAAGTTTTACACCAGTCTTATGATGCCAAATGAACTAAGCAGAAGCCAGAGTTTTATCCTAGCGAGATCAGCGGTTCTCAAGGATCACCTATCATAACATCTCCATAAACTAAGAGATTGACCCTGATTTAGCACATTCAGATCCGGAAGAACTGCTTGCGCTGGACCATTAGGAGCCTTGGGAACTACAGTTGAGGTCCACACGCCTATAGTGTTTCCTATGGACAATATGGTCAATGGGTGGACATTCTGAAGAGCACAAAGACTACACATGCAGCTAAGGACCTCTCCTACAAGATAACAGGAAAAGAACTACAAAGAAGGGTATTACTAAGTTATAAGATGGACCCCTTGGTGGCCTCAAATGCATAACATACCTCATTTTTGGTTGATTCCCCTAATTTTCTTCTGCAAGATATCACCAACTAATGGTAGCTAAGCCCCCTTTGTCTCGCTACAACCGGGTAGCTACTGAAAATTCCATTGCAAAAAAAACTCAACACGTTTCAGTAATGGTTTAGGTATCATCCTCCTTCTACCTAAAGAAAATTACCGTCAATGGCCCTGGAACGTGGCTTTGGAATGTGTTATCAGTGGCCTAGAGACCGAAAAGGGTGTGTAATGTGGAGACAGCCATTAAGTCTTGTTGGTGAATTTATTAACCACCTCTTCTGAATTACCGCCAAGATACAGAAATCCCTTTTGCCCTTAAAATGACCCAAAACACTCTCAAAGACCAGGGTGTGTTAACCAATGGGTCTAAGTAATAATGGAAGCCACTAGAGGGGGCTGTGTATCTGCAGAAGAGGTTTAAGACGAAGATAAGGAAGTCGTGTTCTCATCTGCTTTACATTTCATCTCACTGGCCATGCGGACCGAGTCTCTTGGTTAAGAGGGCCTTCTGGTTTGGCATCAGACATACTTCCAGATACCTTGGATCCACACATACATTTCGTTAATATGGTTAAGAGAGGCCAGACAGACATTAAAGCAGAGACATCCTCTTTGTAAAAACTTTCTAAACCTTTCCTTGCCGCAGGGCTAACCGATGAATAAATTGGGCTATTGGTTTCACACCAGAGGGTTAAACATTTTTAGAGCTTCTTCAAAAACCAAAACGACCCACAGCGTTTTAAACTACATCTTAAAAAGTGCAATTAGAGGAGACGTTAAAAAAAATAATAAAAAAAACACAAAAACACTGCATTGTTAAAATTCACATACAAAAATGATGTATATTAACAGGGAAAAAAAAGTCTTGACAAGCAAGTAGACATTTATCCTCCAGAGAGATGACACTTTAGTAAAGCAGGTGCTTTGTGGTAAACATACATGGAGGGCGACCGTTCCTTTCCACCTCTGGGCTCAATCCGATGTGTGATTTTCAAATGCCAGACACAAGGCGTTTGCTAAACTTATCTTGCGCCGACGCCACCGAATGCCTAAAGCTTGGCGACGCGTTCCGCAGATCAGTAACGCCACACAACCTGGGTGCCGTCGCATTTCCGTTGGCGATGAATGATGGCGGCCAGCTGCTGTTACTACCCATCAAACCATGAGGATCTCTTTTCAACATCTCACAAGAAAAAAAAAGAAAAAATGCACTAAATCTTCCGTAATTATTTTAGCTGTTCGCCCTTAGAACGTCGGTTCGAAAGGCCACGTGCCTTGTTTCGCTTCCTAAAGTTGTTAGCGGCTCACTGACACTTAGCCGTACTTTTGTTTGAATTTAAAAACGACCCAGGAAAGGTAAAATAATAATAATAATAATAATAATAATTATTGAGTCCACTGTTTTCTTTACTGTGGCTTATTCACATTCACACAGATAAGATGATGCTCTCTCGGAAGAGCATGAAACTTCCTACATGGAGTCCTGTGCTCTTGTTCCGCTCTTAAAACAGGCATTGATAAAACGAGTGAAGAACGCAGTACCACAAGTAACCGGACGAGAACGCAAACAGCTGGACGAGAAGGAGCCACCTGTTGTTAAGGATCATCTCTCTTGGAATGGCTTTCTTTTGTCCTGGCAGTGGAGGGAAAGCCCCTGGAAGAGAGTCAAATAATTATTCTTTTTCAACGATTTCTCAACATTCTATTTTGAAATCGGTAATCCATAATAATAAAAAAAACACAAAATTCTACATGGCAAAGTAATGAGTCATTTAATATACATATCGATCCACAGATGTCCTGGGGGTTTAAAGACAAATTCAACCCCAAGCTGTGCCCTTTTCACTAAATTTGCCACCTTGGGTGCCAAATCTGTTAGCCGATTGGTTAGTTTGCCACCGGCTTACGCCACAACACTTGAAGGTGTAGTGATGCTACCATGATCCAAGATAAAATGCCCGACACACCACTCGCAGCCATCCAAACCATTGAAGACTCTCTATCATACTCTTTTTAGTGACCGCATGTTTAATTAGGAATGCACAAAAGCCGGGCTTAATTGTTTTGCGGCCAGGCGCGATGAAATAAATACTACGGTATGCTTTTTAGGATCGGCCAATCAGAAACCACTGAAATCATTTTGAGTGCAAATGCTGTAATCTGGGCATTTCTGGAAAAACAAGGAAATGCCCAACGAGCCTCCTAACCTCGCTGCTTTAAGTTACGGTTAAATTGTTAAATTACGTACGGTTATGTCAGATTCACATTTTGCTGCAGAGTATGATGGCGCTATATAGGATAATAATGGTGAAACACAAAATACTATAGAAGAACAAAGTGCCAGTGGACCCCATAACCGGTTTGGCCGACCTTAATTGAGCTGATGGTGAAGAATATTAACGTGCACCCGCATTCCATTATTATTTTGTACATTATAGGGGGAGAGCGTCCCCCCACCTCTGCTTTGCTTTAGACCTTCGGGGACAGACTAAGTAGCTGCTTATCCTGCTGATACGGTCATCTCTGGTTCACCGAGACATCACCCTGGCACAGCTTTGGTCCCTGTGCATAAATTGAACGCATAAAGACACAAACTGTACTAACCAATTTCTTAGCCAAACCCCATCGGCAGAACATATCAGGGACGGGCGCGTTTACGACTTTAATCTAAAGACGGACTTTGATGCGTGACCGGCTAACACAGTGATGGATCTGTTGTCTCCGTTCCACCTTGTACTGTACCTGTTTCATAGAAGTGTGACAAAAGATCCTCCTTTTCCACGAAACGCTGGTACAACCAGTCCGTCAGGGCCTCGGTCTCCATTGGCACATCTTTTATAGGATAGATTCTGTAAGGAATGAATGATGCAACATACATTAGCTCCATAGGTGGGGGCCGGTTCCCAATGCTGTCGGGACATTGCGTCCCGACTGCGAGGGATTGCAGCCTTCTACATTCTATTAGAATTCTGGCATTCTAAATATAAACGCAGCATATTCCGATATATTGTACCCACAAACCCGCAACAAACTGAGATTAAAGTAAAAAGTCACTTCAAACTACTACAAAGTTACAAGTTACTTTGTTATGTACCAGAGGATGAGCAAATGTACTTAAGAAACGTTTTATTAGAAAAACTATTGGTTATCCAATTACAGATGCAATACTGCGAAGCGTGCGATAAAAAAAGATCTTGCAGTTATTTAAAAACGATAACAGGGGACTCCCGGCGGCTTTTAAAGGTCCAGCTTCATCCCTACATAACATTAAATACCATAAGAAAATGAAAATCGAACCGGTCTGTTTAAATCTCTGCTATTGAAACAAAGTATTGATGTATCCATGTCCTATGTATATTAAAAGCCATACAATGTGGCTAATTATATATATATATTTTGTGTGTGTATGTTTGTGTGTGTATGTGATGTATGTATGTATATGTATATATATGTATATATATATATATATACACACATACATACACACACACACAACATACATACACACACAAAACACTCCATGTAGTCATTTTAGTTTTACAGTTAATGTCCTTTTAAATAGTTGAAGGTTTATTCCACGGAGGTGTTGCGCAGAACTGGCTTACTGTTCAAACCAAATATACCCGATACTTAAAAGCAGGGGCTTAAAGCCTAATCGTGATCAAATATTCCCCCCATGACCCGCGCTGAGCTCTCCAGAGCCTTCTCACCAGGAGATAATCCTGATCGTGGTAATAGTTATAACTCCAAACTGCCAAAAGCAGCACGCAATGACAAAGTGAATAAGACCACCGGGTAAGACTAGTTAAAAAAAAAAAAAAAAGGGGCTTGAGATTTAAAGATTTAAATGGGGGATCAGAAAACCGTGAACATCATTTGTAATTTTCGGACAGAATGAAACACTAAAAGCAACAAGTTCTTTTGTTTTTTTCCAGGAAATTAGATTTTAGGTTTGATCAAATATAAAAAGTATAGAAATCGGTGGGTCCCGATGGGTTAAACACAAGGGTATTAAAAGCTTAGGTCTATGCAGAACTCACTAAAGTCATCATTCTAAGGAGACGTTCCAATTGACTGGAAAATTGCTCATGTCCTAAACGTGCCGGAAAAACAGCAGCCGGGAAACATGCTGGGAACTACGAGCCTGTAAGCCTCACCTCATTAATGAAATGATTGTTAAAAAGGACCAGAAGTCATTCGCTATCTAAAGCGCAAAGATCTTACACGACCTACGGCAGAATGGATTGACTGCAGGTCATAAACACACCGACGAGAACACCATAACTAAAATAACGGCGGGTGGAGCAGTGCATGTGGGTTTTTTAGGTTCCGGTAAAGCGCACACGGTAAGATCGCTTATAAACCGCACGTGTGGATAATTGAGCGGATAAGATGTCATAGCAAATGGACAATGTTCTAAGGAAGGAACATTTACCAAGCAAGCTTCTTCGTGTTCACTCGTAGGGTCTGGTCTATTTAATACACTTACAATGACATTACCAGCGGCCTTCAAGGGGATTTATAACGGGGTTGGCCCTCCAGGCTGAAAAAATTTAAGGAAATCAGCGGAATGAACTAAGGTCTAACTAAGTGTCTTAGTTTCCCCAAAAAGGCTGCACCCCAACCACCAGAAGCACAAAATCCTTAGGAAAATGGACACACATTAAATAACGTGGACTTATGTCCTACCTGTAGTAGACGTGCGTGACCGACGGTCGCTTGTAGCCCAGAATCCACGTCTGGATGTCCATCGGTTTAGCGTCTGGATAAGCAATCGTCGTGTCTATTATCCACTGCAAGCCTTTTGGTTTTCGGTCTATTTATATAAAAAAAAAAAACCCTTAATATAAATTAACACCATTTTTTTTACTAATCTCCAACAGCAATAATAATAATAATAATAATAATAATAATATAACTTTCATAGAGTTTCTAAGCCAACCTTTCTTGGCACAAAGCATTGAGAAGTAGTCAGATAACGAGTTTCCCAGGCTTCCAAAATGACGGGAAAATCCTGACAGGGTATTATAATTCAACATCAACCTGATAAAGAAATACTCCTAAGAGCTTCTGTTTCCCATTAAATGCCTAGGTCATGATATACCCCTTTGCCCCACAAGAAGCACCCAAAGGGGCGCACACAGCGCAGATTGAGAAGTCCTGATGTAGGAGTTTTCATAGTTTAATGTTTAAGGACAGCGGAGAAACTGCCAGACCGCTTACATTGCCCTTTCTTCTTTCATATACCAGTGGGCACCTTGGATGGTCTCTGGACCTGGACATCAAAAGGACTCTTAAGAAAAGCATTCGATGCAGCATGTAAACCGTCCCTGGACAGAGGGAGTATAATGCAACCACGTGCCTTCCGTTCATAATGGACATTTCTCCCCTTCAGTGAAAGCAAAGTATTTTATATGGATTAATGCAAGGTATATATATATATATGCAGAACATCAAACCATTAATATCCATTCTATAACCATGTACCAAACACGTGTTACCATATGGCCGGCATGATCAAATCAACCACGAGGCCGTTCAAACAGAGGTAAATGGAATCAACCTTTGCACTTGGGCATAATTCGATTAACTCGCAAACACAGCCCTTGCGCTGAGTAATGTCATTTTATATCTCACAGCTGTCAATCTGCACAAAGACCAGGCTCCTGACCGCCGGAACCAAGTCCTGCCCATGGCGTTCCGCACAACCGGCGCGTCTCAAAGAGACTCAACTCCACTGTCCGTTATGAGCGACGTTTCATTGTTTCCAAAACAACTTATCTTTATAGAACGATTACACAAAATTAAGATCCTTACAGGACCAGCCAAGCCTGGAGAGTAGGAGAAGTCATTCAGAAAACAACAGCGTGGAAGAATAATTTATTGCTTAGGAGGACAAAGATATTTCAGATATACTCTTGCCTTCGCTCGACGTGACCATGGAGTCAGAAGACATCCATAAACCCGGAGGGTGTCGCACGCAGCACCCCCCCTGTACCCAAATTAAGTTACCATACAGCACCCAGCCACCCCAATGACACATTATTAGTAAATGGACATCGCACGGCGCAGAAATAAAAGATCAAGCCTGGTAACAAAGCACTCAACATCGTGCTTTACCGAAAATCAATCCGATAAATACATTTCCGTTTATATAAATCAATCCGAAATGATCATTTTACAGCCCAATCTTCCCTGAAGATAAATGGCTGCCAAACGTAAAAGGAGAAAACAATGAAATAAAACGAGGGAAACCTATCAGTCAATGTCAGTAATAGCCAGTACCTTTCTGTAATCCCCACCCCCACCCAAACAAAATCCATTAAGGGAGCCTTCCACAGGAGCGCGCATGCACACATACTTACCCCCAGGGTGTCTGAGACCAACTGCATGCACACGCAGCGAGCGCTCCTATTTATTTCAATTTAGAGGGATATAAATAACCAATTTATTTCATATGGGAGATGAGTGGCCCTTTCGCAAATGCATGGAGGGATTCTGGAGAATCTGTTTGGGGGGGGTCATGCAACCAATCAGAGGAGAGATATACTAAAGTGAGAGTCCTCGACTACTGGTGATCCCCAGTTTAGTGATCTTAGCTCAGGAATCATGGAAAATGAAGGGTTTTTTGCATTATTTGGATGGAGAAATGATGCCAGCGCTGAAAAATCTACAGTTGCAATCATTTCTGTTTAAGTATTCAGGGGCTTGTCTACTAAACCCTTTTACTACCCCTTGCTGAAGCTGCTGAGATCCAAGGCAGAAAAGGAACGGTCTACACGTGGCGGGGAATCCCGGATCCGATCTCTGGAACATCTTCACAGCTCATTTTCAGCTACTTAGGTATTGAACAAGTAACCCAAATCTAAAACATTCATCCCAGCTCATTAATATTTCATGTAGAAAAGGGACAGCCGAAAGCGCTTTTCAATTTGGCTCCACATTCCTCACTAAATTAGCAGACGACGGAACCCAAACATTTACAGCGAAGTAACATTAAATCCTCCCCAGGCCGTAGCAGAGCGCCGCCGCGAACCGGGTCGGATTTCACCCCCAGGGAGCACGAGTTTGGCTGAAAAGAGTAAAGTATCCGTTTAAAACACCAGGTTTAGGGAAAACAAGTTCTACTTTTTACCTACACTGTGCCGCGTAATTCAAATTATTTCTTTAATGGATCGCGTCTTCACAGATCCATGGACCGGGCCAATTGGCCCCTGTGGACAGTTACACACTTTAAATTATTCTGACCTGTGAAAGCCATATCTCCGCTGGTAACCGTTCCATTTTCCTGCTGGCTTAACAGGGTCTTCAGTATAACTTCCGTTGCCCCCAGTCTCGGCAGCGTGACGTGCGTGAGAAAGGGCAGGTTATTTTTCTTGGCGTACGTCTGACTCGTTTCCCTTCGTTTCCTCAGAAAGCCACCCTCTGGAAATAAAATGATCCACTTCCGATCTCGACTCCTGTAGTACTTTTCAAGATGGTCCTTTAGGAGGACAAGCTGTTGGTCTCGATAGGCTTTGCCCTGCAACGAAAAGCAACAGATTTGGACGGACAAGTTAAATAGGTCCAATTAAATAAGCTTGCCCGATCTGGGGTTAAACCAAGAGTTTAAGCAGTAGGCACGCAGAGCTCCGCCATTGACCGGTCTGCCGTCGTGGCTGGTCTGAAAGGAAGCAGCCTGTAACTCAAAATGGCAAGCTGTTTTCTAAAAGAAAGAAATAAAATATTCTCTGCTCTTGAAGAGTGACTTTTTAAATGGTTCAGGAGCAAGTTAACTCACCTGTCGGATGAAGAAGTCTCCATGCACCAGAGATACGATCCCAAAATTGGTGTATTTAAATATATGGTCCATTAACCACATCATCTGCCGAACAACCTGCGACAGAAGAGGAAGCGTGTTAACTGGAGAAGAACCATAACGCCGTTTTTACTCTTAAATATTAGTGTATTATTTGCAGGTACTATGTACAGTTAATGATCAGAACCGGAAACATATGGCAATGAAACTGCTGAACCTATAGACTGTAAGCTCTTGTGAGCCCTCTTTAACAGATTGGTCAGTTTTTGTCCGTCAGTTCTAGTTTTGTCAGACTCTTTGAATGTATGGAATGTAAAAGGTGCTGCAGGAATAAATAATTATATATATATATATAATATTATATATTTTATTATATTTATACAATATTAAATAATAATACTGCTAGACAATTAGGACCTAGACATGGCATGGTTTCCCAAAACGAAAAAGAAAAACCCTTTATGAGTTTACTTCCCCTGGAGATAATATAACTTTACAAACAATGCCTGTAGGCAGCAGTAACCGACGCGGCGTCTCCTGCCAAACAATATATCACTTATTACAGAAAAGTCCGAAATGCTGTTAAAAGAAAAATGCATCGGCATTCCAAGACAAAACTAGGCAACAACGTTATTTTATGCATCGTTAAGTTCAGTTTTGGCTTTTTTTTATTTTAAAATTCTATTACTGGCATAGGATTAAGAAGTATTGTGCCGCTTTCTTTTAAAGCCGTTCTTGTTTTTGCGTATTGTAATGTTTCCGGGCAGATAGAGGCGGTTTACAGGAAGAGAACGAAATAAAACCACATTTTTGTCAAACTTGAATTTCTGCATACGGTATTATATTTTATGCTTAATATTGTTCAACCAGTAAATAGTATTTTTATCCCTTTAAATTTTTCTTTCCTACTGCAAGGCTTGGATATTCCTGGTGGATTAAGCTATATCCTCATAGAAACCACAACATAATTATCCGGGCCAGAAAAGGGTTCAGAACACTTATATAAAACATGGTGAAAAACATAATAAAAGAAAACTTTTTTTTTTTTTTTTTTTTAGAGCAACCTTGGATATTTATCGGAGGTTCCTTCTGGATAAGCAAGACATTCTCTACTGTTCAACAAAAGGCAGTATAAGGACATTGGTCTTTTTACAACCAAACAAATAAAAGCCATACAGAGAATACATTTAAAAGGAAAAACCTATGGTGTCAGTAATACCTAGCAGTAACAGATATGGATCTATGTTTATGGATGTGTTCTTCACTCACAAATTACATTTAAATGTATTTATTGTACTGTCCCTTTAAATTACACAAGAAACATACAGCACAGAGATAGTTTAAGGAAGGTGTGAGAAAATGCCTTCTATATAGACACGTTAATAGCTTATTTATATCACTCAACAAAATGCAAAGTGAGTGAACAGAAGAAAACATTAAGTCAATATTTAGTGTGACTGCCCTTTGCCTTTAAAACAGCATCAGTTCTTCTAGGTACTCGCACGGTGATTTAAGAAACTCGGCAGGTTGGTTCTTCCAAACGTCTTGAAGAACTCGCCACCCTTCTGTGTATTTATTCAGCCTCAGTAGCTTCTCTCTCCTCATGTAATCCCAGACAAACTCAATGATGTTGAGATCAGGGATCTGTGGGGGCCAAACCACCACTTCCAGGACCCCTTGCTCTTCTTTACGGTGGGCACAGTTCTGAATGGCTTTGTTTGTATGTTTGGGGTCGTTACGCTGCAGAATAAATCTGGGGCCAATCAGATGCCTCCTGGATGATATTGAATTATGGATAAATATCTGTCTGACCAAATCCCCAACTCCATCCGTGGAAATGCAGCTCCAAACTTGCAAGGAACCTCCGTCATGCTTCACTGTTGCCGTAAACACACTTTCTTGTACCGCTCTCCAGCTCGTCGACGAACAAACTGCCTTCTGCTACATCCAAATATTTTGAATTTTCGAAGTAATCAGTCCAGAGCAGCTGCTGCCATTTGTTTCTGCACCCCAGTTCCCGTGTTTTCATGAAAGTCGAGTTTCTTGGCTTTGTTTCGTTGTCTGAGGTCTTTCATGAAGACCATTTCTGATCAGACTCCTGTGGACAGTAGATGTGTGTACCAAGGCTTGGACAGAACATCTGGAAACCCGTCTGCCTTGACATTTCTGTCTGCGAGAGACCATGCTGACGCAGTATGGCTACCTTGTGTCTTGTTGCTGTGCTCAGTGTTGACGTTAAACCTTGTTAGAGAGTTTGGCTGTTCTTCACTCTGTTTTGTTCCTCCTACACATCTGTTTGTTTCAGTTAATAATTACTATTAACATGTCTATTTTTTTAACGCATTTGTCCCACACCTGCCTAAAACCTTTGCACAGTACTGTACGTATACATTATACATACATTATCAGATGTTCTCAACCCAGTCTTCAAGTCACAGCGTCAGGAAAGCATTTAGTAATTACGCCAGTCTGTTTCAATAGGGAGATACACAAGACCCCGATCGCCGGTGTGCCTTGAGGACTGGGGTTGGAATCATCCAATGGCCCATGATGTCAAAAACAAGTTAAAATAAAATTCATTAAGAGGATAATGGCAGTCATGTTTCCCTAGGCAGACATCATACCATGCCTTTGTCTTGTAGGCACATCATAAGCGTGCAGACGTCTCCTGTTGCTTGATGGTTCACAAGCATGACCGCTTCATCTTCTGTAATCGTGTGCACGTCATCCCCCCATTCCACAACTGCAATTGAAGAAAATGCAATTATTATTATTTAAGACGATTTGCAGGAAAATAAAAAAAAATACTCATAAAACTCTTGCTTGCTGCTATTGCAATGACTAAACTGTTCATAAAATCGAGCTCGTGTCCGAACCAATTTATTCCACCGATTGAGAAGTCGTGGTTATGGTTTCAGGGACAATAGCTGTGCAGATAAGGGTCTTTTATAAAACATTAAGAAACACATTCGACAAGAAGATACAGTAAATCCATTCGCTTGCTGATAAATTATGCATGAGCATGTTTTCTGGTGTTTTTCTTTTACAACTTATATTGATCGTTCTGTACAGGCTGGAATGACACGACGAAGACGGCCGGAGAGGCTTTTAAAGTGGATCTGTCACTCGTCGGGAAACATCATCGTTTTGAGGACACCTAGCTGAAACAGTCCCTCATCGGCATTGAGATATCAGGATAAACATGACACAACTAGCAATATGGGTTGACAAATTTGGAGCCAGCCAAACAAAGTTGAGCTAGCCCCCCCCCCCAATCATGTTTTTTTTTTTGGCGCCTAAGGTTTGTTGAGATTTGCCATACACGAAACTACATTTACACACTCTAACACCACTCAGTAACAGACACGCTACCATTTTACACCCATGTACAAACAGAACACCATACACACACACACTCGTGCTAATGCCAAACTGTAACAACCACCATGCACGCAAGCATCGCACTCTCACACACACACACACACACACACACACAGGCTAACACTATACTTACATACTCTAACACTATGAATATAGTATACTTTCCTGCGGGGAGTGCTGTGCATTATGTGAACTGACAGCCCCACGGATTCATGATGGCAACCCTGCAAAACCCTAGGCACCAGTAAGTGGTCTCTCGTCGTCATGGCGGTCCAGGGTTTGTCGAGCCCTGTCTTATCTCCTAAAAAAAACAAAACACTGTCTGCGCTTCTCGCCCTAATAAAGTTGGCAACAAATATATAAACATAATATAAATGAGAGGTTTTGGTTATATGAATTGGCCAAAGCATAATTAAGCTCACCCGCCACGTCAAGGCACACTCTCAATAGGGTGAGAACCGACTCTTGCCTCCTACATAGTGGGCACACAAAGCAGTTTATACTTCAACCAAAACCTGATTAATGTGTTGGGAGAGGTGCAATTAAACCTCCTCCCATTTAACCCCTGGACAGCAAGCTGCAGCCCGACTGATGAGGAGCCAACAACCTCATATATGTGCAAACAGGGACATGCCTTGACGTGGCGGCTGAGCTTAATTATGCTTTGGCCAATTAACATAACCAAACCTCTCATTTATATTATGTTTATATATTTGTTGCCAACTTTATTAGGGTGAGAAGCGCAGACAGTATTTTGTTTTTTGTATACATTGTACAGCCAACACACTGTATTTGCAGCAGGCTCACACTGTTTGGTAGGCCTCATATTATACATTTGTATTATTTGAGCCTGAGACTAGCTTAGCGCACCGACATTTTTTCTTTTCCCTGTCTTATCTCCTATCCTGAAGTTCTTCTTAATCTGTCCATCAGCAATCTACATCCATCAGCAACATAACAAGAGCGTGATAACTTACTTACCTTCCAAGGTTATCTATCTAAAGAACTGGCAAAAGGGCAAAATCGGAATCGAATCTGAACTATTTTCATATTCTGTCAGCTCGAGAACATCAAACAGCTTTCAGTCATTAAATAACCGTGAATTTAGGCGGCCAGCTGGTTCTTAGAAAGAATTTACGGAGCTTTCCCACCTTTATATACACACAGAGTTAACCAACCAGGCAAACCAGGAGGTTCCCAGGGATCACAAAGTCAATGACTTCATGGAAGACATGACCTGTGATTGTGTTTTCTGAAAAGTTGACTTGTTAACTCGACTTGTCTGCCTCATCAGCTTTCCGAGTCGTTTCCCAAGGCCATAAAACGAGTGTATGTCAGGTCAGACCTTTCAACGTGAAGGATCAGCATTCTGCCTCCTCCGGCCAAAGACAGATGTTTGTGTTACAAATATTTCATCCTCCTTGTAATCCACGGCATCTGACCCTCAGCCTGCATCAGCACCAAAAAGGAACCCATCATCACTTCTTAAGTGGATGTCAAACCATTCAATATGGCTGTTGGCCTTCGCTTTTCCACTTACTACCTTTCCTCAAAAGGTATAATTACAAACACTTGGTTTCAAAAAGCCTTCTGTAGATGCCCACCTCCATGGTAGGACTATTCTTGCCACAGACTGGCTTCAAATCATCCAATCAGCGGCAGGAAAGCGCTCCCACTGAAACAAAACCCGCCCACCGAGCTCACAGAGCCAGCGCTGAAGCCGATTGGTGGTATGAATATCTGGGGGGAGAGGGATGGGGCCAATGAATGTGGAGAGATTATGCGGAATCCCCCAATGTATTTGTAAAAGGGCCACAAATGTTGATTTAAAGGGACCACACAACTATTACATGACGGTCGGAATGATTAAAAGACCGATACATAGGTGTATGTCTGGGTAATAAGTCTGTCTATTCACTAATAAACACCTTTCTGCTGTAGCACACTATACCCCACATCCAGGAAATCTTAATACAATATTTTTGTACTGTGAACTGTAGCAATTACTATAATAGCTATAAAATAATATATTTTAAAATTCTCTACAGATCCCCGTGCTGGTTAATGTGGCACCAGGAAAAATGAAAAATAATGTGTACATATATTATATGCATGAGTTCGGCCGGCTGCAAAGCGCCACGGTACACAAACAAAGTCATGCTTCGCAGGCCTACTACCAGAAACTGTACGGCAGCCAAAAAAGAATGGATCTCAGCCAAAGCCGTGCAGAGGCCGGCGACCCCGGTGTATGCAGCCAGACACGCTAACCCAGAGCGACGGCATCAGGAAATGGGATGCTTCCTAGAACGTTGCCAAGGAAAAGCCCCATTTACTCTTATTTATTTTATTTTTTGTACCTCAAACTATGAGAGTTTCCAAGGTAAAAATGCCGACATACCAGAAAAACAGCAAATTTGTTATTTGGCGGTGGGGCGTGGAAGGAGATATTACAAAGCAGCAGGGAGGAAACAAAACAACTGCCAGGAGAACTCTTGCCAAATACGAAACGTCAGCAAGAGAAGATTCTTCCAAAACTGATGCCTTACCTAACCTGATCATAGATACGTCAGGAGCGCATCGTTCAGGAGAAGGCTCCATTCCAGCCCGCGCAAGCTGTGGAACCATCATTATAATACAAGCACCCATGGTAGCCCTGAACACTTCTCCGGGAATTTGTTCTATCAAAATAAATGGCAGACATATAAACGCATAGAGCGGGAATTCCTTCACATTCCTTGGATTGGGACAATACCGGCAAATAATCTGATCCAGGTAGAAAGTGGAATGCTTGAGACATCACAAACTGGAGGTGCGGTTCTTAATGGAGAGGGTTAGAAATCCTCCTACTCTTCTAGCTGCAGCGAGAGCTATGAGGGAAGCTGTCTGACGAAGAATCGGACATACTTCTTGCAGAGAATCAAAAGGGTGTTGAGGTTAGCCTCAAAAAAAAAAAAAAAAAAACTCAGAAAGTTGAGAATCCGCTTCTTGCATTTAACAAATTCCAAGCGAAAACTTCTTAAAGATGAAAAACGTAGTTTTAGCTGGAGAAGGCACTAGTGTAGTATATGTATCTTCAGGGTAGCCGGTTAAAGACCTATTGAATTCCCTTCTGAAGGACATCTGATATTTGGCTGACAGAAAAATCTGAGATAATTGATGTTGATCAATACAGCGGGACAGAGCTTGGATGAGGTGATCTATGTCCAGCACATGTCAGGCCTTGACTACTTGCAGGGAAGTGGCCATTTATAAACTCCAAGAGCTCTCAAATTGTCTTCAGTCAGGACACATGATTTTAATCCCTTCAGCGCTACTTGGAAATCTTCAATTTAGAGCTTCTCAGACCGAGTTCCAAGGGATTGATAAAATATCAACCAATATCAACTCTGATCTTGCAACAAAAATGGTTTACTGACCATAAAATCAAGGTCCCACCATGGCCATCCCAGTCCCCTGACTTGAACCACACAGAAAACCTGTAGGGTGAATTGAAGAGGAGAGTCCACCACTGCTGACCTTGAAATTTCAATGATCTGGAGAGATTCTGTATGGAGGAACGGTCTCCAACCCCTTGCTGCGTATTCTCCAGCCTCATTAAGCATTATAGGACGACTCCGAGGTAGCAAGTATTGACTAACGTTATCAAAAGGTTAAACAATAAAGACTATTTTTCACAGCCTTTTTACCAAGGGCGCCAATATTAGTGGAGGGCAGTGTATGTCATGAAGACCGTCTCCACATGATCTGCCCAGGACACTCCTAGTCGCAGTCTCTCCTTCTGCAGGCAACATCTGGAGAAAATCACCATAACAGGAATCCGAAAACTGCATCTTCGCTGTTGCACAGCGGTAACAAATATGTGATGAGGTTCTGGACCTCGGTGTCTGCACGGTTGAAGGTGGAACATCTTATTAAACATCCATCTAAAGTCTCTCAGGGATTGTAAGGCTCTGGATATGAGAATATAGAAGATGCATCATCCATTAGACAGACATCCAGGAAAGGAATAAGTTGCATGCCTTCCTTCGTTAACATAACTGTCGGGAGCTTAGTAAAGGCACAAGGTAGGTACTAGAGTCCAAATGTAAAGTTCCTGAATCTCTTCTGTAGCTCCTCCAGTTGCTGCAGCTCAATCCTGACAAATCTAGCCACAGAAGTAATAGCAATGCTCAAGATCCCTTCTGCTTACGGTCCCTGGGATTCAAAAACTGACTCTAGAAGTCAAAAGGTGGCCTCTTGGTTGCTTCAGCCATATGGGCAATCTTGGAGGCAGCGTATAACTCCAGGCACTCTCCTACAAAGGGAATCTTTTCTATAGATTAAGCTTCTGTTAGAAGGAGCATCTTGGGTTTCTAACCAACCCCTGGAAGAATCATTTATAATAATCTATTATAGTTCCAACAACAATCTAATGGCTGCCAGCTTAACTTTGTGCACAGAAAAAGTTTCTTCTGCAAAAAAGTCCTGGAGGGAACATAGCAGTTCAAAGACGGTATGGAAGTAGCCTGTAAAAGTCTGTTAACTTCTGTAACTGACTCTAGCTTAGAACAGGCTAATTAATTTTCCTACTGGGGGTCACATTTCACAACTTTGACAAGCTGGATGCTTCGACCAGAAGTATCGTACTCTTCAGACAGTTCAAGTTCGTCTGATAACCTTCTGAGCATAGCAGGTCAATGGCCGGTAGAACCGGAGAGAGGCCCGCAGAAGCAAGCCCAGGCAGGAGGCATGGCAAGAAAGGCAGGCAAGCCCAGGCAGGAGGCATGGCGAGATAGGCAGGCAAGCCCAGGCAGGAGGCCTGGTGAAATAGGCAGGCAGGAGGTCTCCAAAGGTAGGCAAGCCCAGGCAGGAAGCTTGGAGACATAGGCAAGCCTAGGCAAGCCCCAGCTGGAGGCCTGACAAAATTGGCAGGGGATCTGCAGGGCAGGAGGCCACCAAGCCCCAAAGCAGGAGGCCTGCAGAGATAGGCAGACAGGCCCAAGGCCATAATATGGGGCCGAGCTCTTGTCATCACTATGTCCACACCATTACCAGAGTAGAAACATGGCTCCAGCAGACAGTAAGTAATCAGCCCGTTCAAGGGCTGAAAGGCTCTAAGGATCCAAAGAATCCTACCCCAGCACCTGGTAGTTGAATGGTCATCCCAAGGACCCAACCAGGGATATACACACAGCTCCCCAAATCAACCAAGCCAGGGAACAGAGCCCGGGAATGACATGGAAAGAGAAGTACGCGTCAAGGTCAAATGTATGGGGAAAGGACATACATTTGACCTTGACGCGTACTTCGGAGCCAGTCGCCTCTGACAACCCCTCACCGAGGGACCAAATCAGAACAATAATCTGCCAGCCTCGTCAGAAGTAGTAAAATCAAGCCAACTGACCCACATTCCAGAGTATGCTGTCATGCAATCAGGGGCAGCGTGGATCAACTCCTCCATGGCTCTAATTTCATCCATATTATTTACGCGGTCCATAAAGGAGAGGACCTTCCAAAGCACAGGGATCAGTCACTTTGCAGCATTAAACAGATGTTTCGTTAAAGAGACCATCGCTCACCACATCCCACTGAACTCTAATCCAAAAAGGTTGCATCAGTCGGCACTTCCACCAAATGTGGAGAAAGGTCCCCAATTCCACCAGCTCGGATCCAACCCAGGATCCACACAGCAGGAGTTGGGGGCACATGAGCTTCCAATTTAGCCTTATGGAACTTTCATACAAAAATGGCTGGCTTTTGAGGGCCCCACTCATGAGCTTCACTTCCAGGCAACTGGACCTAGGACTGAAAGGTACTGGTGAGAAAAAAAAAGTCTAAAACCAGCAAATCCCAGGAGCCGGAGAGTGGATCATTACTTCTACACAAATACATGTTAAAGGGCTCCCCGTGTCCTGATTGGGCCATGTTTGCTGCACTTTGGTGATAATTTCTAGGAGTCACTGGTGAGCCGCTGATGGGTTTCCAGGAATAGAAGCAGTGAAAGCTCTGACGTGCGAGTGATCAGTGTGGCAGGGAAAGTTACGGGGTGCGGGTCAGAGACAGATGGCACGGGATGTATGTAGAAATGACGTGTAACATTAAAGATATTCATAAGAAAGGACCCCGGTAGCAACAATGGCTTGGCTGGATTGCACGTTGCATTCATGAATCCTACTAGTCACGTGTAAGATTTCCCACAGTAATCCCAAATTCTCGGCTCCTACGAAAAACATAATCCCCCAAACCCTTAGATGGAACTGGTCCAAAGGGCCCACCTACATGCCCCAGTAGGGTAAAGTGCCCCTCCGTTACCTAAAGCCACATCGGCATCAACCACTCCAACAGCGTGGGTCAAGAGCACAGAAATGTAGAACGTGACGGCAGATCACATTCTCCTGATGTAAAGACTCCAAGCTTAATCAGTCCCTGATCTTTGATTCAGGAGCCATATGACTATCCCGTACATGTTTAAACTCTTCCCCTGTATAATGCATGCTCGCTTCTTCCGGGAGGCTGTTCCACCTTCCTTACATTCCATCCAAGCCCCTGACGGGGTACGACGGTCACTACACATCCATACAGGGTACGTCCAGCCGAACACGTAGCCCGTACAACATACATAACGGCCCTGTGTATGACCAGGAGTGTACACGGAAACCTCCCCGTTTCAGGCCGTGGGTCGTGTTCTGGAAAACGCTAAAACGTCACCGTGTAAAATCACAGAACGTGCCCTTTTAATCCTCAATGGACAGGAGCGCGAAGCATGCGCCCCGATGCCCCCAGCAGTAAATCTGGAGCGCTAAAAATAAGCTTTAGAACTGCTGAAGCGCTTTATAAAAATGATAACACGGCATATAAACTGTTTTTATGCTCTACTGATTAACTCTCCGGAGAGTCGGAGTTCTAAACCATCTGTCTTCTCTGATACTATAATAAAAGTCTTCCCGTCACAAAGCCCCTTTTATTATAAACGGTACTAAACACGGTCATATAAGATTTATCGGAGAAGGCACTTGATGAACGCGACGGGATCTTGGGGTGACATCTTACCCCCAAACCGGATATGGATAATTAGCATATTCACACAATATGCGTTATAGCAATACCGGGGTCTATTCACTAAAGGGAGAGCTGACAGGGCACGTACATTATGAAGGTCCATCCGCAGTGAGCTTGTGTTGCAGGAAGGGATTGGCTGGCCCTGTATAATGCATAGTTAAAAGCAGTGATTATGTCGTCAGTCTCCTACCAGACTGAATTATACATTGTACAGGGCCAGCTCAGCCCCTTGAAGTATATAAAGAAATGACAAAGTAAAAATCAATAGAGCGTCACTTTTGGGGGGGGAACAGACCAGCTGCCCACCCATTGCACGGGGAGACCCCACAAGGGACCATCACAATATCCGCTGATTCTCAAAAGTAGCAAACAGAGCAGGGGTTAAAAACCAATAATCCATATTTTACATTTAAAACAAATAGAGATGATCCAGAAGGAGGGACCAGGTTTTGTGACTGCAGTGGAGATAATCGGTCAGCAATGGGGCAAATGGCCCTGCCTTATTGCCTGGGCTCAGCGATGTGCAGCTTTGAGCTGTAATTATAGTTGGAACAGGCTCCCAGCAGAAGTGGTAGAGCCTAATACACAGAAGGAATGTTAACATGCGTGGGATAAGGATATGGCTCCTGAATCTAAGACGAGACCAACAACTGATTAAGGTCCGAGTCTTTACAGCAAGAAAAACGGGCCACTAGATGGGGGCCAAATAGGGCCGATCTGCGGAAATTCAGCTTCTCTATAGTGAACCCTTCGGAGGAGGAAGATGGCCGATATCTGACCCGGCATCCTCCATCGCCATTAGATGTTAAAGTTTATTACTATAAGAAATAAAATTTCAAATTACAAAATTATGAATGAAATCCATCCTCGGTGCAAAGAATAAGAATGAGAACATTCATTCTGCATCAGACTAGGAAAAAGAAAAGATTTTTTCATTCCCATTCCGTTAATATAAGGAGAATTTTAGCGAATCACCATAGCCAGCTCAAAAGCATTAGGGAGAAAAAAAAATTGTTCTTAATTTAACAAATAAGTTAAATTAATAAATTCTAGGTTTACGCGATTATATATATAGAATAATAATAAAAAAGGATTCTTTTCACCATAGTAACCAATGGAATGATCTAAACAGAAGTATAAATAAGTACTTCCCGAATAGTAGCTCTACCCGCAGTGTTTCAGCATGCGAAGGGTTAAAGTGCTTCCATAACACCTACTAATTAATAAGCCTGCAATACCACAGGACAAAAGAGAAACATGCGCGGTGCGGAGACAGGTACTCCTTCCCTCCCATACAGAAATAATAAAGGGGTTCAACGGAGAGAACATTCCCAATAGTTAATTTGTTATATTATATGCTACTTGTTATGTCCGGTCTACCCATTGTCCAGCGCTACGGAATTTGATGGCGCTATATAAAACAATAAATAATAATAATAATAGTTGGTGTTTAACCCATCACACGCCAGAAAACAAAATAAATTCACGCTAAAGGATACGAATAAAAAGAAAAGTACAGTAAATGTATATTTTTTTTGAATTTCTACATAAAATTATCACTTGGAAGAAGTAAAAAGGATTCATATTAAAATTCCAGGAGCAGGGAATCCCCCCCCCCTCGGCTGATATAAAGAGACGGCTCCAAAAGCGCTATATTTCTTCTTTAAGCATAAGGCACGGTGTTGTACAAAGTAACGTAGTTCAGCAATAAAGAGAAATGGGTTTTGTCTCATTTTGTTCCAATAAACTTTCTTTTTCTGCAGACCTGGAGGCGGCCATTGTTGTCAGTCATGTGATAGTCATGTGTGTCAGTCATGTCCCTGCAGTCACCACACTGAGCTGATGCTTTATGGCTATGTTAACGAAGTCCTTTCCTACATAGACTTTCATTAATCAGAGGGTCCGGCTGGGTGATTAAGTTTTGTGTAAATAATTCTAGGCGGAGGGCTAAGCGGGGGTTCCATTCCGCACATTTCAACTTACAAGAGGACATTTTGGCCAGTTGTTGTGGCACATTAACCAATTCATATTGCAGTGCACAGTGATAATTCCATACATAGACCTTTCATTAGTCAGAGTGTCCCTCTGGGTTATTAAGACTGAGTCACTCTATTGTTTACCACAAGGCAGTATAATATGAATTGGGTGTTTGGGCCAGGATACCAGCGTTAAAACACACTCACACACGTGACTAACGCACAGCTGTCTAATGTCACGTTACATAAAAACTAGAATGGGTTTTAAGCAGAAAACCCGTTTTAATCTAATTTTCAGCATGACATCATATGTGGTGGGAGCTCCCCTTTAATCACAAGCAGTGGGTGTCTCGCAGGACACGCTGCGGGATTCCACTCGGAAAGAGACATTCAGTTGACTGCGAAGCATCGCTGGTTAATTTGGTCTCCGAGGAATCTCTCTATCTCGGGAATGAACGCAAACATATGCCCGTTCGCAAGAGACTCCAGCACACAAAACAAATCAATTTAGGATCGGGGTGTACAAAATACGCTGTATACGAGTAATTTACCAAATAAAAAACATTCTCTCTCCCTGCTGAGGAATGGACCGCATTCCGGGAATAACCCGAGGCCCGTATTCTATAGGTCTGAATAATATCGTTACGTCTGAGAGAATATGAGAGCCATTATTCTTTGGGGGGATGCAAATACTGAGAGGGAAAAAGCATCGGCTCAGTGAGGTTATTGGGCAGGAAAGGCACCCAAAATATCACATGACCGACAACAATGGCCGCCGTCAGGTCAGCGGATAAAGGGAGTTTATTGGGACAAAATGAGATAAAACAAGGTTGACGTCAATGCCGACCGATATTACTGTATACAGCGCCGGGGTTATATTACTGTATACAGCCCCGGGGTTTATGCTCAAAAAAAACATTTTAACCCCCTCCCCCACTGGACTTCCCCTTTAATATACATTAATCTTTGCCAAGGCTATAGGGAATAAAATTTACTATAAGACACTGGCTATGACATATTTAACATGAAGTTCTAATTTAGACCACAACACCTTGGGGGTAAATACATGAAAATGTAACTTTTAAAAGGGACAGTGACCTCCTTATTCCAGGGGCTTCCAACGTGCGGCCCTCCAGCTGCTGCAGGACTACATCTCCCATAATGCTCTTTCAGCTAAGGGGCTGGCTGAGGAGGATGGGAGATGTAGTCCTGCAGCAGCTGGAGGGCCGCAGGTTGGACGCCCCTGTCCTATTGAAATAAACTGACTGTCTCTCCCCAGCTCCAGCTTCCTCATGCTCTGCGGGGTTTCTTGGTCCGGACGTTCGTTAATGCCCTGGAGGATGCATGTCCCTTTAAGGCTTTGTTGTAAGTGTTATTTTTGAAAGGCGACCTAATAGTCATTTTTTTAAATTAAATTTTGGTTTCTTAGTATTTTTTTTTTTATTTAGATCTGGATTAAAAACTGTTTTTATAGGCAACATCAGGACTTTATCGTCACACACACTTTGCCTATTATATATGTTGTGTATCACACACACATCCCATAAAAAAGGGAAGCATTTGGGATCATATACATCGGATTCTACATTGTTCTATAACGATGCAAGTACTCTGAAAGTATATGAAAGTATGAATGAGATTGTGACAGAGACATCAGCGGGCGGCTTTCAGCTGCTGAAGGTTTATAAATCCCATCACTGCTATCCAGCAAGGAGTGATGGGAGTTGAAATCCAAACAGCAGTAGGAGGTTATTCCGCACTTGCTCTATGTCGACGAGCTTTTTTGTGTGTAAGTATTGTACACCATGAAGAATTATTCTATTAATACGCCGGCTGCCTCCCTGGCATGACGAGACGGGATCAAATAACCTCCATAATGTACAGAATTAGGAATGGCTGAAGGTGACAGGCGGGGGAGGGGGGGGGGCTGACGACCTTTGAAGGACATACCAAACAAACGGGGGGCCCATCCCACTAAACGATCTTGACCAATAGCAAAGCAGCATGTGCCGGTGGCCAAGATACATTCCTTAGTATTAATGTCACAAAGATATACAAGCAGCAGACTGTTACCGGACAATGACTCAATGGCAAAAGAAAAGAAATCAGGTCATGATAAATGTAACTTTGTGGATAATAAGTCACAATTGTGATAAAAAAATTTAAAAAAAAATAATTCAGAATATTTGCTTTCTGACCTCATATAGATATATTTTTTTAAAATATGCCCCAGGGTCAGGCTCAATACGAGCCATGAAGTACCGACGGAAAATGAGGTTTTGTATTACAGGTCTTATTTTATTAAATGTACAAAAAGGGCATCGTTTTTATTGACACAATTTAAAAAGGAGAAGTCGGCGTGTGAAACTAAAGCAGGCTGTTGGAACATAACAGCGCTAGAACGGCGCCCAAGACCAGATTTCCAGTTACAGAGAATGAATGAAGGAATGAATGAATCCCACGTATCTTCATAATGTAAAGAAACTTGAAATGTTTCAGTATTTAAAACAACCATTTTTAATGATAACCGGCTTCCTTTCTGCATGTGGCTAATACCCCACCCCCAATAAAATGACGGAGAATTCATGCTATGATGTCATGCATGAGCGATGATGTATACTATTATTCACAAGGGCATGCAAGCTTTTGAGAAGCCTTTTGTGAAGCTGAATGAGGCATAATTAGCATTTCAATCCAATCCAAAATTTCAATAAAATCAAGCTATTCTTTATTTATTACGCGCCAACGCAGCGCTCTACAATTCAACTATTGAAGACCCTGCCCTTCTGCAACAAACAATGATCTACTTAACACCATTTACGGTAACCCGATAAGCAAAACGATCCGATGCTTAGGTGATTTTCACAAGAAAGGGACTGTGTGTGGAGCGGCGGCTTTGTGTTTCGGAGGTGGGGTGCGATCTACTAAAGAGGCACTGGAGCTCACATAATGCGATGACCTTTGTGACGACTTCTGGCACTCAGACTACCCCCTAAGGCTGAGGAGCTAGTCGCGGACCCTCTGCCTACAAACTGAGGTCCAGTAACCTGAAGCCGGCCACATGGTCCGACCGACACGCCAGGAAGTCAGAATAAAATATATATATATCGTATATATTTTAGGTGCATTTCTTGTGAAATACTTTGCAGTTACGTCACGGATTTCACCCGGATTCTATGAATACTCCTTAAAGGGACAGCATCGCCAGCCGGCTTAATGCCTTGCATGTCAGATATATTCTAGATAAGCGAGCTGGGCGAAGATTGCGTCTACCATATGACTACACGCTAAACATACCAAGAAAATGAACCGCATGTTCTCCGTTCCAGGCAGGCGTGCAAATTGCCAAAATACAAGGCATCCCCCTCATCTGACACAGAAGAGATTGCGTCTAAGTAATCAGCGGTACCAACACAGTCATCGTTTACAGCGCTGCGGTATATGATGCGCTATATCAATCAATAATCATTTAAAG
This sequence comes from Spea multiplicata, assembly GCA_009364415.1. Classification (NCBI taxonomy): domain Eukaryota; kingdom Metazoa; phylum Chordata; class Amphibia; order Anura; family Pelobatidae; genus Spea; species Spea multiplicata. The sequence continues at coordinate 2,622,587 of VKOC01000005.1, forward strand.
TGTCTATATTAATATGGCATCCCAATTAAATTAAAGGGACCCCCTGACAACACGTTCACTTTAATGATACATTTCCATGATGCCCCCACCTTCCTTTGGCACGGCTGCCTGGGACCCTAACTGCCCCTTTAATAAACTCCCCCCGCTGGCAGAGGGGCAAGCGACCACACAGGTAGAAATGCCCCATTTACACCTATACGGCTTCTCATGGTCTGTTACCAATTCTTACTCACTCGGTCGTAAGATGGACAGATCATCTGATTAATTTGAAGGGACTTATAAAAAGGTGTTAAGAGCATCATAATATCCACGCTATGCGGACATTAAAACCAATCCTACGCTCGGCGTGAAATAAAACATTATTGCTGTGCTCCCGGGATACGGCGGATTGCAAGCTCTTCGGCCCGATTCCCCCTCACGCGTTTTGGGGAGGTACGCGTCCTGATCTGCACTGCTACAAACTTGGGATTCTGCTAATGGGATTCAACAAGAAGTATTTACAGAGTTTCTATTCGCCTGGCCTTAAAAATAAATAGGTTCCCTCGTTCTGAAAAGCTCCTTTTCACAGGAAAACGGCTGCTGCCAGGCGTTGAAAGAGGGTCTATCTGGCTTGTGCTGAGCTCTCGCCGAGGACCCCAGACACACGAGGACCCCAGACTTTAACTTAATGATAAAAAAACAACTCCAATTAAACAAAAAAAAAAAAGATGATGCGTTCAGGTTATTGTAGAATCATTATTATCGTCACTTACACCAACCGGGGACATCCGTCCGCTTCACGTCTCAGTCCCCGGGGCGGAAAAACCGCGCCAGATTTCAGGAATAATCAATGGAGAAGCAAATCGCACGGCTTGCAACTAAAATCACTAATTTATATACACACACACACTGTACATTCATACACACACACACTGTACATACACACACACTGTACATACACACACACTGTACATTCATACACACACTGTACATACACACACACTGTACATACACACACACTGTACACACACACACACACTGTACATTATACACACACACTGTACATACACACACACTGTACATACACACACACACATTCATACACACACACTGGTACATACACACACACTGTACATACATACACACTGTACATACACACACACTGTACATTCATACACACACTGTACACACACAGAGTTCTCCCATGCTGTGACATAGCGTGTCCTAACAAAGCACATTATTACTAATTAAACAGCATCTGTGCCCCCCCAAAAAATCAACCGGGACTCGTACATTACACAGAATGCTGTAAGTATGAAGTATTTTGACACACGGGTTATATTAATGTAACATCATGGAACACACGGCTTCCGTGTCAAGTTTGTGTCCAAACCTCCGGTTTACCTGTTTCCGGATGGTGCGGGGGGGGGGGCTGTGCGTTCCGGCGCCGAGCCAATGCATCTTACAAGGTAAGACCCCGTAAATGTAAGAAGGTGAGGACGTACCTGTGTATCCCGCAGTCCAGCCCCACGATGCCACCATAGCCAAAAGCCATTTAAACATGACTCCTTCGATGCACCAGAAGAGCTTGGGGTTGAAAAGTCTTAAAGGTTGCAGAGCTATTAAATAGAAGACGTAGGACGGAATGGCAAACATGTTGTTGACGACCATAAAAGCAAATCGCAGGATCATTTTCAGTATAAGAAATCCCATGTTTCCCGTTCTATCCACGGCGATGGCCATCGTCACCCGCGCAGCGCTGCCGCAACCCCTGCATCAAAACCAAACAAGCGTCAGGAAGAAACATTTTTATTTACACCCTCCCCTCCCCCATCTCATCTCGGGTTATAGCCCACCCCTAAACATTTCAGGTGTACAAGTGGGGGCAAAATCGGGACAGTGAGTAAAAATCAGGACTTTCTTACAAAACCCAGGACACTTGGTATGTGATCATGCAGCCATCATTCTGAGAGGCCGCCGCTAGGTCCAGCTCGGCCACGTGGGGCATCTTAATGGAGTGGGGGGGGTCTACCAGCATTAACCAGGTAAATGAACAAGCAATGAGTGACAAAAATAAATAAAATAATAAAAAAAAAAAAATAGAAAAATAAGTAGATATCAGCAACAGAGCAGCCAATACCGATTACCGACGACCCGTTATCCCACTTCAAATAAATATACACCAATCACCCGAGATGACTCGCATTTTAAATATTTATTTTTGGGTTTTATTGGAGAGTCATGTTTATTTATTATAAAATGTGTAATATTTATATTTTAGACAGAGGTCAGGCCACAGCGAAGAGCTGGATGAATGTGATATTGTGGTCTGGCTCAACAGGCACAGGATCCCCCATGATGGCAAGGATCTGTTAGAGGGAGACACAGGGTATAAGATGCATGTGAGTACACAACGAGCGGCCCTCCGGCGTGCATGCGCACAAAGCAGTAACGCAGCCTTTGATGGCGTCTAGAACGAGATCCCCCTCGACATCCCAAATCGGGATCTGTCCTAACGAGGGGGGGGGGGGGGACAGTCACTAAAACCCGCTAAAAGATTTCTGCTGCAGGAAAGGCAGCAGTGACCCCCCCACTGCCAGACAGCACGCCAAAGTGCGGGGCCACACTCATTAACCCCGCGTGCTCATCACACCTATCACTGTACTATTGTAAAGGGAGCTTACACTCTATTACCTGCTGAGGAGTATTACGTCAGCGACACCCCAGGCCAGCATTAAACGGAACCCGGAGGACGTCAAACATTCCCAGCCAAGCTCAAAATACCAGAAACCGGGCAGCAGAGCCCCCAGAAAAACAACGACCGCAGAAAAAGAAAATCTGGACGAAAATACAGAAAGGATTTAAAACACGACAGTATTACGCCACCACGCCGACCGCTTCTGCTGGGAGGCTGCTCTAAAAAAAAAAAAACAACATCTGTAGTTTGTTAAAGCCCTTTAAATGCTTCTTCTATCACATCTTCCTCCATAGAAACTTTCCTGTATAGAAACGTACTCCGGGGGGGCCACGCCGGGCATTGTGGGAAGGACGGTCTCTGCTGAATGAACGCAGAGCATTGTCTGCTTAACGGCTCACAATCTGAAACGTATAAGTTCTTACGGAAACCTCGGCACACGCGACGCTATACACATCTGGCACATGTATCATGCGTGTCAGCAGAAAGCGGGATTAGAAGAGATCTGCGTGGATCCGAGGAGACAATCCGACGTACGGAGAGAGAGAGAACGCGCATGCCGGACATACACGGCTGCGACGTGAAAAGGAGAGTTTAGCCGGTCATCCCGGCTGCTTTATCACCAAAGGGAACAAAGTACAGGAAAATGTTATGTTAGAGCAAGAGGCCATAGGAAAGTTTTACTTTACAGGGTGGTAGATGAGTGGAACAGCCTCCCAGCCGAAGAGGAAGACGGGATTTAAACATGTATGGGACAGGCATATGGCTACTGAATCTAAGACAAGACCAACGACTGATTACATCATCAATAGAGGGCAGATTAAATGGGCCGAACCAGCTGTCAGATTCCACGTTCCTATTATATCCTACGCAACAAAAACACAAAAAGTGAATGAATGAGATAAAAAGAAATTGCACAATCGTTATCATTAAACTCGCCCTGCTAGAGACAGCAATAAAACAATGTCAGCGCTGATCAAGAGGATTGTCATAAAACAATTAAATATTTGGACTTCGCAAGAAAAATGATAATCTTTAATGATAATAAGATAAGTCGGGGCAGTGGCCCCAATGCTGTATACACTAATATCACAGGCTGCAGCTTCTGTATGTAGAAGAATGTCTTACGACGTGGCCTGGGGGCTCCTTAATGCGGCTTATACTGGGCGATGCAGAGTATTGCGCCTCCCGAGAGCCCAAGGGGGTCGCATATATTAACCGGGACAAAAACAAAGGAAACAAATCAATTAACAGCTCAAATATACAAATAATCACTAAAACTCATCAAACCGGCCTTTATTTGACCAAAATACATCCTGCAGGCAGCGGTCAGCTCGGGGTATTAAGTCAAAGACATCCGACGGACTCCTTGAACGCCCTTGGAGGTCCATTAAAGAAAGCAAGTTGGGTGGTTCCATTGGCCCATAAGCACGCGGTTACAAGCCACGAACTGCCACCAGAGCCACCGAGGGAGACCCCCCCAGGGAGCCTCACCAGGTGATATCCCCCCTCCCCACCTCGCGGAAGATCCTTCCACCTAAGGATCCCCCCCCTTTCGGGAAGATCCTTCCACCAAGTCATTCCCTCCCCCCCTCGGGAAGATCCTCCCACCAAGGATTCCCTCCCTCGGAAGATCACTCCTCACCAAGGATACCCCCTCCTCCTTCGGGAAGATCCTTCCACCAAGGATATCCCCCCCTCGGCGATAGATTCCTCACCAAGATCCCCCCCCTCGGAAGATCCTTCACCAAGCGATTTCCCCTCCCGCGGGAAGATCCTCCACAAGGATTCCCCCCCCGGGGAAGATCCCCACCAAGGATTCCCTCCCCTCCCGGTGGAATGATCCTCCACCAGGGGATCCCCCCCGCGGGGAAGATTCTCCACCAGGGGATCCCCCCCCCCGGGGAAATCCTCTCACCAGGGGATCCCCCCCTCGGGGAAGTTCCTCCATCCAGGGGATCTCCCCCCCTCGTGGGAAGATCCTTCCACCATGGGATCCCCCCCCTCGGGAAGATCCTCCACCAGGGATCCCCCCCACCTCGGAAGAATCCTCCACAGGGGATCCCCCCCCTCGGGAAGATCCTTCCACTCAGGGATTCCCCCCCCTCGGGAAGATCAGATTACCTCCACCATGGCGAATCCCCCCCCTTGGGAAGATCCTCCACCAGGGGATCCCCCCTCCTCGGGAAAGATCCTCCACCCCCTCTGGAAGATTCCTCCACCAGTGGACCCCCTCCCCTCGAGAAGATTCCTCCACCAGGGTCCCCCCTCTCTCGAGAAGAACCTCCACCAGGGGATTCCTCCCCCCCCTCGAGAAGAACCTCACTTACCAGGGGATCCCCCCCCTCCCTCGAGAAGAATCCTCCACCAGGGATCCCCTCCCCCTCGGGAAGATCCTCCACCAGGGATCCCCTCCCCCTCGGGAAGATCCTCCACCAGGGACCCGCGGACAGATGAATGAGTTCAAGGACATCCCGGGAATCCTTCTGCCCACCGGCTGTCATTGAGAATACGACGGGCCGAATGCCGGCTGGGATCTTTTGTTCGGACTTCAAGTTTTCTTTGAGGAGTTCGTGGAAGAGCCTAAATGACATCAGAGAGGAGAGAGCTGCCAAGTTACCTGATGACATCATCGCAGGTTCTAGATTGGAGAATTACGAAAAAGAACCAGCGCTGTCCATTCACAGCATGAATTCTCAAGTTCAGCATCCCCCGCAAAGCACATGACGTTCCTGTAACTCTGGCGCACTCAGAGAATGCAAACGTAAGAATGCTTTACTTTACTGAGAGAGTGGTGGTTAAGTGGAACAGCCTCCCAGCAGTAAGGGCTTTTAAACATGCATGGGATAGGCGTATGGCTCCACGGATCTAGAACAAGGACTGATTATAAGGCCTCAGTTTTCACAGCGGAGAAACAGGCGGACTTAGACGCTCCCAACGGATCCAATCTGCTGTCAGATTCCGTGTTAAATGGAACAAAACCCTATGAAGGCCATTGGGCCGCGACCCCCACGCTGCCGTACAGACTGAATGCACGTTATATGACATGTGAACATACATGACATGTGAACATACATGACATGTGCAGATACACAGATCCCTGTCTGTCACCCATCATGTAACATATAGCTATACGGGTAACACATGCAACTGCACATGCCTGAAACAACCCCCCCATAGAGATATCTACCCATGTTATATGTGTCATGCGCTATAATTATTATTATTAAACAAAATCACGTCCCATAAATACGGAGCCCTTTCATTAAGACGGGCGCGTGCCTCCCAATGCACAAGCAGTAGATATACTGCTATTACCGGACATTCAGCGCCATATCCCGGGACAGCAGCCGTGCAGCCCGATCGGTGCAAAAGCACATCCAGTGATACGGAGCCATACACATCAGTAACGAGCACTGTGCGGACGGACGGATGGACACGCTGTTCAGTGTACAGCGCATGCGCACAACTCCTTGCCTTATAACGGCTCGCAGCGGATGTCTCCCCGCTCGCCCCCCTCCACGGCCCTGGCTCCCTCCACTAGGCCGCTCCGTCCCAGGCTCACCTGTGGGCCCCCTCGGCTGTCGGTGTGCGGTGGTGTCGGCTGGAGGAGCTGGGGGTAGGAGAGCCTGCCTCCACCACCGCCTCCTCCCAGCAGCGCGGACTGAGATCCCCCTCCGGCGCTATTCGCACTCACACTGGCCTAGCCTCCGATTGGACGAAGCGCCGGGGGATCGGCCAATCTCAGCCCTGCAAACCTCCCCCGCCTGTAACGTCACGGGGGAGAGAGGGCGTTGGAACGGCCGCGGTAGGGCAGAGCCATGAGGAAGGGGGTGGTTGGCAGGGTCATTATCCGAGATAAGGGAAGAGGACGGGGCGTGATGAGGGCTTAGCACGGTGCCTGACGGCCGCTTAATCCGGGTCTCTGGGCTGCGGGAAGTGATCCGGCTCGGTAACCGTGCGGGGCTGCAGTGATTTCCCACATCAGCTCGCCTTCCTCTACTAGATGAAGTGACAGATTGCTGTGATCCACTGAGTGACACGTGTCATCGGTGGGCGATCCACTGAGTGGCTGTGTGATGCAATGGCTGGAATGTGAGACTGTGATCCAATGGACGAAGTGTATGATTTCTGTGATCCAGTGAGTGAATGTGACTTTGCTGGGAGACCCACTGAGTGGGATCTGGGATTGTTGTGATCTACTGAGGAAAAATATCCTGTCTACCCATTGTACAGCGCTACGGAATTTGATGGCGCCATATAGAACATTAAGTAATAATAATATGAGATTGCTCCGATCCAGTGGATGAAGCTTAAGATTGCTGGGATCCAGTGTGTGGGATGTGAGAGTGGGATCCAGTGGATGAAGCATACGATTGCTGGGATCCAGTGTGTGCGCATTGTTGGGATGCTGTGATATATTCAGTCCCGGACACAGAAGTAAAAGGCAGAAAGTAAACATAACCAATTTATTTTTTATCATATGACCCAAGAAATGATGGATCCCACTCCCTGGTAGGATCTGCCCCCCCATGTGCTCAGCAGGTAGATCTATGATGTCACACCGCGCTCCGCTCACAGAAAGAACGCGCTCTAATAAAGAGAAAGACTGTGCATAAAGTCTGGATGCGTATTTTCCACGTATTTCTGTCACCGACCATCTGCTTCCTCCATGCAGCAGTAACAGATCCCAGCTCTTGATCTAGTGCTGGGGCTGTAATAGATGTGATCTACGGGTTGATCTCTGGGGGTCTGCTGTGAAGGGAATCTAGTGGATGAGCCATAATAGAGCGATGTCATATTTACAGAGGGCTGTCCCTTTAAACGCACCTGTATAGCAGGTTCTCCCAGGGCTCTTCCTCGTCGGCAGGCGCCCTGAAGAAGTAAGCATTCATTTGCTTTCGTTTATACGCAGAGATCCACGCACTGCTGGGGTACCTGAGATCCGCCGCCCCGCGCAGCTGTGTCTTTATACAGTGGAACAAAAAAGAGAAATTTAAGATGCTGATGTTTTTTCTGTGTGTGTTCTGTCTGCTCGTGCTCTTCACAGGTGAGCGCTCTGATCAACATTTTGGCAGAAGATCAGGGTAATCTTTCGTAAGGGTAGGGTGCTGTCTCGCCTGTGTGCTGGCTGTCTCTTGTGCTGTCTCGCCTGTGTGCTGGCTGTCTCTCGTGCTGTCTCGCCGGTGTGCTGGCTGTCTCCGTGCTGTCTCACCTGTGTGGGACGTCTCGTGATGTCGCCCTGGTGCTGGCTGTCTCTCGTGATGTCTCGCCTGTGTGCTGGCTGTCTCTCCTGTGTTTGGGCTGTCTCTTGTGCTGTCTCGCCTGTGTGCTGGCTGTCTCTCGTGCTGTCTCGCCTGTGTTTGGGCTGTCTCTTGTGCTGTCTCGCCTGTGTGCTGGCTGTCTCTTGTGCTGTCTCACCTGTGTGTGGGCTGCCTCTTACTGCTGTCACTCTATTCCTTGCGAGTTTGTGTTTCCTGCTTGTAATGTTATGTAATAAGGTGTGCATGATGTCACAGATGTTGCTGGGGTAGGTCACCCTGTTTAAAATCACTCTTCGTTTAGACTGTAAAGGCCTGGGGGGCTGACGTTCTAATACAGCAGTTTAAATGCCCCCGGGAGCCAATCAGAAACCTTGGGGCTCCCTCTGCCAACGAGGAGATCAGGGAGCCCTGACCCCTGTACTTGCCCAGGCCCTATGCAGGGGTACGGGCTACCCCGATGGCAAACTCAGCTAGAGCAGGGGTGTCCAACCTGCGGCCCTCCAGTTGCTGCAGGACTACATCTCCCATCCTCCTCTGCTAGGCCCTTAGCTGAAAGAGCATTATGGGAGATGTAGTCCTGTAGCAGCCGGAGGGCCGCAGGTTGGACGCCCCTGAGCTAGAGCCCTAACAGCGGGGGGGTTAGAAGGTTATTTAATAACGGGGGCCGGAGGTGCCGTCCGCTAGATCCTCCGGGTTCAGCGGTGACTCAATCTGAATCATGTCGAAGGCAGACATAACACTGTCAGGCTGATCTGGCCCTGTATGATGTATAATTCAATGGCTAAGGAGACTATATCTATGATTTCGCTATACATTATACAGAGCCAGCCACGCTCTTCCTGCAGCAGAAGCTCATTGGGATTGGCCCTTCATACCCAGGAACTTTCTAAATGAGCGGACCCCGAGATCCTTGAAATATTAACTCTTTAATAGCCCATAGTGAAGATTCTACATCAACTGTGTTACCCAAATTACGCTTATACAGGTCATCATGGAAACCTTGACTTTTCACTGTTTAAAAATACACTTAATTGAGTCACCTGTATTCAAGCAGGGAATTTGACCATAACATGCTGTAAGCAAAAGCACCTGCTGGGAGTCATATATGATCCCACCGGGGGGGGGGGAGAACGGGAAGGAGTCAGACTGTGTCACCCAGGGAATCTGCCCCTTCTGCCGCACTTTGTACCCGAGACACGGAATATCTGCCGCGCTGTACGCTCCGTATCAGGATATTCCATAGATGACACATTCCTTGTCTCTATATTTCACATCTAATAATCTCCTGAAATGTGATTTCCATGCTGACGCTTTGGGTCACTAACAGTTAACACAATTATGTTATATCCATAGACAGGGGCCGTTAAAGCTGCTGTCCCACTTAGAGGATTTCTCGCAATCTCCAGCATGCTGAGCATTTTTCTTAACAGGGTCACATGACGAATAAATGTCGCCAGCGAAAAAATAACACGAATGTGGGCAGAATTCTAAAGAATTATTTCTTGGAAAGGATTGGGCGTCCCACAATGCTGGGAATTCGTGACTTTAGTTAGAAACGCGTCGGCGAGTAGGTGGGACGGCAGCTCAGATCTCCGAGGATCTCCTGACGGAGGATCTCGTGTTCCCCGCCGGTTCCTCTTACTTACAGCTGTAACAGAAACCCTGTGCCTTTAACTGATCTGTCGGACAGGTGTTAGTGAATAAAAGATGTATGGCCGGAAACAGAAAGATGGCACCCGCAGGCTATGGGGGGGGGTCAGTAAAAGGATAGGGGAGAGGTGAGGGATCTCCATGACCACGTTACTGATCCCGGAATAACGGAGCGGCTCTCATCCACTGATACGGTCCTCACCTGCCTGACGTGTTTTCTGACCCCCCCTGCCCTTTTCTATTAGAGGCTTTAAGAAAGAATATTTATTTCACGATACAACCAAAGAATGCATTTTTTATATTAAAAAAAGTTAAGCCGGGTAAGACTCCGGATCAAACCCATAACGTGACTAGCGCAGAAGAAGCGGGACACGGGCCTTCTAATCGCTTCGGCTCATGCTTTGCCGCACAGGAAGTCGCTTATTTGCATAACACTTCCTGTTATCTCCATTTAACACAATAAAGCTTGCAACATTTTCCCTTTTGCCGGTCGCCCAGGGAGATCTCGTTACCATACCTGGGATCTCTGTGAACGAGCGGACCCTGCGGCTCCTGAAATATTAACCCTTTATACGTGGTTACCAAATGGCTCTAATTCCAGTCGTCGAGATCTTTTCCCCCGAGATTGGGGCAAAAACCTTGAGTTCACAGGCATGTTTATTACATCTGCTTTACGTACATCAATAAGATGGGATGTATAGATCGTGTATCAGGGACTGATGGATAGAAGTAGTTAAGGTTCCTCTTTGGGCATCGTACATGCCACGCGGAAGGGCATCCGGTAACACGCCACACGCAAGTGTCAAAGAACCCTGTATATGTATAAAGAAGAACATATAGAAAACGACACAAAGGGACCAAAATTGGGCAATATCTCCAAACTATTTTAATACAATCCACGCTCGAAATGAAGCTGACATTTTATAGACTTTTGGGGACAGAGCCAAGCCGGGCAGCCATGTTTTTACACAGCTGCAAGATTGGAGAGGTAACAGCGCACTTACCCCAACGAAGTGCACCTCTGCACGAGTCGGAGCCAGCGAGGGGAACGACCGCTCGGGGACTCCTTACAGGCTGCGTCAGCCAATCCCCCGCAATACGGAGGGCCTGTGCGGTCGCACAGGTGGCACACCCCTAAGGCCGGCCCTGGCCGCCTCACGCCGCTGACGTGGTCAAAGCGATCTACGATCCTATGCTACGGATCCTCGACCGCCGCTTTCAAGATCTTAGATCTTTTATGATGCAGCAAATTAGCGATAACACAAACAGGATTACGGAGCGGGAACGCAGACGCGAGTGACAGCGAAGACACAACTGTGAAAATAGAAACCACAATATGTACAAAAAAAAGCAACAAATACAGTCAAACCGGAGTCGGAGGAAGAGTTTTTTGAGCTTTGTGGGGTAATACCTGAAACCGTGAAACCACAGCTACCACTTCCCATGTCTCGGAATCGGCTCCCAGTTGCTCTCCAGCTGCATCTAGACAAAGACACACCTTGAATGGCCAAACCAACATATGCCAGACGCACAAGAGGTGGCCACCATACTTAGGAACTCTTTAGGTTTGACCCGGCTGAAGTATGGCTTCTCCGGTTCTCTGGGTCAACTGCCGGATCCTCCAGATATGTTACACACTACTTGTTATGTCCGGTCCACCCATTGTACAGCGCTACGGAATTTGATGGCGCTATATAAAACAATAAATAATAATAATACTGCGATTGGGAATAATGTTGATTTAAATGCGGTTACTGCGACCTGGTACACTGAGCAGAATGACTGGGCGGTTGCCATACCACGATACATGTTATATAGATGTTATATAGATAGGATACAGATGGCAGAAAGGGAGGGAGGAAAAAATGTATGGAAAAAAATTGTTAATAAGGAGAACCTGGAAGCCATTTGGGTCACTTCAGATGTTTGTAAGAAGGCGGCTGTTCGCAGTGGTGTGATAGTGTGATGTGTGACCCCCTGGACACGCAGAGGAGCTCGACAACCTACTAACTGAAATGTTTGGTATAACCTCGTCTCATGTAGCCCTGGTGCTCCGAGGGGGGTCCGACATATTGTCTGCCGCAAGGGCATTCTGTCAAATAAACCTCAAATTTCTCGCGAGAAATGAAAGTATTTTATTTTAAACTGTTCCCCGGTAATAAAGCTTTAAAAACCCAAGTTTTTTTCTGGTTAAATTTGCATGCCTTCTATCGGCTACATTTGTAAAATCCATTATTGGGGGATTGCATATTTTTTTATCCATTGCAAAACGCTTTCCCTGTCTGATTTCCAATTCCATTGGGGGCATCGTAGTGGGCTACCACGTCTGTGGCTGTTACAGCCAAATAAAAGGTGCTACCCACAGCCTTGCCGAAATAGATTGTGGTTTATGTCGTTTCCTCGCCGTTCGTCATCACGCTGGGACGCGCAGCCAAATACAGAACGGGGTGCTTTTTTAAAGCTGGTTTAATGTGAACTTTATTTGCATTTTATACATTGTATAAAATGCCATTTTTCAAAAGTCAGTGTAATTATAACAGGGAATTGTATTAAAATATTTTATAATTTTTTTATATATTGCACTATTTTGTGTCTTTTCCATATTTTCGCTGTGGACGCCTTCCTGATCTCCACAAAAAAGTATCTTCTTTATTGTATTTCTTGCACTTTATATTGTGTGTTTTTTGCTATAAAAAAATTAAAGATGAGGTTCCACCAACTCCTCTGAATTTTACAACTCAATGCAGCATTAGAAACGTCATTTTTATTGCTTTTGAATTTCCATCCCATGCTGTGAATTAATTCTTTAACCATGTACAATCTTTGGTATTTTTTCAGGGAATACTTGATTGCAGCCATTGAGAGGTTGTTGCTATAGAAACTGAAAAAAGTATTACAGTTGGCGTTTTTATGTGATTAAGCCTTCAGCGGAAGGAATAATATGACGGATCTGCTAAGGTCTGTTTGTATTAGAGAGTTCGAACTATGCCTTGTGTAAGTGGAACAGCACCTTTATTATTTACAACATGGTTTGCATACACTAAGAACCATTATTTATCACACAAATGTTGTATTTATTATGTTTAAATTCTGACATCTTGTTTTTGCTGCCGGCATGTGAGGTTGTGTGATGTCATACATGCACCCTTTCCAAAGTACGTAGACACCACTATGACATCATGGGATATTCTGCTTTTCAGAATGTCCCATCTGCAACCGGATGTGAACGCAAAAGTCCAGATTATAAGATTTAAGAGAACAAACCCTACTGCTATGCGCCCATTAAGAACCCTGTCCCGCTATGCAGGAGCAACATTTCAATCGTGTCCATAAAAGAGGCGGCAGCAAAACTTTCCGCAATACGGTGGTCACCCCAACAAGTGGATCTGTATATGGAAACACATTCAATCACACAGGGGGTGCAAGCAGGACACGTGTATGGGGGCCCAGGCAAGCAGAGAGGCCCCCCTTGTTGTTGTGACTTGGCCCCTTCAGGCTTTGAGCCCCAGATGGCTACTTTCTGGGAATTGGGTCCTAGTGGCCCCTTTCCAAAGATTTGGAGCCTGATGACCCCATTGCCAGCATGGGGTGGGGCACTCGGAGGCGCATAGGGCAGGGTGGTGTGGGCAGAGCATGGGGTGGGATAGGCACGTGGGCCCTGTCTTTAGGTTTCGTTACGGCCATCCCTGACCCCATCACCCCTGTACTGCGGGAAATCCATTTCACTGGAAATGTTAAAGTAAAACTGAACTTTACAGCTACAGAAACCTGCAGATTTTTATTGCAAAAATGTATGTATATATGTAAATATAATATGCAATATTACGCTTATTTAAGCAGCAGGGTATGAGCTCTTTAACTCGGATGCAACCAAAAAATATTTTACTTTTTCCCACATTTAACGGATTTCTTTAAGTAAATCTCCTTTCTTGCGGTATATGTGCCTCAGTTTGGAGGAATTTGATGCTCCGTTTGATCTTAAATTTTTTAAATGACCTATGAGGGTTTTTTGTCCTGAAAATATGGTAAAATTAACTGAATTTGTTATTCCTTTAAACACGGACAGAATGCTTTATTCATTAAATCTCCAAGGTCAGCTCCATTTCTTAAATTTGAAGGTGAAGAGGATGGCCTTCGGCATCAGCCTGCGAGTGAGCGATGGATGTTTGATGATGGGATGAATTTGCTCCATAATGGCCGGTATCGTCCTACTTATGTTTTGTGTTATAAGTGACCCAAATAAAATATTAAGCGCGTGGGACCTAAAACGTAAAAGCCTTTTACCGATCAATCTCATACCTTACAGAATGGAATCTACCTACCCTGTACTAACGGACCCCGAGACTCACCTAGTTCAAATATGAGTCCATTTGCACACGGAACCATATGCACACACATGAAGATACCTGGAAACCACGTGCCCCTCTCTAGATGGTACTGTTCCTCCTACGTCCCTCACTTCTGGAAGCTCAGAATGTTCGCTGGGTGTGAGAGATAAAAGTGTTCTACAACCCTAAGCCACAACCAGAGCAGGAAAAGTGTTTATAAAATAATGGAATCTCTTCATAGGCATACAGACGCCATGTATCACTCCCATCACTCCTGTGTTCCAATGGCCCTTTATCACTCCCATCACTCCCACCCTTTATCCTGTCCTGTGTTCCAATGGCCCTTTATCACTCCCATCACTCCTGTGGAACGTTGTGGTCACTAATCAAAGTTTAAAAGGCTTTGATTAGTGATGGTTAGAAAACCCTTTTGTAATTATGTTACACCTAGAAATGTCCTTGTTTTCCATGAAAGCAGCTAAGTGACCCCAGCATGACTTATGAGCGGTAGTGTATGTATGTATGTATGTATGTATGTATGTATGTATGTATGTGATATGTATGTGATATGTATGTGATATATATATATTCCGCACCAGTTAGCTGGGTGTGAATCAATGCCCTTAGTATTACAGCGTGAGTTGGGAATGTTGATTTGGGACTTGGCACGGAGGGCCCGCGATGTTAGCGAGACTAAATAATTGTGTTTAAGTAAGAGCAGCCTGACATGTTTGTAGATATGGTGTATATTTTTAGAATGGACTTTATACTTTTTATGGAACAGAACGCCATGTAAAACGTACGAATGGTTATTCACATGCTTGAACTCACAAACTGAATGGTTAATTGGGATGAAAATGGGAACATCAGGTTTGTTTTTTCCAAGTATCTGTATTTTTTTATCTATGAATTTATCTAAAAAGAATAAAAACATAAAAACACACAAGCGACAGAACTGAAATGAATCAATATTGCAAATCCAAAGTATCCTGGTGAAGCAGATAATAAACTATCCATTCTGTTCTTCAGAATATTAGATGCGTTTGTTCCTGTTCTTCTTAGACAGACGGCAAAGTGTCTTCTTAGATGGAATATTCTTAGGTCCTGGTCGCAAACCTCCGCAAACAGCATTCTATTCTGTATGTACTTCAGTCATACAGAATACAGGGCCTTCAGTCAAGGTCTTGCCTACTCTTTTATCCCCTGTTGTACGATGTCTCGCTAGGGGTTTGTCCTGATGAATGGACACCTTTGCCGCTACTGTCCTTTCCGCTGAGTGCAAGGGTATGATGTCATATAATGGCCCTCAGCTACATCATAGTGCCAGGTGAAGGCATTATGGAGGTTGGGTTGGGTAGTAAGTGAGCAAGGGAGGTCTACCCCTGGTTTGGCAGGACAGGCCCTGCTGCCCCATGCAGCAATGTATTTATAGGGGTTGCTGCCTTGGCCCGATCCAACCACCCTACTAGCCTTGCTCCAAGTGCTGGGATATGATGTCATATTCTGTGGCCCCCATTAGTTCACAAGTAAAAGATGGTGGAGGGCTAAACAAACATCTGTAATGTCACACGATCTTTGATCTCCCCACCAGCCCATCAAGAGCTGTGTGACATCCCTACCCGTGTTGCTTTGTCAAGAGTTTAAGAAACTATCACAATTTATCAGTATTTTTTATCTCTTATGTCATAAAAAGTAGACTTTGGATGGAATCTTTGAAGCAACTTAAATGATAATTTCACGTAAAATCAATGAAAATATCCTTTTTTTGATGGTTTACTAAACTCTAGTACATGAGTACATGACAAATGTCTTGAATATAAAACACGGATAGTTATTTTCCTGTTGCCAGGTCCAGGAATACATTAAGAATTCAACAGAAATCGTGTTGTTTCAACCAAGGAGACCCCAAAGTACTCCGGATATTATTCCAGCTTTGAAATCACCAAGGCGTATACGTACAATAGAATGGTAAATATCGACTTTGGTCAGACCCACGGGGAGAAGCTGCTCTTCCCAGGGTCAGGCCCCTAAGCATTTGTGGCCATAGGCTCTCCATCACTTTAGCTGTGTATATAGCCCCAGCGTGAAGACATGCTGCTAAGGATTGGATATAAGGTCGTAAAGGTTCAAAGGGAGGAACGTAAGGAAAGCAGGACTAGACACGTTTCCGATAGCAGGTCATTGGCCACACATTTGGTCAAGAGCACTCAGAGCTCATAAAAACAACCTTTTATTTGGGCATAGAAACATTAGTAATGGTAATTACAACATTTGGGACACAGCCTAGGAATAGGTGTACATTTAGGTGGATTCAACCTGTGACCATAGATCTGCTTCGGGAGAGGATGAGCAAGAAGGCTGGACTTGGGATGACTTTAGGGACAGCGGACACCAAACGACACGCGTGTAGCAACTAGCTGGTTACAGAGGCGTGTTGTGTTTTTATAGTGTACCCAGTAACTGCAGCAGCTCTTTTACCCCGTTTACCAGTCCAGGCCTGACGAGAAAGTATTCAATGCTGGATGACCCACTAAACCCTGTCAACCACTACTCGCTATTATCCTGTAGAAGACCCATATATTTTTGCACTTTGAGATCTGGCTGCATCCCAGAACACAGTAACCTTACAGCACACGAGAGCCTTGTGTCAACAATGTCACCGCTGACCGATAGTGACCGATAGTGACCGCACAGAACCGCGCTTCATTACATATACAGATCGCCTTTACCCTGGGTAACAGCGTCCACGCACAGGATCTCCTGGGTACAGCTTGTTTACATCATGTTTCATGCTTGAGAATATATATTCATTGAGGAGGATGCGCACATAGATTGTAACTTATTACTCAGTATGGAAATGGTTACGATTGCCTTGAATTACAAATCATTATAGCATTTTTGGGGACTGCTCTTGTTTGTTCTTTGAATTTATTACATATATTATCAATCTACTAAGTCCACACCATCACTTCTCTGCGACGGGCTGCAGTAAAGCAGACGAGGGCCCATCACACCATCTGTACATTAAATAACACATTCTGAAGCCTCATTCATTTCATTTTGTACCAAAAATGGACATCTTAAACCGATTACTGTGTCCATACACTAACGAAAATAACATCAACAAGGAATACCAGGTGTAAAGTCAGTATGCACTTAGAGATGACAATGATTTCCCTGACCAATTGCTGAATGTAGCAGGAGAGTTGCAGTTTCATTTGCTTCATGAATGACACGCAGGACAAACAGAGAACTATTCCTAAAAGGCTCATGGCCTTTTTGGGATACACATAATAGGGTCCACTTACCATGTATACCAAGGGGATTGTAGTACCCATTACCATCATTGAACCTCATTATTGCTCTTTGTACATCAAGTGAGTTGGCTCTCCAAAATTATGCTTCTTCGGGAAATATGCATCTCAAACAGACGATGGACAAAAAAGTTGGCACCAAATGATTACAGAGAACTTTCAACAGCAACTCAACCTCAACAAAGGCAGGCTGGTGGTAATAAGACTTGCAGCCATAGACGAGGAGCTGCAGATCGTATATTTCAGAAAGAAAGAAAATTGTAAACAAGAACACTGCTTTAGGAAGTTGCACTTTTATGTAATTACGACGACTTCAATAGCAGAAGTAAAGAAAACATGACGGAATAAAGTAAAGATGTTGAAATAAATGTATACATTGTGCTATTTCCTGATTCACGGTAATATTATAAAATACCATTCCTGTAACTAAACCAAAAGGAATAGATCTGTATTAAGATCCCGTCGCCGGCACTTGGCCAACTAGAACCGAGAGTACGCACTTCGCTGCTGCTGGAGTGGCGGCTGGAGTGGCTGCTGCAGCGGCTGTTGCGCTTGTTGTTGTTGCTGCTGCTGCAATCGTATCTGTTGGGAATACGGATCTTCTAAAGATTTGACAAAGATTGTAGTCTTTGGACCGGTCTTCCACAGGATCCCGTTAGAGTCTATGACGGAGGATTCCACGGTGATCTGGTGCGTTCCGAGCACCGAGAAGTTTAACAGGAACTGCGTGCTGAAGTAATCGTTGTGCGGCTCAACCTTCTGTTCCATCTCACTTCTTACACCCTCTGCAGAGATCTAACAAAGAAGAAGTCATCAGCGTGGGGTTTAAAATACATCCCTGAAAATGATTAAATGGGTTAGAAAATACCGGAAAAACCATACGGGGTGACAAAGCAGCTGTTGAAGGTTAGCCCAGGGCACAATATATAAATCCAGCTTAAACATCCTCACATCCCGGTGGCTGAGCAACCATACAGCTGGGACCCCCCAATAAATAACGGCGGCTATTTATCCTAAAGACCAGATCTTGGCATATTGACTATAAAGAATTTACCGTGTTAAGATTGTGATGCAATTTCTTTATTCTCAGAACAAGGTGCAAAGCCGCTTGAAGGGTTTAAAAACATCAATGGACTACATTGGAGGAAGGGAGATGAGGGCTTATGTGTAACGGGCACCTTGTTCTAAGAATACGCCGGCAACTGAAAGATATCATCACACCTGTACAGAAAGTAACACACACATACATATTAATAACTAAAGAGAAAACAACAAGAATCCCCCCCCCCCACACACTGCTGAAAGAAAGTCCTGTACAATGTATGATTTAATGGGTGAGAACACTTACAAGAACTCTATACATGATAACTCGCCTTTTAGTGAATAAACCCCTAAACAGTTTCTACTGACTCCAAGGTATTGCTGCTCCAAAGCTAAACAAGCACTGCCGTCGTGAACAAATGCTTCACCGACGTCCTATTACCGAACGCTAAAAATCCTTCCCAGAAACAGTTCCTTAATCATGGAAAATGTTGCTTCATTCATAATTTTTCAGGGAAGGGGTATGGTTTTTTTCTGCCCGCTGCAGCTTCCCATATAGCGCAGATGCAGCAAAACACAACATCACACAATGCATTACATTTACGGCGTACAGTACACAGCTTAAGCGGCATAGAACACCATCTACGGAAAAGTACCATCCGGCCTCATATTATCTTCCTTTTTGTAACGACTCTCAAGTAGCGTGATATTTGGAGTTAATATATTTGACGGCTGCCACCCTGTATTTCACGCATCACCGTCGGATGGGAAAGGGAAAAAAAAATTATTCTCCAAAATGTTACCGTGGAAATCAAGAATTTAGCTGATGTTTCGGTTCTGGAATTTTAAATTCCTGACTATGCTTTTGGGGAAATAAGTTGTACGGGGGGGAAACTAGGCTGCCGTGATTAAAAAAAGCAATAAAATGCTGAACAATTACATTTTATTTTTGGGACTGTTCAGACAGGTATATTATGTTTTGTGATGAGGTGGGATTCCTTCTTCTTCTTTATTGTATAACATTTTATTTTCTCCCCGACGTGGCAGATGAGGTCTAGCGTCACTTCATTTGGAACCTGAATACTAAGCACTTCCATCTGTGCAAACGAGTCAGACGAGCCCATATGTCCACAGAGCGACCGTTCGGATACCGGCTAGGATCACCGTAGCGCTGGCACAGAGGTATTGGGGGGAATTTAAGATTAAATACCTTCCCCTCTTATACATTTTGTAGCTGAATGGCTGCACGATGTATTTTTCATTGACAGGTAACGCTTTAAAATAGATTTCTCATGTGTCCTAAGCTGGCAGGAGCAGGGTCCTCTTATCCTTCTGTACCCGTATGTCCTACCTTGTGTTACTCTTATTACATATCAAAGGGGGGACAGATCGCCAGCAGTCCTGGGAACTTCAAATTGTTCTGTCTGGGGTATGTGATTGGGGGAGGCAGGGGTAGTTATCCTTTATAAAAGCAGGAGAGAATAACCAAAGACCATGCAGATACTAACACGCCAAGATCCCGTGTTATATCTTTAGTATAAGATTAACATATAGAACCTGCTAGTATCCAAACCCAACACATCAACATCGATGGTACAGTTGACATTTATACCGCCTATGGAAGCACAATCCTTAACTAAAGCAGCATTGTGTCGTCATATGAAATCCTTCTCCTTAAAGCACACAGAGCAAAACTTCACTTTATCCAACAGAGGGAGTATGAATGAGAGTATCCTCTGATAAGAGTATGAATGAGAGTATCTTATGATAAGAGTATGAATGAGGGTATCCTATGATAGTTACAGCACTTACTTTATAGTCCTGGCCCAGTTTACTCTGCAGCGCGGACGAGACGTTGAGGCAGACGGACTGGATCTTGCGGAACAGCCCTGGTTTGGAGCCGTGTTGTACAACTCCCTCCACCTTCAAGGCCAGCTGCTGGTTACTCTGGACGGGGATCGGCTCCGTGGGATTGCGAGGAGATGGGGACAAGGCGAGCTAAACAAAGCGAAAAACTGTTATACGTTTTGAGGTTTACAGCATAAAAAATATGGCAGACTGCATGGGCCAAATGGTTCTTATCGGCTGTCTAATTCTATTATTTTTACATTAAGTACTTAACTCACTGAAAGATGATGAGTATACACACACACACACACACACACGTATATTTATACTGTATTTGTGCTCTCACAATCCAAAATCCAATACACACGATTTGTTTTACACTTTTTGCACAGGAAGGCTGGTTCTTACCTTGATACTCGTGGACTGCAGCTTCTGGAAAAAATATCTCTGGAATGAAAGCGGGACTTTTAGGAGGCTGATGACCGCATTGCACAGGCAGGAGGTGTGCTGGGGAGACACGGAAGGAGAAACGTCAGTCAATTAATGTATCCGGCGTCCTAACTGGGTTGTTGATGACATGCAATCCATACCTTGTGAATGGATCTGTACTGCAGAATGGAGCAGCGGTTACAGATCTTAGACCCTCTTTAAAGTGGAAATACATTAATCAGGAGTATAAATATATATATATACATATATATATACACATTTATATATATATATATATATATATATATATATATATATACATATATATTGGGTTCCCTTAAGAGGTGAACAAATTTTTTTTTTTGTAAATGTGTGAGAAGATGTAGTAGATAAGTGGCATGTCATGAAAATAAAATGTTTAAATATTAAAACATGACATTTTATTTTCATAATGTGTTACTAAGTAAGTTGGTTTGTGTCTGTAAAGCCAGACTACATGAGAAACCCGCTGTTTGCCAGGTAACCCTACGTGTAACCATCCCATGTGGCTTCACCGTATTCATTTACACAGCCATTCAGATCTGTTCCGAGATTCCCTCCCGTGTATTCCCCCCGTGTATTCCTCCCGTGTATTCCTCCCGTGTATTCCCCCCGTGTCTTCCTCCCGTGGGCTCAGCGCACATGTGTTTATTCAATTACCGCATGCATTAATACTGCTCTTCCACGCTCATTTATTTGATTTTCTCATGCATTTCATCAGTCGCACCAACAGCATAGACATTAATTTAAACAGATGATTCCCATGCAACTAATTTATGGAGGAACTATGGTGCAAAGTGATGCAATCACCATAGCAACCTATCGGATGCTTTGACACTGCTTCACTTTTAACCTTCACCATTTCTGTTAGTGAAAAAGACCCTTTTTATTAGAAGGACTGTGTACTATAATATGTTCTATATGTCCCTTAACTCATAAGTATTTATTAATTAAATTTTCTCCCCGTTGAAATACCTCCCCGGTTCTCAGTAGTGAGGAAAAGTAAGGTGAGCTCAGGGTAGGTGAATTTAGGTGAAGTTAGTGTTTATTAAGGCAGAAATAGCCAAAAAAATTAAAAATCATCCCTAAAATATGCTTAATATCCTAAAAAACTAGTATTCTGCTTAAAGTGTCCAAAACAGGCCTAGAATGACCCGCTTTCATTTATATTCCTATTATAGGGTAGGGGAGCAGAACGAAGCAATACCTATGTATCTCAGCAGATCTGAACAGATAGACTTCAGGAGGATTATACCCTCTCTGCTCACGTACAACTAACACACATTGAAGACGCGGCGTCGTACTGCAGCTAGGTATCTAAATCACCTAAAACTTGCCTCGGCCACTTACCAGGTAAGACACTGGGGGGTATTTTCTGCCAAGGAGCTCCACTTCTTCCAGTACATGGTTAAAGACAGACAGCATCTTCCTCTCATATTCGCTGTCGGCCTGCCCAGAGCCACTCAGGCTGCAATCCTGGAAACTGCAATACAAATAACAGATTTGCATGAATTACCAAGGTCGGATGAGGCTAATGGGAGTCAGCCAACACCAAGAGGTCCGCAGGTGCCCAATTCTGCTACACAAAGGTTGTTGAGCATCGTCTGCCCCCCATGCGCTGGCTGGAGACCAACATGTGGCTCCAACTTCTGGCATTTTAATGAACGCCGACACTCACAGGGGCTTTCCTTACACTCACAGGGGGCAAGTCGCTCCAACTTCTGAACACATCGGGGTCAAAGTAAATATGAATACAGGATCTGGACACGGCACACATACCTACAAGATTCCGGGTCCAAAATAAGGGCTTCGATGGTATACGAAATCAAAAGGCAGCTCTGTTGTTGTCTGGATCATAATTAATAACAAAAAGTTGAGGATTGTTAATGTCTTCAATAAAATAAGATAAATTCCCTCGGCCAGATCGGCAAAAGCAAATCTGTGGCAAGCACTCCCACTGCTTAAAATGGGAGCGCTTTCCTGCGCTGCTTCAAGTAGCCAATCAGCGACATCTAATGCCAGACCACGAAGGAGGCAGGCAGCTGCTGCAGCAGGGCTGCATCTTGTGTCAGGCACATTTATTTTGGGAGAATGGAAAGTGAAGTACGCGCAGTGGGTCGGGGGCACTCATGCAGTGGGTCGGGGGCACTCATGCAGTGGGTCGGGGGCACTCACTTCTATAGTGGAGGTGTCCCTTCCATTTTAATGCCCCAGCTCAAACTAAAACTCTGTTGACTGAGGCTGGTTAGAACCCCATAGATCTCTCTCTTCACTTTGCTCTGATACTAGTCTATACATTTTAATCTGAAAAATGGCTTTTGTAGGGGAAAATACAAGTTCTGATGATTGTTACAACGCAGAAGGATACATTTCTATGTTTCGCAAAGTTGCAGAATCGGCATCAAAAGAAGATCTGTAGAGATCATTGTAGCGTGAGGCGAGATTTTTGAATTCCTCCATACAGTGCTTCATCTGCAAGACAAATAACACGCGGCAAATAACGACGCAGAATTCAACGGCCCATCTAGTCTGTCTGTGTTTTACCACTTCTGCTGGCACACTGTTCCCTTTATGTACGACACTCTCAGTAAAGTAAAACTTCCTTACGTTACAGCTTAAGACCAGACCCTCTAGTTTTAGTTAATGACCGCTTGTTCTAATGTAGGGTATTTAGCAGCATTTTGAGAAAAGGACACAGCGTAAGCCGACACAGCTCTGCCAAGAACAGTTTATTGAAAATATTTAAATACTTAAAGGGATTTAACAAAGTACAGGAGGGAAGGAGGAGAAACGTTAGAGCATGAGGTCATCATCTAAAACTAGAGGGTCGGAGCTTTATATGTAATATAAGGAACTTTTACTTTACAGAGAGGGGGTAGATAAGTGGAACAGCCCCTCAGCAGAAGTAGTAGCAGAGGTTAACACAGTAAGAGAATTTATATATGCATGGGACAGGCATAAAGCTGAATCAAAGACGAGGCCAAGAACTGATAGGTTTGAGTCTTGACATCAGGAAAATGAGGCAAACCAGACAGGCTGAATGTATTACAATATCACCTTTCATATATATATACATACATACATACATATACACACATATGCGGAACCTGGTCTATGAGAGCCACAATCCTTGGGATCTGGGCTTGGAGTGGGATTGTCTTCTGCTGCTCCACTACAGCCTGTATTAAAGCGTGACGGTGCTTGGAGCTTTGGTGAGCAGCATGTTGCAGAGCTATAAATCCTTCTGCCTGCCCCCTCCCCCCCACTAAACCACTCGCTTGCAGGAATGTAGAGAGCCGCGCGCAGGGAGAGGAGCCGCGCGCAGGGAGAGGAGCCGCGCGCAGGGAGAGGAGCCGCAGGACATACCTGGGTTGAAATGCGCCCGCAGCGCTGGAGATCGTTCCCGGAAGCCATGGCTATGGTGGACGCGATGGCCGGAGGGGGGCTCGTTTTCAGGCTGTTACCAGTGCAGATGAGCTGAGAGAACGCCTGCAGGACATCGATCCGCAGCTTCACAAACTCGCACTGGAAGCTTAACGGGTTCATGGGGGTGCTGGCAGCCTGAAAACCAAGCGACAAAATTACCATGGGTCCTTCAGCAACATCCTAGCAAATCGTGATCATTACTACTATATTCAATTATCTGTTTTGAGGTGAAGCGGCTTAATATTTTTAGCTCGTACATCATACCTGCATCCAACGAATGCGTAACGAGGTAATTTAATACATCCAGCAGTAAAGACTACACTATATTCCTACTGGGGTCTCTAAGCCGCTTCCAGGACTTGCACTGTACAGGGATTGTATCATTGCGTACAGATCGCCATTAACACATTTAAAGGAAGCTACAGTATATTGTGAGGGTGGTAGATAGGCGGAACAGCCTCCCAGCAGAAGCAGTAGAGGTTTGAACACACATGGGATAATCAGACGATACCAACATCTGATTTAGGTCGGAGGTCTTTACAGCAGGAAAACAAGGGCGACTAGACGGTTCTTATCTACAAATATTTAAGGACGAGGCACAAGTTTGACGCTTGATGTGGTAGTGAGATTGCGGCCCCCGCACACAGCATACAACATAACACACTTTTATATTAAATATTCACATGAAAAGGAAAAAATATATTAAAACAGTAATTTTGATATATCCGAAAGCGGCAGTCTTGGAATAAAACATTTCATGTGGCGGTTTTTACAGCATTAATGTACTCTTCCGTATAGAGACACCCCGTATGTCTCTCCTCCCAAAGATCATAAAGCCAGTGTGCTCACGGTCAGCGATGCTATCCCTTTGTGGTAAGATTTTAACGACTCAGAAATACAAGAGAGGGCCGAGCTGTAATCATCTTCCTGCAGCGCGGTCAGGCGTTCCTCGGCCGTGGACAATTCTTTCAGGCTGTTTAACCAGAAGTAAAAGTGCTCGGACGCCACTTGTGTCAGCAGGCTCTGGTACAGCTCCTTGGCCATATCATGATTTCCCTACGGAGAGAAAGACAGACGATAATGCATTCTGTGCTTTCTAACCTAAAAGAAAAGTAGAGAAATAAAAAAAAAAAATCTAGCTCCACGCTATGGCTGTATGCTTGGATCCAAATTAGGGAGGATCTGGTCGAGAAGAGATGTCAAGGTATTTTTAACGCTGTGTCTATATAGGCACATAAAGCGAACGATCATCGCTACAGCTTTTAGCGTAAGAAATTTCATTACAAAGGCTGTCGGAACCAAAAAAAAAAGCTCAGCAGCGTAATAATAGGGGAGAGATAACTTAACAGGACGAATAATCATGCAGATCGTGAGCCGATTCCATTGTATAAACCTACGGAGGGATCCCTATTGCATATATTGCTTATATTAATATGCAAACAGAATGACCCGGAGTCCAAGGGAGACGTTCTGCTTGGAACTATATACAGGTCTCTGGGACGGGGTAGATGGACAGCAGGGTGGGCAAATGCTCCCTCTTCGCTTTGCAGTCGACTGCGTACTGGGTTTTTGAAAGTCCAGTCTGAGACTTCGCTAAAGCTTGCAACAGGTGGAGGAGACATTTAAACTCCATCAAGCCTCAAAATCAGGAAGGCCGTTGACTTAAGTGGCCCTCATCTAAGGGGTTAGTCACAATGGGTTAATTTAGTATAATGAACAATAAAATTTGGGGAAGACTCATGCTTTAAAGTCATTATATATATATATATATATAAAATTGAAAGACGAGACCGTGGAACGCACCATTCTTGAGGCTTGTCTGGCTATCCTGTACACGGTCCAACCATTGGAGACGTTTTCTAGCTGCTGTTTGATGATGGTCTTTACTTCTGGCGACAGAGCTTTCTGACTGGCAACAAAGATAACTGTGGCCAGACTCACCTGTACAGGTAAAACAAACCATTACACTTACTGTGGCATAGTTATCACTTAAGTAAATGAATACATAAGGAAAACAAAACCCACACACTTCGGTCTTCACTGTGAGCATTAATAACATATTCTCCGGTATAAGTGCAATTATCTGGTTATTGGCATTTTCTTACCAGAAGCTCTTGCTGCTTGTCGGTGGACGAGCGGCCGATTACTTTGTAAAGCTCGACGATGTCCCCCAGCATTCCGTCCCCCAAGACCGGGAGCTGCATGGCCACAGACGCCAGACAGTGACACATGTAGATCCTGGCCGAGTCGTGAGCGCTGTGCAGCTGCGTTAACAGGGACTCCACCACCGACTGGCTCAGATAAGGACGGCTCTTCGCCAATTTAACCATGCACGATAACGCGATCTATGAAAATAATAATAATAATAATAATAAGCACAGGTTCATTCATTCCAACATCGCACTCCCTCTGCCAAGATTCAGCATGTCTGCTGGTCTAAGTCATAAAACGGTGGCCTTAAGAGTGTTTGATGGGAAATAAAATGAAATATTGGGTATATTCCATGGGGTTTCCTATGTTTTGTTTATATTTTTTGGATGTAATTTTCTGTGGGTATTACGCAAAACAAGGCATGTGCTGATGAATGTCAGGTTTGGAGCTGGGAAGGTGGGTTGCCCAAAATTGAAGGTTTTTGCACCTTTATGGACTTTCTATGCAGTCCATTCTGACAAACAAGGAATGTACAGGACTGGATTGTGTGCATTAGGCACTGTAGCACATGCTGCTATTCCAACCTTTTTTTGTTGTTTACCTTCATAACAGAAAGGTATAGATTATAGTAAATGGAAGGAATGCGAGAATCCATGTCATGGTTCCCGGATTTATATCAATAAAGATCAAGACATCTTTAATCTGACTGCCAATCTGTAGATTTCTTGTGTTTGTGAAATTAGTTCACTATATATATTTGTGAAATGAGTGCATTATATATATATTTGTGAAATTAATGCATTATTTTACATGTTCATTGCCTGTTCTTTTATGAAATCGGGGTAATCACGTAACGTACCTTTAATGTTAGCTGAGCTCCCGTGCTGTTACCTTGGCTACAAAGAACCAAGAGAGATTCCAGTCCATACACGGCATCTTTTTCTAGACCCAAAGGATCTGATGTGAAAAACGTAAGAATTAGATTACTGGGCTTGAGAAATCAAATACACATCCAACCAAATTGAAAATACTTATTTCGCTTTTAAATGCTTAAGTGCTATATGGGATAACTTAATGTAGTGCTTTTCTGTATGGTTTTTTAAGCAAAAGTTTGCCTCTGTTGATATTTTTACCTACATATGATTGGAACGATACAGTGAGGGGCATATTAAATGTTCTGCCCCGTTTGCCGCGCGGATTAACCCCCTGATTGCAGACAAGAGTAGTAAGAAAACGGCACAGATCACAAAGTTATCAAACTTTAACACTTTAATGTTCCCGACACCCCCACTAAAAATAATACGGAATACTTTCGTACGCATTCTTCAAAAGCACTTATCTGATCTAGAAGACACCATGCTGCAGCTGCCCTCCTCCGCGGTCCGGCGATTCTTGCCACCGGTTGGCTGCTTGATGCAGCCAATCAGTGGCAGGAAAGCGTTCCCACTAAAATCAATGAGAGTGCCTCACACACATGTGCACGGGGGACTGAAAAGCCCCCCACTCGCCACTCCCAGCCCTGGAGCTGTCCGGTGGAGAATACATCATGTGTAGGGAGATGTTATGTTTTATGTGCTCGTAGTACATGCTAATCAACACGGGTCATACGGCTCTAATAATAAAAACAACTGCTTCCAATGAAGAAAACGGATCGGAAAGAAAAAGTGAGCTTTAAAAGGGCCAAAAAGATCCACAGTTTAAGTTTCCAAACTGAACTTCAATAGAAAAATAATCTGATAGTTGCCCCAGGTGGCCACAGTAATAGCCAGGTCTTCTGATTTACACTTATTGGCCGCGGCAGGCGGTAGAAAGCCGAGCACCGCTCAGGATAGTTTATTAGACTAGAGATAGAGAGTACCTTACAGGTAGCCTGAACAGCTTTATTATATCACTAGGAAGAAAGCTAAAAGCTTACAAGTGCTTCCTAATAACACGTGGGTGCTTATACTATAGTCATGTCCTAACAATGTATCACAGTGGAGAGGGGGGTATATACATATATCTTTTATTTATATAGCGCCCACAATTTACATACTGCTTCTTATAGGGTACGACAAAACTAGAACTGACCAAGACAAACCTATATTTAATATTATAATTTAATAATATGTATTATAATGCAATACTTATTTTACATAAAATGTAATTTGCTTTATCTAAATGGATGAAATCTTTATTTTGGGAAATAAAGGCTTCAGTATAACTCATGAAATGCACTTCCGGCGCTCATAAAGCTCGTTATGACCTCACCTTTGTCCTGACAAGAAGAAACGATGTTCGTAAGAACCGTCACGCCGTGGGCTGCAATGCCGCGATTACTGTGGTAACTGCACTCCTGTGCCAACTTTATTAGATCCGAATACCTCGCTGGGCCGGATATGGCTCCTAAAACAAGGTGTAAGAAAATAAATTAGCCGGGTCCGTCAACTTTTATTATTATAAACACAGAGATTTTAAAGCCTTAGAAATATTTCCAACTTATCAGGCACAATTTCACATGCCCTGTACATAAAGTGTTTGGGATACGCCTATTAAATACATACAGCCAACAATACATTAGTAACATGGTAATTAAGTTTGAAGAATATTATCACAGTTACGCTTTTTAGATTCCTGCATGAGCAATACACCATTTGTGCCCCTCTGCATGTCATCACAGGCAATATACTGCAGGATTTTGGTTATACATATCAGGGGGTATAAGGCATATATATAGTGATAAAATGATTTAAATGTGATAAATGATATAAAGTGATAAAATTATTTAAATAATTATAATAATAATAATAAAGGTGTAGATGTAATATAAGGGACTCGTGCACTGGCATGCTAGCTTGCTTCATAAGCTAGGATTTCCATATCAGCCACGGAATGGGGTTAAGGCACAATGTTAACGTTAATATAGTGACTGGCGAGTAGTTTTATTAAATGAAAAGCTATGTCTATTTTCTGTACTGGTTTAGGAGAAATACTGAACGACGGCTTCCTCTTTTAGTCCAAAGCATGAAGCGTTCACCGAATTCGCTGCTCGTGCCAACGACTTACCTGGCGCCGTGCTGAAGAACTGTTTGATAGCGATACTACCCGACAGCGCGGACAGAACGGCGAGCATGCCGAGCTTCAGGCTGTCATATGGCGTTTGGAGCGCACACTCACACAGTGCCTGGGAAGAGAATTATAGCAAACACAATGAATGGATAACGTCAAAAACCCTCAGCAGGCCAGATCTGCGGGTTATAAACCTGCAGTAATTCTCAAAACTAGGTTAGCGAGGATTAACAAAGCCATCTCCTTATAGAGCTAACATTATACGACAAGACAAAGCGTCCCGCTGCACATGGAGTCACCTTTTAAAGAGACCACGGACGTTAATTCCAGCAGTTATATAAATAGCTTAGTGCACAATAATAAAAAGAAATAAAAAGTTGATCGGCACCTGAATGTTTTCTCTGCTCCACGTGTGAGGGGTTCTGTTAGCCAAAAACTTCAGATCTTGAATAGCAAGCCTCTTTACTGCTTTCCTGGGGTCATTTTTTAAATACTGTAACAGAAGCTGAATCTGCAAAAGAGACCGAATCTAAAGTAAGCGTGATGTCATTGCATTCGAAAATATTAAATGGATGCCAGCCGGCATACATACGTAACAAGATATCCAGAGTGAAATATGCAGGGACTATTAAAATACACTAACTGCGTCTAGAAACGATCCATGACCAAATAATCTACTTTGCATCATGTCACATCTAGCCTTCAATGTTCTGTTTACGTATGGACAACTTGTTAAATTATTTAAATATGGACAAACCATATATGAAAGGCATAGAATTACAGTGCGAATGTGTGCATCACAAACATAACCATATAACATCTGCTAGCATCCTTTACAATGTTCCATACACGAGCCTGCCGGGAAACAGACCAAGCAAACGTATTATGTTGGAAGAGATAAAACCTAAAACATCAACAGTCGATGCCAGGCTCTCTGCGGCATTTGTACAGAATGTAACTAGATGCTTTAGATTTAGATTCTGTGGATGGGATCTGTGGTTTGCTTTATAGAGGGAAATGCAGAGACCTGAAACTTAGACAGTATTTTAAAAGCTCATGCTCATCCTTGCTGCAGAAATGTTAGTGGTTCAGCAGCCTTTGGAACGGTTTATATGCATATTAATTCTCTCACCAACTATGGGTGCTGCATTTTAGCATACTAGAAAGGGTGCGGTGGAGGCTTCTCTTTTGAAAGAATCTTTAATATGTATTCTTCAGGGGAAAAATATATATATATATATATATATATATAGATATGAAATGTACTTATTTAGAATATGCAGCTCTGTAGCTGCAGCTGCCCTCCTCCTCCATGGTCTGATTGTGGAAGGAAAGCATTCTCGTTGACAGAGTTTGACAGCTGACTGGTGGCGAGTATATCACATACATGGAGATGTGTTCAAACGAATAATCTCCTGCACGGAAAATAGCTGGGGAGCGGGGATGGGGCAAATTTATATGTATATTCTGCAGAAATGCATTTTCAAAGGGGGTATCATGAAAATGTACAGGAGCCATGCGGTTATTATATGCATTAAAGTGCATACAATGGCTGAAATGTTCCTTTGAAATGGAATAAACTTACAGGACACACTAAACTTTTTATATTTTTTGGACTGTTCATGAATTATCCTCTCGGAAAATTTTAATCTGACCTTGAAACAAATTAAAATTTCTGGATAAAATCAATTCCAGATTACATAGCTAAATGCAGGATTAATGGTCTGAATGCACACCCAGCCCTTTCCTAGCAGGCTTACCCAAACCCAAATTGTTCTGGGCAGGACAGTGTTAAAATATTACACAATTACTCCTTAATATATATAATTATAGCAGGCTTTTTATCTCCCATTTTCTTCCCAGCCACCTTAGTGCAAACGTCAAAGAGCTGCCATTACCTGCTTAGGGATGTCAACCAAAGAGGACGCAGCCAGCAGTGTGAAGGTGTGCAGCGTTACGATAACCATCTTCGTGGATGGATACGACGTCACCAATTGTTGCAGAAGCTGGCGACTGTTGGAGGCCAAAATGGCATTATGGTGCATGTGCTGGAGAATGGGGATCAGCTTCAGCTTCAAATCCACAGGAGTGGCCAACCCTATCAACGCAAGAATTAGAGGACGGTACGTTAGAGAGACTCTCATAATACTAATTATATATATATATGGAACATTCACACTATACCACTATATATTACAATACCTTGTTACAACTTTCTGTCTAACTTGCAGAAATCCATATTTACATTTTACTGGAATTCTATACACAATAGTGAAGAATCTATGTCCTACAGCAGCCGGTGAGCGTTCATAAGATCACAATTTGTCTATAATCATTTGAAATAAATGACTGTAGAACATCAGTACTGCCTCACGATCCAACCCCGCGGTCGCCATCTTCAATGGGATGGGGCTTTGACCATTAGAAACCCCTTTTGTGTGTGACAATGTGAAGTGTCAATAAGATAATACAAAGGATAAAACCACTCTGCTTCTAGAAGCTTGACACTTCTAAGAGCAAGTTTAAATACAATGATCCCCCTGTCAATATATAATTACACGGAGCCAAATATTAGCTTTAGCTATACAGCCATTTAATAATGGCATTCAATCCTGATGGCAGCAGCCGTAAAAGAATAGATTGTATTTTATACGAAGTACCTACTTCCAAAGAGAAGGTCAAGGTTTAAACTACAGTATATAACCATAAAAACAGTCAATTAAAGTGCAGCCCAGAAATAACCACTTTCGCCATCACTATTTATACATTTCACAAGCCAGTATATATGCGAGTTGGGGAAGCTAATGCAAGTAGTCACATTCTCCTTTTGCACCCTTTACTCCATACAGTCCTCTAAAGGTACGGTAACATCGGATTATATTAATACACATTAGGACGGCTTCAGGTTGGATGAAGGGACCCCATGCTGCCAAAAACAAAATCTGACGTTTGGGTTACATAAGAGGGATTATTAAAAGCACATACCTTGGATCATTTCTCCAATTTTGTTGCAGATTCCGGTAGCAAAGTCCCTGGAAGAATAAGACGAGGGAGCAATCTTAATAGAATGTATCAGTAGGGGCGAAATAGACTGTGCAACTAAATCCAAAGTAATGTTCCCTTCAACGATATACACAGCTGGGCAGTTGGAATGGTTAATGGATTCCTTTTGAAAATGTAATGTATACTTTGACCAAAATACCATTTCGTAGGTTTATTTAGCATAAAGATTGTAAAATGCAGGAATTTGGAAAAGTGACAGATTTTGCTTTGAGGGCCAACAGTCACTCCCAGGAACAACAGACATAAACTTGACAGATCAAGCTGTTCATTCAGATGAGTCGCTTACTTAAGACCAAACTCACTTTGACTGAGCTGAGAAGCGTGCAGCAGCAAATATAGCGGCTTCTACCTCCACGTTATCATGGGAATCCAAACTCTGGCGTATACTGTGGTGGGCATTCTTACGATCGGGAATTATGGAGGCCATGCTTCCAAGCATTCTGCAGAACATGAGAGGACAAACCTTAAATTACATTTGAAACAGCGATACATCATATGGAATGTAGCAAGACACAGGAGAGAAACAAATGCAAAGAATAACCGGTTATATAATGTAAATTAACCCCCTTGCAATGGAGGACGTACCATGTATGCCATTAATAAATGTCCCTTGAAGACCGATGACATACCTGGTACGTCTTTGTTAAGAAATGATCCCCCCACAGGAGTGATCATTGAGGCTTAACTCCGTGATTGTCGAATTACATTATGAAATGTTATAACGCCCCTAGAAAAATACTATGGGTTGCAAACTTTAAAAAAAACCTCTGGTTCAGCAGTTTTTCTTTGTCTAGCCACTATGGGGTAACTACCAAAATAAATCAAAATACTTTGAGGTGTTTCCAAATCTAGGACAAATACCTGTGAAAAATCCTTTCCACTTTATTATTTTTCATTTAAAGTAATGGTAAATATATTATATATATATATTATATATATATATTCTGATGAAAGTCTAATAAACAGACTGAAACGTTGATTGGAAAAACTGAAGTTTCTTGAGTGAGTATTTAAAGTCCCTGGAGTGCCGATAACCTATTTTTGGATATTATTATATATATATATATATATGGAAAGAAGGCCCTACTTGTCCTGAAAAAAATAAAATATATATATATATATATAACTTGTAGGGGTAAACTAAATGCAGTGGTGGGAAATCAGTTAAATGAAGACATAGCAAACATATAATAACGGCTCTGGTTGTTTTAGGAAAACAGTGTAAAATAACCCTGGTTCACACGTCAAGCCGAGTGACTTCCTTACCGGAGGGTAATAGCCCGGGCCACCGGGTCATTGCTGTGAATGACGGAAAAGATTCTTTTCACAAACTCATCCACATTTAGGATTTTTTCTAAGTGCTTCTCACTCTGTTGGGTCACCTTCAGCACGCAGAGGCGGAGAAAATTGTTCCTGAAACACAAACCAGATTACTTACAAAACAGCAAATCAAGGCTGTGACTGTTTATCAGCGCTACGGAACTTGATGGCGCTATATAAAACAATAAATAATAATAATAATATATTTCTGTTATCATGAAATAATCATAACCACTATATCTTATCTATCTCTTCAAGGGTGTTGAGTAAAAAAGTGTTGTGTTTCTATAAAGAACAAAGTCAAACGTCTATTAAATGTACATTAAATAGATGATTACTTATTGTATGTTCAAATAGTATAGGAGGAGACCAACAGACACAACGTATATCTACCCTCAAGGGGGTAATTAGACAGAGAGGGTAAATAGCATTGTGATCTAAAGTGCGACAAGGTAAGGGCAGAAGATGAATCCACTTTGCACTATGGGAGAAGCAAAGAATGCTTGTTTTCCATACATTTGTTTACTGCCAATTTTAACAAACACAGACAGACTACATTTGGACACTGCCTGGGTTTTATTCACTAAGGCAGGAGTTTATATGAGAGTGGTGTTTTAAAATATCTGATATTACTATGCATTACAAATAGCCGACTCCAAATTAGGGGTTTCCAGGTGCCAACACACCTTCGTCTCGGGGTAAATTCTTTAAATTCTGAAAAAAAATAGTTCTTTGATAAGAAAAAGAAGGGTTTAATACTGCGATGAAGCCTATGGAAGGCTTACACACACAGGGTTACATCGGGAATGAAGATGGAGATAACAAGTATGTAACAGAGATGTACCTAACTGCAACAAGAATGTGAACGATTGTAACAAGGTATTGGGGGAGACGGATAAGTCTTATAGGGATGATGACATCATATATACAGAGATCAAAAGCCTCATACTACAAATCCTATCACACTTTATTTACAAACAGGCCATACTGCTTGCACAGACGATGCAATACGCTATTTACAGAACAACATTTGCCTTTTGATGTGTGCTTCAGGAGATTACATCTGTATTTAAATAAACGTCTCCGCCTGTCCTGCGAGCTCGGAAATCACCTGGCCAAATGTTGTTTAGTTAGATCACTTTAACTCCATTTACACCTATAATGTTCAATGTAAATATGTTACCATGCTCCCTGGGGGGTCTGACATAGTCTGCACGCTACCCCCACGATCAGACCTCTCCATCTTACTCCAGCATACATACAGACCATGGCAGGACCCCCCGCCATCCCAGACAGCACTTACCCAACTCTGAACACATCGGCCAGTTTCAGGAAAGCAGAGTTTATAAGGATGGGGAATGGATATTTCTGAAACAGTCTTGGAAAACGAACCACCGCTTCGCACTGCTCGCCGAGCTTCCCGGATCGTAAACCTAAAGGGGCGGAAAAACAGGATAGATGACTATAACACGGAGCCAACGTCGCATGATGTCTGTCGTACATTCATACCAAGCACATCGAACAACGGTTTGGGCTCATAGAAACGGGAAACTGTTTAAGTGTAGAATTTCTGACACAGGAAAGGGGACATTGTGGGCAAAGTGTCCTTTACGATACCGCTATGTAAAGAAGGTGCCCCCTACAACCAACGTCTGTAGATATTGAAGGCATGGAAGCTTTAAGTATTAAGATATTTTAATACATGCTGACGGCTCGATACAAGAACTCATCTTCATTAAAAATAGAAGCTGCTCCACCTATTCTGACAACTTTTATAACTGAATTTTAGGTTGTTGCCATGGAGACTCAGAAACTCCTTAAAAGAGTTATGCGTGGCTTGATCTGCTAGTTTGTGTAATTGTTCTATACAGTGGAACAGCCTCCTCGACAACTGTTTTTTGGGTGTTTTTCTGGGATCTTTTATGAAAAAAATACTGACGATAACTAAATTCTATTTTCAGAGTCTATCAAGTGGTGTTTATCACGCCAGCGCCATTCGCCTGCCAAATGTCAAAATCTATATTTTCACTAAGAGATGATCGAGTAACCAATAACACGTTTTTAATCAATATTTATAAAGTATCCAGCGATCCCACGAGGATGCATTACATCGATGTGTAATGAGGCAACAAGGTAAAAGAAGAGGGGTCTAACGAAAACTTTCAATTGTTTTCCCCTCGTATTTATATTGTCAGGGGGATGATGGGACGTACTCACCCGAAACACAAAAAAAATTAGAACTTTAATCCTATTTTTGCAACAAATATTATAAATATATTCCTTGTAACAACGGGACTTAAGGATCTCAAATGATGGCAGGAGATGCCCTTTTATATCTAAATAAGACTTTTTTAAGATTTAATGAGGATGGTTACATCACTAAAAAAGTTGTCATCTAAAAATATTTTATAGATTTCTTAATATATGAAATACACAGGTTACAGGGCCAATCTTGGAAATAGATTTGCTTGTCTGGTGCATAGAGCAATATTTTAATATTTATTATGGGTAACCAACAAGAAACCCGAATATTTTAGTTTAGGTCAGATCCGATATCCAGGCCTCAGTCTGAATTAAGCTCACTCGCAGCAGCAGCTACCTTTATCCAGCTCCATCAGTGCCGAGTTAGCATCCAGTTCCTGCTCCCCATACCCAGCATCCGCCAGGAAAGACCTGGCCGCTCCGCCACCTGACGCCATATCGCTACCGTATCCTACCGTAACCCTTTCCTACCCAACCCTAGCTTATGTTATTCGACTTTATAACCGAAATAAATTGAATCAATCGCTCAATGCTACGAGGTAGCCATGACACCCAAACTGCGCATGCGCCACCACTGAGAAGCGCCGTCGAGGTCTTATTCCGTCACACCCAGAGGACATGGTAGACACTTTCCCCATTGGCTGAAGCCTGACTTTCACGCGGGTACATTCTTGCTTGTGTCGCGCCCCGCCGGTAGAATGTGGTTGGTGGAGATTCTGACCAATCTCGCTGCTGGGAATGGTTTAGCGGGAGATTCAGCAGTGAGTTGGCGCGCTGGCTTTCGCGGGAGATTATTTTAGTTGTAGTGCGGCGTCTGTGAGGTGGCTGTGTCGGAGCGGGGCAGGCTGTGAGACCGAGCGGATCCCTATCGGTACCTTCCCCCGTCATTTCTGCCATGCTTTTCCAGTCAGTTGTGAACAGAGCCCACCTGGGACTGAGCAGGAAAGGTAAATTAATGTCTCGGTGGATCATTCCCCGAAGTCTCTCCTCCACCCCCCACAAAACCCCTGGGTAATGGCTGAGCCGCTCGCTCTATAGGATAAATAAAGTGTGTAGGTTACTAAGTGTACACGGGCCGCCTGGGGGAGCAGCACTAGGCCCAGTCGGTACAGGCCGGGCCTGTCTCTTCACAGCGACTAAGTTTATACAGGTTCAGTGGTGTGTTGGGGGATGGTAAAGGTGGCGGGGAAATGCATTGTTGAGTGTGTTGCAATGCGAGGGGGTTGGGGAAGCTTGTAGGTCGGTGTGAGTGAACGTTCATGAATACAGCTTCATAAACCTTGCATGCATTTATAGAATGGCTTTAAAAGTTTTGAGCTGCTCTATGTATTTGTAGTGAATCGTATAGGGTGTGTGATGCCCCAGACAGCAGCCAGGTATGTGGGGGACACTTGGCTTCTACACCCTGCCCACCCTGCTTCTGGAGTCTTTAAAAAAAATCAACAAAATCTAGGTTTACATTTCCAGTAATTATTGACCTTTGTATCTCATGGGACTTTTACATTTCACTCTTAGATTGTGTTGCATTCATATAGTATCCATGGGTGTTCTGTTCATGGCAGATATGTAATTCTTGCAAACTGATCAATAAAATAGGCGAGTTCTGTAGAGACATTGATTTAATGTCAGATCAGGCCCATTTGGCCCGTCTAGTCTGCCCTTTATTCCTGCCGTGATCACCCAGACCTCGGCCCCTGTATCAGCCTCTACCACTTCTGCTGGGAGGTCTTTCCACCCCCTCAGTAAACAGTTTGGAGTTACTTTGTATTGTTTAACTTTAGTTTGCAGAGATCCATGGCTAGTTGGTTTGGGAACTGGGACTTGCAACCCTAATCATGCAGAGAGGTTCATTCAGGCACTGCGGGCCGTGTCACTGTTGGTTAATATTTAAAGCCGACCTGCTTTGTTTTTCCGAATCCTCCGTTTTACGTTTTTTAATGCTATTTGCCTCTTGAGCGGACAGCTTCCAGTGAGCTATAATTGTGGTGCAACCTAAAACTGAACAGCCGTTGCTGTTTATTAGCTTGGTGAAGCCTAAATAGTTCTACAGTTTGCTTGATATGACCAATATCAGCACCGGTGTTGGGTACACAAGTGAAACTTTGGGATTTGTTTTCTAGGGTATTCTATATATTGTATATCCATGGCCTGCATAGATCTGATCAGCACCTAGCTCTGTCTTGTGTTAATGTCTGCATTAATATACAAAACATATTTTTCTTCACAATGCAGGGACTTCACCTGGGCATCCCCTCCAGTCTCTTCTGCAGGGTTACCGCTGTCTCAGACGGGATGAGCATATTTCATATGGAGAGCTGGGCATGCAGGTGCCACCCTTCGGGTGTTCTTTCAGTTCAGGTAAAACATAATTTCTGACGATAATCTATGTGCAGCACCCTTTGTGATACTTACATTGTGTTTTCTCACATTTTTTCATTTATCAAATCATCAGTTTACTAGCACTTTATACTTAGTAAAGACCCAGATTGTCAATGCTAAAGTATCTAGTTATCTGGAGAGAGAAACTTTTCAAAGCAAATGGTTTAATACGCCTGCAGTTTGATTGTTACAGCTCCTTGCTTATATGATCACGCAGGGTACGCTGCAGTCATTATCCTACTGCATTGGGTATTTGTTTGGGTTTCGGTGTATAAAACATCCGGAATTTTTTCCATCTCTTCTTCAGCTGCAGATGCACCACATATCCTTGCTGTGGCCAATGAAGAAGGCATTGTTAGATTGTATGACACAGAATGCCGAAACACAGAGAAACAAATTGTAAAAGGTAAGGCTTACTACAGTAACATTTATTTTGTGATATCTTTACGACACTGTTGAAAGTCCTGTTAAGTTAGCAGAATGGTAAAATGCCACTTGCCCATCCCCCTTCTAATTTCTGACTCTAAATATTAGATGAGTGATGCCTAAAATGGTATCACAATTACAAAGTCATTATGAAAAGTAGCTGAACATTTTATCAATTGCAATTGTGTAGTTGAAACATACTTTTCACTTTATTGTCTCGCTTTCACCTATTTGTATTTTTACACTTCATACTTTATCTGTTTTTAGAATGGGTGGCTCACACTAATGCCGTTTTTGACATTGCTTGGGTGCCGGGAGAACACAAGCTGGTAAGCTGCACATGACCGCTTAAACTGATGTAGTAACTCTTGCTGTGTTGGTGTCCTAAACTACAAATATTGGAGTTCTGGAGAAACTTGGCAACCCAATCTTTCTGCTTCTCTAGATATAGATATGACTACAGCTAAAACCAGCTTTTTTTTTTTTTTTTTTTTTTTTTTTTTACACATGCTTCTAGAGAAAATTCTAAATTTTGTTGATCCCTTTTCTCTACTGTTAGCCTACATGTGTGCTTGATAAATGTGATGTTTAGTTTGTCATATGGTTTCTTTTTTGATGATCAAATTGTCTGAACTGTTAACAGTTAAGTTAATGTTTTCTTCCCCTCTCCTACTTTCAGTAAATGTAATGTCTTTCATTGGTATCTTATTAGGTTACAGCTTCCGGGGACCAGACTGCCAAGCTGTGGGATGTGAAAGCAGGGGAGGCCGTTGGCGTGTGCAGGGGCCACCAATGCAGCCTGAAGTCTGTTGCTTTCTCAAAGTTTGAGACTGGTACGTGCAACCTTTTATTTCACCCAAAATTACCTTTTGGGCATGAATTTATATTACCCTTTGGAAATCTGTGGAAGCCACCTCGGGATGAATTAGGTAGCCTAACACTCTTAATGCAGCTGTGTATCCTCTTACAATCAAGCTCTAGGTAGACCATCCATATTATACGTAACATTTTTTGTTTTTACAGCTGTATTCAGCACTGGGGGTAGAGATGGAAACATCATGGTCTGGGATACCCGATGCAACAAGAAAGGTAATACGTGGTTTTGGTTTGATGTGTAATCTTCTTTATTGTGCCTTGTCAAGAATCTGCTTTATACCTTCAAGCTAAATTGTCTTAAATTCTAAAAAGTAAATTTACACAATACATAAAGTAAAGTCCTTCGATTAGAGCTTAGGGAAATAGAATGCAGATATTGCAAAGGAATAATATTTGCTTCAGTTTCATAAGGACATAATGACTTAACTTGTTAACATTACTAACTGTGTTTTCCAAACATGCCCTTTTTGGATTGCCTTTCATGTTACTTTCTTGCTAATTGTATCCTAATCGTTGCCATGCTCATATATATGGTACTTCGTTCTTCGTCTTTTCCTTGTTGCTTTGCTGCCTTGTCAGAAATCTTAAGCTGCTAACCTTGCTTATTTCAGATGGATTTTACAGACAAGTGAACCAGATCTCAGGTGCTCACAATGCTCTGGAAAAGCAGACTCCGTCCAAAATCAAAAAGAAGAAACCAGCTGTCAGAGGACTTGCTCCTTCAGTGGTAATTTATTTTTTTTACATAAAAAAGAGCTTAATTACAGACCAAGATTTAAGAATTTTACAAATGAAAAGTACGTGATGAATCTAGTCATTAGAGCCCATCATTAAGTAGAAATCTCACTGCTTCATGAAATGCTGTCAGACTTTGTGCTGTATGGAATATAATTTCTTGCAGTTTACGTTCTTGCCATTTAATTTCAGGACTCGCAGCAAAGTGTGACGGTGGTAATCTTTCAGGATGAGCACACGCTTATATCTGCAGGAGCTGTTGATGGGTAAGGTGAAAAATAAAAGTGATTGCCAGAATAAGGAATAGTGTGGACCCTCTAGCATCTTATAGGTTATTTTTAGGTTGGGGATGAAGGAAAGTGTTTCCAGCACAGACACTTTACTGTGATTATTGCTGCTCTAAAGACTGTAGAGGTCTATTAAACATACTATTCACATATGAGCTCTTAAGCAAACTTTGTGGCCTTTACACAGTGGTAAAAGCTACTGAAATATTTGTGTAATTGTATTTTTCTTAACTTTCTAGCTTTGTCAAAATGTGGGACTTACGGAAAAATTACACTGCGTACCGACAAGATCCAATAGCAGTTAAAGTCTTCCCTTATCCTGGAAACAGTACACGTAAACTTGGTATGTATCATGCAGAGGTTTCAGCCCAGTGTTAATTAAATTAATGCATAGCATTGTGGATTGAAAAAAGATGAACTTTGCAGCCATGCAGCTTGTTCATGGCTGTCCTAAAAGCAGCTAATTTAATATAGATATGTATATTCGCGATTTCCCGAATCTTGATTTTTCATGCTTCCATCTTGTCTTCTCCTCCGGCCACTTACATACAAACTTGCTTCTAACACTTCATTAATCTTTAGAAAGAGGCCTCTTGGTGTATAAGCTAGTTTATAAAGACTTCTCAATTACGCTCTTCAGGTTATTCCAGCCTTGTTTTGGACTCCACTGGAACCAACTTGTTTGCAAATTGTACTGATGACAATATTTATATGTTCAACGCAACTGGACTCAGGACTGACCCAGGTGAGACATTGTAATAGTTTGTTTCCTGGTAAATAGACATCTTTAGTGATCCACACTCCAGAAATGACGTGTCTCTCAAAGCTGATTCAATTTTGTTTTGTTTCTTTTTTAGAATTTGGCTTAATTTTTTTTTCTTTGCTCATTAATACCTGATTTAACAGTCTAAAGAATACTTTGCCTGCTATTTAAACAGGATTTTCAAAATGCAGATATTTAAGGGGTCACAACAGGACAGTAGAGGGCGCCCCATCCTGTGCAGTGTAGTTGTTTGCCCTGGCAGTGTGCTTAATGTGTACACAAGTGAAGGTGTGCGGTGGTTCTGTAGGAATAATGTACAAAGGAGCTGAAAATTTATGATGCTGCAGAAATTCCTTTACTAGGTAGTGGCAACAAAGTTGTGTTACTGGCTTCAGGGCAGGGTGCTGCCTCGGCACTTCCTGTGTGCAGGTTTAAAGACCGCTTCCATTCAACCTCTGTGCTCTGGGTGGTGTATAGATTAACTTCCGATTTGCCCTTTATTTTATTTATATATATACATATATTTTTTTTTTTATTTTTGTTTTAAACAGCATTACTTCTAAACAGTGTTAAAATGTGAAGGAAAACTTAATTGGCTCTTGGAAGCTTAGTCATGCCATATACTGTACAAAACTCTGTTTTCTCAAGAAGAAAAACTTGGAAATGTCTTGAATACTAGATAGAGAATATAAGTAAGGAAGCATTCACTGCAATGTAACCACTAGTCTAGTAGTGCCCATAAATCTGTCCAAGGATTAAACTGGCATTCAAACAGGTTACTTTTAACTACAATTTCCAGTCGTATCTAACACGGTGAGCAGGTCTGTCATGTTTAAATGTGTTAATGGTCTGATCTTTCTTTTCCCCCTCTCTCAACACAAGTCTCTGTGTTCAGCGGCCACCAGAATTCCACTTTTTACATCAAGTCCAGCGTGAGTCCGGACGGCCAGTTTCTGCTCAGTGGATCAAGTGACAGCAGTGCCTACATCTGGCAAGTATGTGTATATCAATGACTTATTTGTACACCCTACCATTCAAATGTTTGGGGCTACTTAATACAAAATAAAGAAAAATCGAAGACCAAACGATAACATGAAATGGCAGTTAAATTACTAAATTACTATATCTCTGACTTTGTATGAATCCTGCCTACATTTGTTTGTGCATTGTCCATATCGACTTTTTTTAGGGGACAAAAGCTTTTAAGTTTTTTTGGGTTTTTTTTTCTCTTCTGCAACTTACCAGCTGGTCTTCTGCCCTTTTCCAGGTCTCTGATCCCCAGGCTCCCCCTGTGACTCTGACTGGACACTGTCAAGAAGTTACTTCAGTCACTTGGTGCCAGTCAGACTTTACAAAGGTTTGTATTATGTATTTTAACCTGCATGTATGTATTTACCTTGAGGTAACATTTAGGTATTTCTCAACATACACAGTATCTTGGACATTCTACAAAGTCTTAGTAAAGTGGGACACAAGTCCTATTAAACTGGCTCCTCATATGAGATGTAATTGAATAACTGGACATAAAAGTGTTAGCTACATTATGTACACAAAGGAACTAAAACAAATGTTTCTACAGCTTGTTATAGTTTTGGAATAATGGAGCTCCCTGCCAAACAAATGCAAGTGTAATGCTGTGTAAGGAAACGGCAGCTATATTGTCTTGAATGTTGTGTATTACGTATAAAATATACCGAGCTTAACCTCACGACCTGTGCCTCCCCATCCTTATTCTGACCTCCCTTTTAGATTGCAACCTGTTCTGACGATAACACTGTAAGAATATGGAGACTGAACCGGAACAGCGATGATGCTGATAAAGTGGACTCTGTTGGCTGGGCAAGTCAGAAAAGGGAACGTCCTCCAGTGGGTGAGTGGGGGCTCGATGTGAGCAAGTGCTGTTTATCTTGAGGGAGAAGACTTGTAACTTTGAGCCTGGTACTGCTAATTACAAAACATTAAGTATTTTTTTCAGGTTGTCGCATTTCTTAG
This sequence comes from Spea multiplicata, assembly GCA_009364415.1. Taxonomy (NCBI): domain Eukaryota; kingdom Metazoa; phylum Chordata; class Amphibia; order Anura; family Pelobatidae; genus Spea; species Spea multiplicata. The sequence goes on from VKOC01000005.1 coordinate 2,665,902, forward strand.
GCTTTTGTTGGGCAGGTGAAATCCAGCCTTTTGAGGGGAGGGGGGCATGGAAAATCAGGATGCTTGTGAGCTCCAAACTTGTTTAGGGTTATGTATATGTATATATTTAACTGCAACATACTTTCAAACTGGTTATTCTGTTTGAGCCCTGTCCTCAAGGGTCAAATTTTTCCACTAGTCAATTAGCTGAGAATGTAACAGTGGTTTTACTATTGTTTAAAAAGAAAACAAATGCATTAATTGTAAGTATGTATCTGGGTAAAGAATTTTGTTAGCATTGCTGTGTGTTACGGAACATTTGCTTTACCCATGCATTGTATGTTCATTTTAATAAGGAATACCTGAAACTATCTGTGCTACATGTTAACGATGTTAAATTAGCCATAAGTTGCCCTTTTTTATGCAAGTGCAGCTCAAAGGTCCATAAAGGTGATATGATATTGTGGTCCTCAATCCATGTTTTTCCATGAACAGAAAGTTAAGTTTTTGTTTTTTAAAGCTTGTCTCACCCAACATTCTTTCTTTTTGACAGTGGCCAGGCTCTGTACTCCAGGTAAAAACTCTGTAGTACATAACAGTCCTCAGATGTCCTCCCCGACACCGGCTACCTGCGCTCCAAGTCATACTGGAGATCTCCCAATGCCCTCCAGCACTCCGTCATCCACTGTGCTGATTCCTAAGCTGCACACTCCCAAAAGGCAGAAGCTTGAACGCTCCACCTCGTCTCCCAAGCAGCTGTCAACTTCAAAAATTTCCATCAAGGACTGGGTGACTCGCACCCCAAAGTCTCGCACCCCTGTTTCAGAAACAAAGACTCCATCTCCACGAAAAGCGTTCACGCCTGTTGAGCAGTACTCGGTGACTTCAAGCTCGAGACCCTCGGGGCCGTCTGAAAAGAGGGTCAAGAGGAGACTCGAGACCAGCAATGGGGACGAAGAGCATGGTTGCTTCAGCCTCTGCAGCTGTGTGACTGAGCTAGAACCTGGCTTAAAGAAGGCAAAACTGGATTTGTGTTCTCTTCAGGGGGTGGATGAAAGTGATATTGGATGTGTAAGCCTTGGCGACCTGGGTAAACGTGACCACAAATCCACTTCAGATTCCAAGAGCATTCCCCACGCAGAGCCCACGGAGCAGCCCTCGATACAGAGCGTGCCTGCTGACTTGAAGTTCAGGCTGCTAGACAAGGAGAACAGCTCGCCCGAAAAGAACTGGCTTTCTGTACTGGGACACAAAATAAAGACCGACAAGCTCAGTCCACAAGGCAAACTCGGCAGCAGTCCGTCCGCTCGAGGCGGCAGCGCCAAGAAGCACCATGTCAGGAGTATTACAAACTCTCCTGTGTCTGTGAGTATATTGCGGAGACATATTTTCTATAAGCAGTATTTTAGGGTGAAAATATAACAAGCAGGTTAAAGAAGATTACTCATTTCATAGGTTTTGATAGGGGGATCAACAGGTTAATAAACTCTTCCAATGGTCTAGTATTAACTGATCATATAACACTACTTTAGCGTTCTAATACTTTATTTTAAAAATATGATATATTCCTTGACATTTTAAGATACTATGCGTGGGTCGTCTCTATTAGCCATGCTCAGAACTGTTGCGTATATGCAGTATGTTTAGATGTCTATTATACCTTCTTACAGGAGACCCTTCAGCTACTTTAGATTGTAGCTACTAATTTCTGAGACCTTTTTTTTGAGTATACTGATGGCTTCTCCTCCGCAGGTGTCGACTACCCCTGTCTCGATGCGCAAGATCTGCACATACTTCATAAAAAGCCCGGGGGGTAAAAGCGAAGAGGAGTGAATGCGTCCGGAGTCCGCTTTGGGAACGCCTGTCAGACTACGTGTTGCCTCTGTGTTATCACAGCGAAGATCTTTGTTTTAAAAGAAGAACGTCATGTTAAAAAACTGGATTTGTTGGCTTCAATCTGATTATTACATCATCACGGATCGCTATGTAGCGAATGACATCCTTCACTGCTCTGTGGATCACATTCCTTGCTGGAAGGCCCGGCATATAGCTCGAGTTCGCTCTTTGTGAATATTTCCTTACATCTTATTCACTGCGAGCATTGGATTCTTTCATTTGATTTTATTTTTTTTTTAAATAACTGCAGTACAAAGACCTACAATTTTATAGTTGGACCCCTAGCACTTTTATGAACGGATACCCTAGCTGGTAACCTGTAGTTTAACCCTTTGCTGACACACACCAGGTACACTTCAGTATTTCAGCTCCTCGTCTAGATCGTGTATACGGACGCGTTATACTCCGCGGCAGCTGATATACTGGAAGTGTGCTTTTGTCGCAATCATTTCATGATCGTAGAATTGTAGTAACACTCGCATGTTCTCGAATTTGTATTGCTTGACTTATTGATGTTGAAACACTGCCTGTAAGTTTTAATAATCATTTAGGTTAGCTGCTCTTTGCTATGTTTTATTGTTTTTTAATGTTTAAGGGTTATTGTTTTAAGAATATGTACATCGGAATGAAACTGTATATTTTTGTAAATACAGATATATTATACAAGTAGCCTGTCTCTTCTATTAATGTTTTGGGTGTTTGGTCCACATAACACACATGATCACCAACAACACAGAAGAAATGCCATCGACCAAAATGAAGGTAAAAACAAGGAATGATCACATGGTTCCTGAGTAATGGAAGTTAGGACGGCTGCTCCCATTGTATGTTTTTAAATACTGCAAATTCTAATCTGTAAGCACCGTTAGGTATGCTATTTGGGAAAGACTGATTTAAATAAGGGATCTGTATTTTTGGGATGGGCTGGAAGTACCGGTAGTTTGTATTCAGATATAACCTGCTTGCTTGGCTGCCCTTAAGCGAGTTCTTTGCATCTCCCGTTTCTCTACCAACCGTGTTCACGAATCGGTTTCATAAATAACTTTGTATGCTGGCAGGAATCTTCTATTCCAGATGGTTGGTTTAGTGGAATGCTGCTTCTATTAATGACTTCACAATGCTCGTTTCATAATTAGTGTTTTCTAGCACTAGCCGTGTTATCCAATATCCATAATCCAGTGTAATTTTTTTTTTCTTTTATTGTTTTTTAAAACACAACAAAAAACTTAAACATTTTTACATTAATTGGCACATATATTACCATATAAAGGAAAAAGACAGAAAAGGACTTTACATATACAAAACAAGACATATATTGGATCCGATACTTATGTATCTAAATAATTAAGATATAATACTAGAATAAATAGGATAAATATCATTACATTTATTAAAACAATTGTGTAGCAGTTAAGATATTATTACAAAATATTTCTGGGTAAAAACTATAATATACCAAGGGCTGTGCATATTATCAATCTAATTTTCCCTCTTGGAGTATTTTGATCCATTTTTCCCAATGTTTTTGGTATACATAAGTTCTTCTTTCTTGGGAAAGGATCAGTTTCTCCATGTGACATTGATATAGAAGCTGAGTTTTAATTTTTCCCAAAGAATTGGTTCTGAAGATCTCCAATTTCTAGCTATTGTTATTTTAATAGCAGTCAGCAGATGTAATAGAAATTTCCTTTCTTGAGTAGACACTTTAGGAAGATTTAGATGCAATAGAGCTCTGTCTGGAGTCAGATTCCAATGGGTGCCAAAAAAATCTATAAGTTTGGATGACTTCACAATGCTCGTTTCATAATTAGTGTTTTCTAGCACTAGCCGTGTTATCCAATATCCATAATCCAGTGTAATTATTTTAGGATGTTTGTGAAGTCTGTAGTCCTATTTTCAAACTACATACAGGTCTACTCCAGCCCTGTTCATGTTAAATACTTATTGGGACTGTTTCTGGACTCTGGTCCATGTAAGTCTGTTCAGGCATTATTTAGTTTCTGCCATCAGAAAAGGAGACTTCTGAGGTCCCAAAAGTATGAAGCGTTCAGATGAACTCTTGCTTGTGCTCCCATCCTAGTGGGTTTTCATCCTGCAGATCCCGGTGAAGGAGTTGAGTCCAACATCTAATTTATATATATATATATAACTTTAACTGAAATACTGTACCTCGGCTGATCAGTATATCGTAAAATCAACTGGAGGCCGTGCAAGAAGAGCAAGAACAAACACGCATTACAAATATAATTTGCGGGTTAAACTGTCCCTTTTAATCCGGTTCACAAACTCCTGTTTGCTAGCTAGGAACTGGGTAAAACAAATTTTATTAAGTCAGCGAGGTTAAACATTTTCATGCCCTTGGGTGACTTTAACCCATAAACGCTTAATTAGCATACATAGTCTCCGGCAGTCGTAAGCTCGCTGTTCCCAACCGGTTTTCCGGTGCTGCGGTGGCAGAAAGGACCGTGTTATCTGCACGGTGATTGCATAGCGTTGATGTGGAAGGGAGCGGGACTTTACTGATGAGGAATAAAACTTTTATCACGGCTCTAGCTTTTCCTATCTAATGTAGATTGTGTTTTTGGGTTGGAACTTGCTGTTAAAGAATTAAATGTTTGGGGGTTTATAACCGAGTGATCTCGGCTGCAGAAAATCTTTAATCTGCTCTAATTTCTGTGTTTTGTGTTTGATTTTTTTTATTTAATGGTTACACTTTAGAGGGATGTCCCATTTGGCTGTGACACCGTCAGCCACGGGCAGTGTGGGCTATAGCCATCTACCAAGCTCTGGCTCTTCACATCAGAGGGTCCGGGCCCTGAAGGCTTGTTAGACCATCTCTAATGACCCCGTTCATCAGCCTGCTTATAGGGCGAGGTTGACTTCTCTTTTGGTTTCCACTCTTACTTTCCAGAGTATTGCCATCAAACTGGTATCTTGTTCTGTTACCAACAATAAGTTTTTTTCTGCTCTCTTCTGGGGATTCGTTCTCGTGAGCTGCCAGAAACGTTCCCTTTCCAGTATTCACGTCGGGGCTCCATGACACAATGTGTTTGTCTTCTGCTTTTTACCGGGGGATTTATCATTAGAACACACTGCATCTTATGTGTCTGACACTATGCCGGATTCATTGTGTGGTATTTCCAGGTCTGCATGTGTTCTGGAATTCCCTGATTACTGTCTCTATAGAGCGCAAAGCTCCGTCTATACAAAGTTACTAGAATACAAGATCGTTACAATTAGTCGCTGGTTGTGCGACGCAAGCTCTTGTCCCTGGCAGACTGCGCCGGCAGCCTCTGATCTAATTGTGCGATCTATGGATGTGTGAAATGGAGCAGCTACACAATAACCCCCACGAACCATTGAGGGCTTGTGACAGACAAGTAATGCTGCGTTCCAGATTATAGAGTCTATAGGTTCTGCTACCTATGCATCAGTAAAGCTGAAGCGGTTAACCGGCTCACCGCCTGCAGTTTATTTTCACTCTGCCATTTAACGAAGTGTGGGTGGGAGATAATTGCTGATCATGATGTGATTCTACCCACGGTGTCATTTACTTGTCTGGTAACGGATATGCGTTTATAGAGCCGCACATTCAAGGCCTCTGTTAGGGAATGGAGTATGGATGCCGCGGGGTAGTCATGGCTACAGAAAACCCCTGTTTGATACAATAGCATGCAACTTAACCTGCCTGAGACAAAAAATGTGGTTGGCTCCTGGGGGCCACATTGTCAATCTTCTATCACATATGGGATTGGCACTGAAAGAGTTAAACATGCACGTCCTCAGCTGGAAGATCACATATTTCTATGTACGATCGGATATATTTGACAATGTGCAGCCATTTAAAGTGAACGTACTGTGAAATTCGAATCATGAAAATCATTTAATTTGGAAAATTGTATTTTATTTTTTTTTTCTCCAATGATCCATTTCTTTAAAGCAGCCCATTCTATTTGTTTACAGGTTAAAATGTGCAGCTGTGTATTAAACATTCGGCCACAGAGGTTGGGTAAGACCTTGTGCAACAGTCAAAATGTTCCTCACCGCTTCAGAAAAATAAGGGTTAATAAGATACTTGCTATATAGTATTTATCCTATAGATCTCCCTACAATGCGTGAAAATGGAGCTTGGCACGGCTCCAGTTTATATGAATGGAATCCTGCTGCATCTCCTGTGTCTGTAGTTGTGACTATACCAGGCGTGTTCGGAGCGGCATACATGACGTGTTATGTAGGTTATTCCATGATACATATGAAGAGGGGTGGCAATGTGCCATGGAAAGCCCGCCACCATCCCTTTTTAACATACACGCTGGCTGATTCAGGCTCCGGCCGTGCAAAACTGCCGGCATACCCAATAAAAATCAGATTTGCTAGGGTTGTCGTGGAATAAGCCCAGCTGACACGTCTATCTTGGCAAATCTAAGACAGTTGGCAGCTATGAAGAAAACTTTTATCCAATTGCGCAGAACATTTGTTTCTGTGAATTCTTGGCACAACCGTTAGGTGTTGCAAGAGATATAATAGATAGCCGGTGCCAAACGGTTATTATCCAGAATGTGCGGCGCACAATTACAGGGAAGAATGCCGCACTCAATCAAGGCGGTGGTAGAGCCGTCAAGCGGAGGGGGTAGGGGTCATTACAGGGGAGGGCATTTAGACATGCATCGGGGTTTTTTTTGGATGCAGCGCATTCAATCAACAAAGTGATAATAATTACACAAAATAAAGCAAAAATTCAGAGCATATGCATTGAATTCCATTCGAAAAACCCCTATCTGAGGCATAAATATCGGGGATCCCGTCACACTATATCCTGTATATCGCTCAGCCGCCACTACGTCAAAGTACCCCAAGGTTGGCGGGTCCTATGTCATTTTATGTGGCAATGTTGCTTACCAAGGAGCTGAATTAGTGGGACTGCAGCGCATTGTAACCCAAATGAGAATCTCAAGCAATTTAAAGCCTTCTCTGGACACCAGGCTGTTAAAATTAACCCTTTAAATGAACATTGCTCTGTCACTATAGCAGGGTCCTTCAAGATCGGAGTTAGGACCCCATACAGGGCTTTGAGATGTATAACATTGGCTCAGTCTGCCCTGTACTAGGCATTGCTCAATAGCATTTAACACTGCTATTTCTGAGGAATGACATACAAACACAAATAATAATCGGATTTCTGTCAAACCTATAATTTGCCCTATAGTCTCAGGGTGAACGGGCAGATTCTCAAGGTCACACATTCTAGAGCTGAATACTTCCTAATCCACAATTTAATCATAAACTGATCATATCATCATAAACATCATAAACATTCCAGCGTTTCCTCTGCTACCTATGGTTTAAATCCCTTCTTGAACACAGGTAACTTAATTCAGAATATCTTAACCTCCTGGTATGTATCTATTAAATAAGGACTTTTTAGAAACATCTGGTTGCTTCCATTAGCGAGTCAATATGATAAATGGGTTATTCTATCCCCGATATCTTGTTAGTCCATGATCTTATCTTCTGTACAGGGTGGCGTTATCTCTATTACAGGTTCTCGTTAGAATAATCGCTGCCGTTTCTGCCGGATGTTCTTAATTTATTTAGACCCGGTGTCACCACATCTGTCTCTCTCAACATGTGACAATGTATCTCTACGCCACCGCGACTTCCTGTTCTGAAGGTCTTCCTTTCCAACCGTAATCTCTCCCGACTAATAACCCCCTGCTTGTTGTTGATTGGTTCAGACAGGCTTTGTAGGGGTGAATCGAGGGGAAGGAAAGAGAACTTCAGGACAGGAAACTCACACTAGATCTCCCACAGATCTCAGCTTCCCAGGGGGCTGATCTTTCCAACTAATAGCTCAAAAATGAGTTGAGCAACAAGCACAAGCTGTACACGGGTTTAATAAACAAATGTTATTTACGCCAAGAGCTGCGAAGGTGACGGTTCCGGCACTTTCTAAAGCACCGTTGGAATGCGCAGAACAGAATGTGACGGGGATACTCTGAAGGCCAGCTGTTACTATTTGTAAAATGCTTCATTCAAGCCTTTTATTCCGCGTCTGACGGAGATCTATGTAAACATTGTTATCTCGGTTGTGTCCTTCTACCCAGACAAAGGGAGAAGCAATTTTTATCCTGGGTTTAACCTGTAGATGGGAGATTTATTTAATCCGGCATCTCGTTCTTGACAGGTCAGCGGTGCGCTAATTTAGTTTTACACATCGCAGATGCCCAAAACGGAAAAACATATCATGTATGTTCCTCAGAAATATCTCTGTAGAAAACAGACGATGATATCAAGCCAGCATGGTAAATAGCGTAACGCCTTATCATTTCTGCTTCTATCCAGGCACACGAGACAAATATCCAACGTAGACGATGTTAGCGCTAGAAATGGATAGGGTTTTATAGTGTTTGGGAAAAAAATAACAATTAAAAAAAATTACATATCATAATAAACATAGTCCGGATTTAATAAAAAAACAATTATCAATACAGAATTTATTCGACTTATGTATGTTTTGTTTGTAGTTGACCTGACGCGTTTGGCCCAATGGCTTCCTCAGAGGGAAAACACAAAAAGAAGAGTCATAGTTTAAGGGGTTTGTGGAATCTATGAATGGGGGAAGAATCCACAGAAAGTAATGTATAGTCTGAGATCGCTTGGTCTTTAAGTTGAGTATTTTAGTGTAAGAACCCTTATAGTATCCGACCTGGAGCTTCCTAACACTGTTATGTGTGTTAGTTTAATAAATATATCCGTACAAAATTAATCCTTTTTTTTATTCCACATACGCAAAAAGAGGGTTTTTTTTATTACTTGTGTCACTTAAAGAGAACCGGCAAGCAAAGTAATACCGGTGATATTCCAGCCATCATAGGCTGATGACATCTTCTTGATAAAGGGGATCCCCGCTATACCCTCAGGCATGCCCATGACCTCCGTTGGCTTTAATAATTATGCGTTTCCTGGCCTCACTGAGACGAGCCTTAGCGCACCCCCTTGTTTCTTGCTTTTTCATTATCAGAGGTTTACTAGAACCAAGCCCTTTGTTACTCGGCATTAATAACCTATACGCGCCTCCTGTTCTGCTCCTGCCTCGCCGAAGGTCTTTTCCTTGCATATCGCATATCTTGACACCCATCATTAAAGAACATGGAAGGGAAGACACACAAAGAAGGGTAGACACCAATCTCAGAAGTGCACATGGACTGGTTATCTCTGATCTCTCCAAAAGGCCCTTTGGGCAGAGGGGCACAAGGGATCACTTACCCCCCCCCTTTGTGTTGCTACCCTTGGTACAGGGACAGCTCTCCGCTAGACCTACCACCATACCCCATGGTTTCCCTACCATATCTAAATTCCAACATACAGCTCATAGCAATTGTATACTTCAGCAATGTATTAAACTGAATCGGTTTGTCCCTGAGGCTCTGGGGTATCGGGGGAGATCATTTTATCTTTGGATGGGGTACTTGGCTTCACCCCCGGTCCATACTCTGTCCTTGTCATCATGCACAGGTAACCCAACTCCATCCCACCCCATATAGAACAGAAAGGTCAATGTTCTTGGTGACATTCACATTAAGAAAGTCCACATCTTCGGCTATCCTAATACAGCCACAATATTATATTTAAAGTCCAGCAAGTGGGAGCCAGGGACAGTCTGTCTCATGCGGCACAGAAATAATACACATGCTGAGCCAATGCATCCTCTCCAAATTACTATTATCAGTGCCATCAGGAACGAATTCTAGAATGTACTGGAAAGCACTGGTTTACTCGCTGGCATCCTTAACAGGCCAATAAAACCATATTGAGATGTTACTGGCCTAGGACAACGTGAAGGTCTATATAACTGAAATACAAAAATGGACAATACTGAAAGTCAGGCAAAATAGGTAAAACATCAACCAATTTATCTGTGATAAAAAAATCAAGGGGTTCACCTCAAAGTGAAAAATAAACGGTTCAATGGAAAAGTCAATGTACTGATTAAGGAACTTGAAGTCCTGGAGCATTTAGTCTGAAAAGGCAACCCATTTCTTGCACCCAGTTATTTTTCCACAGCAACATAAATAAAACATACTTTTAAAGAAAATGTGGATTCCTCGTCATGATGTCACACTGTGGGAAGAGGTATGTATGTTTGTGAGCATTAAATTGTATGTGAGCATGAATGTGCATAAATGTGAATGTCTACATATATGTGCATTGATAAGTGCATGTGAGCATGAGTGTCTATGGATAATTGTATGTGAGTATGGATGTGTATGTATAAGTGTGCGTTAACATGAATTTGTATGTGTTTGTATGTTAGCATAGATGTGTGTGTGAGCATAGATGCGTATGTGTAAGTGTTTGTGTGTGAGCATGTGTGCGTAAGTGGTGTGAGATGGAGTGTGTGTTAGCATGATTGTGTAAGTATTTGTGTTAGTGAGTATGAATAAGTGTATGTGTAAGGATGTGTATGTGTGTTACAATGTGTAAATTCATGTGTATTTATGTATGTGTGCCAGAGTGTATGTTACAAGGAGCAAAGAAGGCACAGGCAAGCTGTTTGGGGGCAATGATGGCACAGACCAGCTGTGGGGGGTTAGGATGGCACTGATAAGCTGATGTATGATGTGTGTGCCCCCTAGTTAACTGGGCCCTGACAGATATTTTCCAGACACTATGTGGAGATATCATTGTCTTCAATGCTGCACAAATCCCAGGAGCCCAGCGGCTGTGTCTACTGTCATTTTATTACCAGAGCCGGGCCTACGTTCTCAGGTATTTATTTAAGATTTGAATGGTTACATTTATTTCCATAAAGTAAACGGGGACCTTAAAGGGACTCTGCAACCTAAACAGTAAATATCGTGAGTATAATATGTATATTATACATTGTACAATATGATCTCTACACTATTTTTGTGTCAACCTAAGGTACCTATGCAAATAAAAAACAACTATTTTTTTAAAAAATGTATGAGATGCATCGTATATTCAATCTTGGGAACTTCTCTGGGTCATGTTCTTCTTTCTCTTGGTGAGGGGAGTGGCTTTTAGCCGTGCCCCCTACCCAGCCCCTTTCCCTTCTACTCGAGACTCTGACTAGCCCCTCCTACACAGTGAGATAACCCCGCCCCCAAGCAACACCACTCCCCTAGAAGAGGGAGAGCTCCGGGTAGCCTGCCCTGGGGAGTTCAAAAGTTGTCACAGAGCGCTGACATCATAAAGTAACAATCATCTCCTGCTGCCTGCAATCAGCCTAACCATAAGCGGCACAGCTCTCCACGTAGTTAATCTTTATCGTATGTAATATATAGATTTGCTCCTTATCAATATTTGTCTTTAAATGTCAGTCCTTGGAATGTGTAACACTTTAACTAATAAAGCATTACACACGGTGTGCGCATGAGGGAACTGTATTTGTGAAATAATAGTCTTATTGTCTTCCAAGAAGTATAGGTTTAAACAGACGTGAGGAGTAAATCATGATCCATACATGCCAGACGAATGCGTAGAAGAGGAAAATAGGTTTTAAAAATGATTTCATTGTGATATGATTATGATGAGTCCCTATATTCAAGTATTATTCAGCGTAGAGGTTCATTTACATGCGAGAGGCGCATTCTTTGCGTTATCAGGAGTGGAGCCAAAACGTTCAAGCGCAATTTTTCTTATGCTGCGAGTTAACAAAATTAATTTATTAAAACCTTTTAGAGAGTTTTAGAGATATAGTTTGTGGAAGCAGAGGTCAGTGGCAGCCTGTGGCAAACATGGTGCCAGGTAAGCGATGCCCCCGGGCCATGCAATGATGTAAAAGGAAACGTAATTCATCAGAACGGGACACCTTCTTCCACTGCTCCGTGGTCCAGTCCCCTGCAGACTGGGAAACCCCACTAGAGCTGCAGTGTTGGAGATGCTCTGACCCGGTCGTCTCGCCATCACAATTTGGCCCTTGACAAAGTTGCCGAGATCCTTACGCTGGCTCGTTTTTCCTGCTTCACACACACCAGATTTGCGGATGAAATGTTCACTTGCTGCCTAATATATCCCCCCACTGACAGGCTCCATGATAACATATTATATATATATATATATATATATATATATTATATATGATAATGATATCAGTGTTATTCACTTCACCTGTCAGTGCTCGGAATGTTATGGGTGATCGGTATATATATATATCATATCTATATATGATAATCTGTAACACAGTTGCATCTAACCTGCACGGTCACCTTTAAAACAAGCTCCCACCCTGGGCCCGGCACTGAGGATGACCCTACAGCGCCACTGCTGTCTCCTTCAGTTTCTGAGCATACCTGGGAACTCTCCGGGTTAGACACCCGAATCCTCTGGGTCGTGGGGTCTTCACACGCCTGCCCATTTCCCCTTTAAATTAGGGTGTTTTCTGGGATATCAGCGGGAACACTTCCTTACATCAGTGCCGACGTCACCGGTACCGCCCTATGACGTCATTGGGCAGTCATGGCCACCTCCCGCAAGGGTAGGCTCCAGGTAGCCGGAGCTCAGAAGTTCCCAGGAATGGAGAGCAGGACTTGCTTGCCCCTTCTTGCCCTCAGACCCACAAACCCCGAGGGCAACCCATATTATTCTGTAGCGCTTTTATGACTTTGCTACATTTCTGCCATTTTCTTCTTCTTCGACTGATTAAGGTCTGAATCTTTACAGTAGGCAAAACAGGCAGACTAGAAGGCCGAAGGGGTCCGATCTGCGTCACATTCTATGTTTCTGAGAAATGCCTTCAGTACTCATGGAAGGTTACATGACACATGCGCGGCATCCCCGGGCAGACGATGCTTTATCAAAGTCTTCATTGTCGATCTCCGTAGTGAATGGCGGAGCAGCTGCCACAAACACAGCTGCTTCCAACGTCTCCCAACCATCTCCCGATCTCCCGTATACCTTGCCCAGGCCGCTTTCCCTCTTGGTGTTTTTCTCGTTCATTTTTATCTTTCCTTCCCTTTTTTTCTCATTATGCAAAGCTATCCAAGACTCAGCGAGCGAATCACACAACTCATTGCTCCCTGCAGAATATCTCAGGCATCATTACGACGTCATCATTACACAAGGAGGGGCAATGCACATGGGGGGGGGTATGCTATACCCCTATGCGTTTACAAGGGAGACACCATGTTAATTTAGGAACCTCTCAGCTATCATTTGCATTGAAGGAATATGGTGATGATATTTTGTGCTACTTTCCTTTTTAAAAATAATGTATTTCTCATCAAAATAAAAAAAATGTGTTCTAGAAGGTCCTGAAACTATTAAGGAGCTGCCAGCTTTTATTTCTAGAAAGAAAAAATAATAATAATATAATAAATAAATTATATATTATATATATACCGTATGTATGTATACCGTATATATATATATATGACTGGGTGAGCAGCAATTCCCAAGAAGCTCATTTGCAGGCTGTCCAATGTCACGTGTTCTGGAATGTGAAATCCGTTTTAATCCTAAATGCCTAATCCAACACTCCTGAGCCAAACGGCAGAGCGAAGCATTGTCACCCACTACGGGGTCCAGTCAGTTCAGAACAGAATTTACTGTAACTTCTATTAATTCAATGAGAAAGTACACTTGGGCCGCTCGAAATTGCTAGGCAATGTTTTATTGCATCACAAAGCGCTGTTTGAAGTACTCGTATGAAATGAGGTCACTGTAGCTCGTTGTAAACCTTTTACTGACGTGATATACGGAGTTTTTATTAAACGCCGCGGATACCGAAGCTCAAGGAGTTACTGAACCACGCCTCGGCCTGGGAGTACATTCCATAAAACCAACGACAGAGAAGAAGCTTAATAAAGTCTTTTATCCTGTATTTAATAACCCGCGGTCAGCCAACGGGGGCAGCGGCAGTTATAATGCTTCTTTTCATTCATTCCGCAGGTACGATTGTCAAAGTCAATATTACCAGCTGACTCCCCAACGTTACAAATAACAGCGCTGTTGACAAAATAGAACATAAGGGACACGGGTCCTGCGCATGTTCCCTAGGCAGCAAAACAAACATTGGAGAACATGAAACCTAAAGCAACCCTTGGGTCCAACAGCATGTTCTCAGAAGGCTCCTCCGTGGGAATGAATTGAATTAGTCGGCCCCCGGAACACTGCATGCTTATTCTTATATAGTATGTGCACAGACATGGCTCGCTGACATTTCAATATGTGGCTCCACTAGTATGTAGAGTGCAAACAGACCTTATCGGATCCGTCGTTTTATTCTTTCCTCTGGCGGTTTAACCGCATAAAACAATGCAAAGCTATTTTTCAGTTTCTATGGCAACAGCCTATCAGTGCCTGCCTTTGTGTCACGTGACAATTAAGTGATCCCGTACAAATTCTGATTGAGGCAAAATTTGAAAATGTATTTGTCTGTGAAGGCTTTGGGTATTGGAAATTGCCAGAAATACATTTTCTGATGTTCAATTTAGTTCCAAAAGGCATTTTCTTTATGTTTCACTTGCATGTCTGCATACAGCGCCTTGTGTTTCTTCTCTTTAAGATATGTAACTCTTCCTCTTGGGTATTATTATAGCTAGCAGTGGCAAATTTTGGCCTAGGACGACTAGGCCTAGGGTGGCAGGTCCAGGGGCAACAGTGCCCCAGCCAGAGTACAAATTGCACTGTTGGGTGATTTGCCCATCTATTGTGCCACTACCTAGTTAAAAGGGAGATCAAGGTTTTTGCCCCAATCTCAGGGTGAAGGGGTAGATTCTCAGGGTCACAAGGTCTGGTACTGCTTCCTGCCCATTCTACCCCGCAGGGATTATATATAAGACTCCCACTTGGTGCTCTTGCTTCCAGTATGTTATGGTTGACATCCCTGCTTGAATACAGTTGACTTAATTAATTGCATCTTTAAATAAGTTAAGGTTTCCATTAGAGCCATTTGGTTGGCCCATTTGGCCAGTCACTACAAAGAATCCTTACAATGGGCTACTAAAGAGTTAATATTTCAAGAGTCTCGAGGTCCGCTCCCCGTGATTTGGGGGCCACACGTAGAACCTTGTTTGCTGGACTGCTGTAAAGCAGATGGGACATCAACGCGGGCCCCCAATCTTGGCCTAGATGACGAAAGCACTAGTGGTTACCGATTGGTTGTTAGCCCTCCCCTGTATAAATTGCAGGCGCATTAATACATTAAACTTTAATTTAAAGTATAGATGCACAAAGACTGAAAACTTGTAGAGGACACTGCTTAAAATGAGGTGGATTATTAGTCAGTTATAGCTAATCCAGAAAATAATACAAAAGAAATAAGAAATGTGAAAGGATGCGTTGTTAGGTTACCTTGTTAGTATAAGACCAATCGCCTTTTTTTTTTTTTTACATATCTAGGGCCCCATAAGAAATCTGGGGGCCCTTTCCACCCACCCTACGCTCCATGCTCCCAATGGGGCCACAAGGCTCCAATCCCCAGAAAGGGGCCACCTGGTCCAAAGCACCCAGGCCATAGGTAGCAGTGAGGGCTCAGTCCCATGTAGCAGGCCAAGTGGGCCAAGCTAGAGGGCCATGACAGATCAGGCAGAGGCCCCATCCACAGGTACTGGTTGTAGCCCACCTATAACCCATATCCATCACCAGAAACACATTGTACGTTCTTTATCACTTAGTAACACACAACATACTTCTTTTTAATTTTCTTATATGTGTTGCAGTCATCTGTGTTTTCGAGGAACTGAAGCTTTATATACTGAAACTTTCAGCCAAACCTGAAATAAATTTTTAGTCCTTCCTCATCTAATGACAACTGCCTATCTTAACATAATAAAATGGCCGTAATAAATGAATGCCCAATAACGGTATTCACGTACAATGCAATTCATTTCCCAACACAAGGAAGATTATAAAGAGGAAGGACTCTTCAATGACATTTTGTTTTTAATGGAAAAGAGAACAAAGTAAAAACAATAAACACAGATTATATATATATATAGTGTATATATATATATTATGCTAACTTAAAGAAAAATCTCTCACCATTTTCTTAGGTTTAGCATAATATAATGTTTTCAGTCAGCAGCATATTACCCATTTGTTCTTGCTGTTTTTTAGCCCAATATATTAGACAAACACTCCTTATCATATTGCCTTGTGGATATAATGTAGAATTACTCAGTCTTAATCACCAAGCAAGACATTCTGACTAATGAAAGTCTATGTTGGAAGGGACTTTATTAGCATTGCCATAAAGCATCAGCTCAGTGTGGTCTGGGCTGACAACAATGGCGGCCTCCAGGACATTTATTGGAGCGAAATAAGATAAAACCAGGTTTCGGTAATGCCGACCGACTTTACGATACACAGAGCTGGAGTTTATGCACAAGAAGAAAATCTGTTTTTCACAGGACTTTCCCTTTAAGCCGTTACTGAAACCTGAAACCTCACCCATGGCTACTGTTTCCACAAGACAAAAGTAGCAGCCACCTGGGCTCCGGCCAATATCGGTGGCCATAATTGATCCTTTTCTCTGCAGTTCCCATGAAAGGCATCTCCAAACGGTTTTCTTTCACAGTTATTATTAGTTATTTGTGTTATTGTTCGTTCACAATGATTGTTGTGTTTTGAAACATCATTTTGAAGACAGCTCTATTTTAGTGCATGCGTAGGCTTTGTCATTGTCTATGATCTATAAAGGCGTTATTGCAAGCTTTACTAAGCCTTAATAAAGGAGAAACTATTTAAAAATAAAAGTTACAATCATCTTTGAAAAAGAAATTCTCCTGATCTATGTAGCTGGGACCCGCAGACTCATAGAAGACCGGAGGTGGTCCGAAACGTTGGCCACCAATAAATTGGTGTTAAAGGCACTTTACTACAAAGACCCATGAGTGCCCATTTTTCTTTGGTTACATATACATATATTTTACACATATATTTTTTTTAATTCGCTTTTTTTAAAAGATTTCCTGCGGAATTTATTCAGGAAGTGAAGTCTGGATCCTTCGGAATGCCCTCGCACGGCTTGCGATTAACCTGGCTTCCCATACCGCTGCTTTTTGTTAAGCCTTTTAGTTCAACGCCATTGATCAGTTTTCTTTATTTGCTGCGTAATTATTCTGCAATGAAAATCCTTGTAAATTCTTCTGACATAAACATAACCTCCGCAGCAGTGAAACAAGCCGAGTAATTTTTTTTTTTTTTTTACCTTTTGCTTTCATGTGAAACGCCATGAAAGGCGTCCCAGATGGATTAAGGTATTTTACCTAATAATACATCTGCCCTGAGATAGCATTGCATGTTTAGCAGTAATAAAAATAGTAGTTAAATCATAGTATTGGTTTATTGTACGGTGTTTCATTTGTTATTGATATTTTCGCTCTCGTAGACAGGTCTGAGCTCCCAATGATGGATGCCCGCCTAGTGACAGGGATTCAATTTGTTTCAGGCATTCAGTGGCTCCCTGATGCCTTCACATCGCTAAAATGAGCAGCTTCTCATTAAGTGATTAATGACTAAATGGGGTGAAAAGGGGACTTTCCCTCAGTATTATATTTTGCAGTTTCTTACACTATACACACGTAACAACAATAAGAATGGTGGACTTTAAATTGTTTGAAAATGGCCTTCTAACCTTTCCCACATTTATGCGCAGAAACAATTGCTGATGCCTTTCCTCCTTGGCATAGTGTTAACACACCTCAATGCTCCAGACCAGCAAACGGCTAAAACTTTGCTTATTATAGAGGGGGTCATACATGCTGATGATCAATTCCCATGGAAGCAGTGTACTTAGTTTTTCACACATGGCTTCTCCATTTTGGCTTTGTTTTTAAATCATGATGCAGTGTAACATGATATGTGCTGCTTTTCCCGCTTAAATTATATGCATGTATGTGACCCCACTCTGCCCAACCATGTCCCCAGAGACCCCTGTCAGGGCAAATTGGCACCTGCACCCACCTCTGTCATGTGGCCCCTCCATCTACCTCTGGGGGTGTTTTGGAAATCCATTTGTATGCTAGCTCCTCTATGTTTTCAAACATAAGATCAAATGCCACATACACTAGCTTATTTCTAAAAGAATTATCTACAAAGCAATCACATTGACAATCAAAAAGCCCAAGATACAGAACATTTTAATAAATTTAGTTATCCCATAAGACTGGAATAGGTATATTACGGCATTTCGGTTGCAATCAAGCCCATGGAATGAGAATCAAATGTTACCAAGGCACCAATATTTTTAGTCCTGCATCTATAGTTTTAAAATAATTGTCGGAAAAATGATACTATGCAATATTATTCAGAAACTATTCCTGGCTCATCTCCCACTGGATTAAATTTAAAGGTCACTTCCAGATGAGACTCAGTTTGTTCCCAGGGAAATATCTGAATATATTACACCAGTGGACGGACAAGAATCTCAGTGTTCAGTCGCTGTCCAGTCGCCTGCAGTTCAGGACCCAGAATATATATATATATACCCAAATCTCAATACCCCAAAATACATGAAAATGTGCTATTTCAATCAGGGTAGGAGCAAATCCTTAAAAGGCCAGCCATGCTTGTTTTATTTATATGTTAAAATAATTAGTTACATGTGACCAGGCTGCCAGGTTCGGACACGACTCATGGCTTTGCCTGATTTCAGCATTTGGTGGAGGAGGTACTGGAGCTCTCTGGATCTCACCAGGATATCAGAGCTGATTACTAGGGTCAGTGTGTTTAATCTCTGGATGGGATGCAGTTTTTGTTTCGCCTGTCTTCATCTTGGGGGCTAACGCGACCCCTATGAGTGCTGCTGCACTAATATTTGTACAGTTGTACTACAAGCCCACATGATAGATTATATGCCCCCATTTGTGTTTACCTGGCAGAGGAAGCTTCTCTAGTATCTCCACCTTGCGCTGTGCACCCCCTCTTTGTGTAAAGCATTGAGATATGTAGAGTAAGAGAGATGGACTACAGAGGTCTGTGCATCTCAGGTTGTGTAAATGAGACAGTTAATGACGGCTCCTAGCCACATCCGCAACCATATTCAGCATAGGCCAAAAAGAGGGCACTGGGAGAAAAAGAGAGCTGCAGCTGATTTAACCTGGTAACACCTTCATGACATGGAACGGCATGAAGAAAGTAGTGGTGTGCGCTCCCATGTACACCGCTACCTGGCACCGGGGACTGCTGGCACTCCTTGGAAATCGTAATTCGTCATCCCAACGACAGAAGTCTTGCGCAATCAAATGATCGGGCGAGACTTCCATTATGAATAGATGCTCCATGCATAAAAAGTGAGTGCTGCTGATCGGTCGGAGACTAATCAGCAGCCACGATAAAGTGAAAGGGGGTATTTTGAGTTGGTGGGCTGCTAAATAGACCCAAATGTGGCGTCACAAAATAAAATGTGAAATTTTCAAGTTTGGAAAACAGGCCTGTTTCATTTTGTGCCCCATATCTTCTAAAAAAACATAAACATCCTATGCATTTTGTTTTTTTTTCAAATTCAAGACACTTACATTTAAATATTTTGCGGTATTTTGGCCAGCTGAACCATTTTCCCATTTTTTACCATTTTCATAGTAAAATACTAGAAAAAAACAATATATAATTTGCGTGGGTGCACAAAAAATTAAAAAGCATAATCATGGGTAAGAAAACATAGTGCAGCACATGCTGAAAAAGTCTCGGGTTTTTGGGCACAACACACCTTCAGTAAAAAAAGGGGTTAATATAAACCTTCCATTTAATTATTTACAGCTATCCCTTTTTGCTTAAAACACAATGCTCTGTTAAGAGGAGGCACAGTTGTGGTAATAATGGGAGATAATGGGGTTATAATGGGAGAATGGCTGTGGTTTCTAACAGTTTTCCCTAGTTGGAGATCAATTCAAGATTCAAACTTTTTAGATCTATAAAAAATAAAGTTTTATGACTTATTGACCAACAGTCACACAGGTAAACACTAGATACTTGTCCAAATGTACTTTTGTATTCTTTTTTTGAAACATGTGAATCGTAATTGACAAAGAAAATATTTTTCAATACTCTTCTCCCCTTATATATACAGTACATTCATATATCTGTATAATCTGGATAGGGCCCGTGAAATAGATCTCCCATTTGACTACTTTGAGCACCTCTAGTCAAGAGCTAATGAAGAACCATGGGGAATGAAGTCCACAACAACGTCCAACTATACGTAATCAACCAGCATGCAAGTGACTTTTAAGGGAGGAGCAAAGTCTGGGTTCTAGTAACCAATTCCCATTTGGGAAAGAAACAGACTGACCAGGAGCACATGGGAATCCCGTGGGCACGCGGGGACCACATATTACAAGATGGGGTTGGAGCTCCAAATAGTAGTGTTTCTCCTGCAGAGCAGGGAGATTTGTTGGTACCGGCAAGACTTAGACAGTGTGCTGTGTACCAAGCTGCAAGTAGAATTAAACAGTTT
>VKOC01000005.1:2696028-2772789 GCA_009364415.1 Spea multiplicata
ATATACACACACACCAGTGTGTGTGTGTGTATATATATATATATATTTCTCCCCCCTTTCTCCCCATCTCTTACCTTATCTTCTGTCTTCTTTCTTCCATCCTGTTGTGGGAGCCCGAGGTCTGGCACTTCAGACCTCGGCTTCCCTGCTCTCTAATCACTACGCGCCGCCTATTGATGCCGAGCGCCGGGACATGACGTCATCTCTGCGCTCGGCATCAATAGCCGGCGCGTAGTGATTAGAGAGCAGGGAAGCCGAGGTCTGAAGTGCCAGACCTCGGGCTTCCCTGCTCCCTCATCACTACGCGCCGGCAATTGATGCCGGGCGCCGGGACATGACGGCATCCCTGCGCTCGGCATCAATAGCCGGCGCGTAGTGATTATAGAGATTGGTGGCTTCGTGGGAACCTCCGGCTTGGTAAGTACCCGGCGTATAAGACGACCCCCCATTTTTTAAAAGATTTTTTGGGGTTAAAAAGTCGTCTTATACGCCGGAATATACGGTAACTTTAAATCCCCACAGCGAATGTGCTATCCTGTTCACTTGTTTTCATGGAAAACAATGAATTTTTAGATGTAACATAATAGCAAAAAGTTTTTCTGACGAACAATTAGCCTTTAAACTTAAACTTGGATCAGCATAAAGGGCCATTGGAACACAGGAGTGATGGGAGTGATGGGAGTGATAAAGGGCCATTGGACAGGAGTGTGAAGAATAAAGGCCATTGGAACACAGGAGTGATGGGTGATAAAGGGCCATTGGAACACAGGAGTGATGGGAGTGATAAAGGGCCATTGGAACACAGGAGTGATGGGAGTGATAAAGGCCCTCTGTGCATCTATGAAGATATTCTATAAAAAAATTAGCCTTTTCGGCTATAATAGTCATTTACAACATTAACGTTTCTGATCCATTTCATGCTCTTTTAATGTACAAAATTAGCTTTTCTTTCAAAAACAAGGACATTTCTAAGTGACCCCACACGTTTGAACGTGTGTGTATATGAGTATATATATATATTTAAGGTTTTATGTTTTAACAGATGTGCTGGGTTATGTTGATTTTTCAAGGGCCTGCATTAGAAAGCATAGTTTCCTAAAACCTGCCTTTAATATTACACTTTTTATACAATCCCTTTAAGAAAATGTGTAAGTAACTAAACATTACTCTTCTTGATCTAAAATGTATACAATATTGAGTTTCAGAAAATACAGGAAATATCAGAGTTTGTAAATTTGTCTTTTTTTTTTTTATGGTCGATTTTTATAGAAAGGGTTAACCGTGGGGGTTAAGATATCCTGGTATGTTTGATGTAAGAATAGACTTTCCTTTTATTCCCTTATGTGGTCCTTCAGAAGAACTCAGCAGATAGCAAGTGTTTTCCTGCGAGACGCTGGAATTCTCTCGTCCCTCCTGACATGTTCCAGAGCGCGTTATCGATATGTCAGTGCTGCGCCTTGGACGTCGTACAATTGTTTACTGATAACTACGTTCAGATACGGCAGATTCGCTGCTTTTATGGTTTGCCTCCGTCACCATGGGATAAAAAAAAATCAGATTAAAAAAAACCCCCATTATTTTCCATTTATTCTAGGTCCGTAAGAGTCCCGCTTATCGGCCGTGTTTGTTTTTGTGTGTATAATGTCGGCTCTCTGATGGCTTTGAAAATAAGAGCCAAAGCTGGAGGCATTGGTCCTCCATCATTCCTCGCTCAGTGTTTGCTTCCTGTGGCCGCAACCGTCTGGTGCTTTACTTGGCCGGAGGCATAATGCGTCGTTAAATTAATATCACGTCTTGAATTTCACTGGATTGATTTAGCCGCGAATTATACAGGGTCAACTCTGCTTTTCCTAATACACAGTGAAGTTTGCGGGATGAACGGCTTAGTCTTACACCAACTCACTGCTTAGTGAATACCTTCGCGCGTTCTCCATGTTTACCCCAGTGACTTTTCGTTAAGCATCACAGCTGTGACCGCGGCGGATATACCAGTTTAACCAGTTAGTGTTAAATGTTCCAGTCCAGATTAAAAAAAAAAATCTGATCTACGCCGTAAATCTGTATCTCTGAGATCTGCTACTTTTTTCACAAGTCGTGGGATCAAGGGGTTTTTTTTTGGCCTTGGGCAGACTTTCCTTTATTGTTTTATATACGTTGGCATTGGAATATTAAATAATCTCCAATAAAGTTTCTTCCGCCCATGTATTCCAAACGCTATATAGGAGAATCTGCAACCAGATTTATAACGCTGCAATTAAATGGACACTCCAGCTATGGTATGTTCTTCAATGCGTGTGATGGCTGAGTGGCCCCTTTCCCAACTCCCCAGTTCCTAGGCTTGCAAGAGGTGTTCAGACAAAGACATCTCCGGCTGCCTGCACTCGCGTGATGTACTTAACACAGGTCGGTTCCATTGCTAGCTTGGCAAGGGTTCCATTGGGTGGGATGTAATGAGACCCCCCCCCCCATGCACATGCACAGAAAGCTCTTCCATAGATTTCAATGGCAGAGCTTTCCTGTCACTGATTGGCTGCTTCAAGCAAAAACAGATCCAGGACTGCAGCTTCTCCTAAAGGTAACTGGTTGTATTTATTTAAATCTGTAAGGTGATACAATGTACTCCGCAGCAAAGGATATTCTGATAATGGCAACCTATTGCGGATCATAAACTAATGGCCTGGGGCTCACTTGGTCGGGTATTTAGGGCCATGCACCTTATTAATCAGCCATCAGCATTCATATACCTTTTGTCTTTCTTGTCTTCCCTCTTATAGGAAAGAAGGGTTATCAAAGTGTGGCAAATGCAAGCAAGCCTTCTACTGCAACGTAGAATGCCAGGTATGACTTTCCGCTCCAACCAACTTCAGTGATCTGTGTAATATGGTAAACGTATGATAAAGTTTTGGGGGTTTTTTTGTGCAGTTTAACCTACGTTATTGAATTTTTTCCCGTTCTGTCCATATCTGATTCTGGGCATTTTCACCTTACTCTTTTTGGTGTCGTTTTTATACTACTAAAACACGGCAAAAAAAATTGTATGGTTTTCTCCCAATATTATTCCCAATCAATGCCTCTCCAACAGAAACATAGTCTTCAATATTTGAGTTTTCCCTTACAGATTGGGTTTAGGGTCTGCACGTCACTCATTATTTCCCCTGGATTGCGTTCGCACTAATTGTGGCCATTAACTGGCATAATTTATATCATGTTAAAGAAGCCGTAATGTCTGTATTTCTTTATCATTTATATTAAAATATTTACAAGCCCCTCATCCTTTCCTTTAGCGAAGCATCCTCCTTATAACAGAAGCACTATGAATAGTACCTTAGCCCTTCACTGTGCAGCATGCTAATGGAACCCAGTCTATGAGATAGTAAAAATACACGGATAAGGGAACCGGAGCGTCTTCCTGAGTTGAATTTTAACAGCAATTTAGTAAAGTTTAGATGATGTCACTGCCAGCATCACAGACTATAATCAACTTATCTGATGTCATATGGCTGGACATATTTGGAGTAAAAGCGAAAGAATGAAACAAATTCTGAAACATATGCCAAGATTAACCCTGGCTCCCCCCCCCCAGACTTGTTTTAGTGATTTTATAAGTGCATGAGGGGCATATGTGCTATTTACACCGGGGCCCACATAAAGTCTACAAAAAATCCAATCCACAGGCAATGGAAATTTTTGTTATATCAACAGGTTTGACATTTTTCACGCCCCTAAATGCAGTAAGTGACCTGTGTTTCTATTGGTTGTAAAGTCAATATGATGTCATGCAGGGCTGCCCCCGTATCAGGAGGTACAGAAGCTCCACAGATTTAACCCCTTAACCTTCTATATGCTGGTTCTTGTTAAATTGGGGAAAAATCCATTTGATTAATAATGGCCAGGCTCAAATATCCTTTCTCTTTCCCAATCGAATATATAATTCATCTGCACATTTTTGGTTTCTCATAACCTTCTCGGCTGATCTAAGCTCTTAATCATATCAAATTTTAAATGCTGGTCACTTTTCTCCAGCTCTATGCGATCCTGCCTGAGGATACGTTTTAATTAGCAATACCTACAGGGGGAAATCTCATTCAATTTAGATTTTTTTTTTTTTTGACAAACCTTCTCCAGAATATTTTTGTTTTTCTCAACATTGACCTCATTTTGACATTAACATTTAGTGGAATAATGATATAAATGCTAATTATGTGTCAAATATTTGACCGACTTTCCTTATGGAGGGCTTCGTGTAGATTTGTGTAGAATCTTTAGCTAGTGCATTAAGGTTCCCTTACTTTCTTAACACTCTAGAGAGCCCCAGTTGGTCTACGTCTAGTGACTGATCATTTCAAAATGTCTTCTAACCTATGAATGTTCATTATATAGACATTTGTTTCGATGGTACAGCTACAATTACTTCGTTGAACCATAGTTGCCTATCTAGGGACCGGTTTTGGCAAAAAGTGCCTTCAGGATGTATTTTTTGCCTCTTCTTTTGAAAGAAGTGAAGATTCCATCATCTCATTTGCAGGTTGTGTTCGGTATCTTTTGTGTCATCCAATATTTGTAAAGGAAACATGTTTCACTTGACCTTTGTGCGTAGAGAAGACAACTGCATCCTTTTTTTTCGTAAATTGTTGTACTTTGTTTTTCTAACCAACGTAGAAAGGAGACTGGCCGATGCACAAGCTGGAATGCTCCGCGATGTGCACTTACGGAGAGAACTGGAGTCCCTCGGAAACTGTAAGGCTTACCGCAAGAATTCTGGCCAAGCAGGTGAGACCAGATAGTCACGCTTCGTCCTCTTCTAAAGAAACGAAGATTTATGTTTTACACGGTGTTTATCTGTGTCTTTGCATTGAAGGTCCGAGTTATTATTACGTTTTATAAAAAAAATCGAAATGGACAGGTGTTGGTGGTACCTTGATTGACAAAACAATCCAGATGGTTCGTGCCTGGGTTAAATCACCAACACTGGTACTCCATTAAGACAAGGAAGCTGCTTTCTATAAGCTATAACTTTATAATTACTGTTATTTTAACTTTAAATAAAAATGCAGATCTGTCATTTCCTTGAAACATGCCCGATTCAGTACCGCGTGTCTTAGAACCATCAGCCCATCCCAAGCCGTCTCTGAATTTGGTCGCGTTTTGCTTCTGCTTTACGAAGTTACTCCGAATGATTTCATGTTCTAAAGTTACGTTTTAAATGGAAGCTTAATGCATGAATAAAAACAAGCGCCGCTCTGCCATTACGTTCAAGGTCACAATTAAAGTGAAAGTTAAGAACTTTGTATGCTATCGAGTAGCTGTATTAACCTCCGAAGACGGGTAATTTGATTTCCGAAGCACTGTTGGAGCCTTGAGATCTTTTTTTTTATTATTATTATTTATTTTATGTCTTTCAACAACAACAAAAAAAATATGGCAAGAGTTTAGTTCAGCAGCCTACAGCTCCTCCGTGATATCTCTGAGGTTAAAAAGTGGTCTACCGATCCACAAATGAATCCTGTCGTTTGATACGCTAGACGATACTGGCAAGAGTAGCTAGCTGTTAGAATAAATCAATATTCCGTGCGAACGCTAAGCATGCTAAGTACGACCTCCCGCAAACACGCGTTTAATGGCCAAACCTACAAAGAAGGGGCCTGAGGCCAACAGCTGAACCCTACGTCTAAACTCTGTCAACAGTAGATGGCTTCACCTGCCTCAAAGTACAACTTGCAAAGTCTGACTTATTTAGATGCATCGGAAACAAAGGGAAATATAATTACAGATTTAAATAAATCCTGCCTTTTTTATCCCGCTGCATACAGATGGAGTATGGTCTGAACATTGCTTGTGGCGGTGCAATTTGTTTCTTTTTCTCTCTTTTTTTTTTTTATCCCTCCAGATGCTTTGAAAGTCCATATGAATATCAAATTTAGTTAGAAATGAGCGGTCGCTTTTTTTTCTTTTCTTCCAAACTATACATTTAGCAATTAAAATTGGCTTCTTTGCATCATAGAGAACCCAGACAGAAAGAACGCAGTCGGAACGTTTCCTGTCCGTTAAGGAATTTGAATCTCGTAAGCATGATCTATTTATCCCGTTCTGTTTATTAAATGCATATGGCTTGGGGTGTTTTGCCTAATTTTTGGCTTTCTTGAATGTTTTTTTTTCTGCGCCGTCTGTAGTGATTTGGAAGTCAATTATGCACTTAAACTACTTGTATAGTAAAAGAGTCTAGGAGTCCATTAGTTTATTATTTCCAATTTATTGATAGAAGTGGAGTTCTGAATGAGAAAATGTTTTTAGTGAAGTGGATGAATGATGGGTCAGTGGTTCGATGTGAAGGTGGAAGGAGATTTGAGATCTCACACGCAGGTAGCCCATAGGCCCTGAAATGCTACTGTTGGCACCCAACATTTTGTGGAATTTCCCTATAAATAAAGGACTAACCTCAGTGAGTATCTGCTCTAAGAACCGCTAGGGTGGCCCTGTATAAAGCATTTTATAATAAGCAGGGCTGTAAGAGATACTGTATTCCAGTTCTCTGACATGGGGCAACAGCTTGCATTTGCATGGAGGCGTACGTAAAACATATGCATCTTTATTGCTTTCCATGCATTTTCTTTGTTCTTTTTGCAGATCTTGATAAGCTGGACAATGAAAAGAAAGAGCTGATCCAGAATGATATAGCCGCCTTGCACCATTTTTACTCCAAGAGTTTGCACTATTCCGATAACGCTGCCCTCGAAGTTCTGTTTGCACAGGTGAGATGCACCTCCTAAGATGCATGATACATTTAAAACCTCTGACAATATATAGATGAGAGGAGCTGTAGCTTCTCCCTAGGGTAAGTACGCGCGCAATGCATTTTCTCCTCCCCGGGACGAGATTTGGTGAACACATCTCATTCTGCCCCAATATAAAATGGGCGTTTAAACTAACTCTTTTCTGAAGCTATCACAGCCAGTGAATCACAATAAACCTCATCTCGGTTATATTCAAACTATTGCCTTTGAATGAAAGGGAATCATTCTGAATACCCCTTTTGTAGGCACTTGGGTGGACATGACATCTTATCGACTCTTATGTCTCTACATCCGATTTAAAAGGCATTTTCAGTTTAGTTTTTTGTTTATTTGTTCGTTTATTTATTTATGGAACGATGCAGACCTTATTTCTGAAATATGGAGCATGGCTCCAAAACCACGTGTGTTTTTTTTAATAATAATAAGATCAAGCGTTATTAAAAAGTAAGTAATATGTAGTATTGAAATAGCGGAAGGGATTATCACATTCCGTGATCTCTCGTAATCTTTTATTCCCCTAGGTTAACTGTAATGGCTTTACTATTGAAGACGAGGAACTCTCTCACGTTGGATCAGCGATATTTCCAGAGTATGTTTATTTATTATTATGGTGCATTTTGTGTTGTTTATGTGCTATTGGGGGGTGTTTTTCCCCCCCTTACGTGACAGATGGACGTGACAAGTTAAAGTCAGATGCACCCTGATTTCTAACACTTTTTAAAACCTTTGCTAGCTTCCCAGCTTAAAGTGGTTGTAATGAGATTTATTTTTAGATGTGAAGATATTGTCTGTGTAACTGCCTTTCACTTTGTCTGATAATCCCTAAAGCATGATACGGTTCCAAAAGTTGAATGCCTGGATTCATCAATCTATAATCCATCTGTAGCTTCCATTAACCTTAATGGGAGTTACTGTGCTGTCTGATCGCGTATAATGAAGAATGTGTTCGCAGCGAGGACGGTCTTGGAAATGCAGCCGTATTTATAGCAGAGATCCTCCTGGAAGTAGAAAGAGCTGAATTGGCAGACTATGCCCGTTGTACAGCGCTGGGGAATATGATGGCGCTATATAAATCAATAATAATAATCCGTTACATAGGGTAATAGTAGTAACATACCTCAGCTTTAATTTAGGATGATTGCATCATGGATGTGCAGCCGGCAAATCTGCAGCCGGCAAATCTGCAGCCATGATGCCCGCCATGATGCCATCATGTCCATATAGACCAAAATCTCCGAGGAGTGTTTCCAGCACCTTGTAGAAAGTATGCCGCGAAGAATAAAGGCAAAGGGGGGTCCAACCCAGTACTAGCAAGGTGTACCTAATAAAGTGGCCAGTGGGTGTATACTATTCTCGGAGAGGTTCTTTTTCATCTATTATGATTACCTGTTTATTTGGAAGGACCCAACGTCACACTCGTTGTCCGTACATAAACCTTAGTCTGAATCTGCCTGCTGTGATGAAGCTGAGATGTGTGACATACAAATTAGACAATTTATGGTTTTCAATGGTTACAGATAATGTGCACGATGCAGAATTTCCAAAATAATCCATGAAACCTTTTTTTCCCCCCCGATAGCGTTGCTCTGATGAATCACAGCTGCTGTCCAAACGTGATTGTCACGTATAAGGGTACAGTCGCGGAGGTTCGAGCCGTGCAAGAGATCAATGCCGGAGACGAGGTAAAAGGCCGGATCACCGTATTAAATGTCGATTGATAATGCGTTAACCAGGGGGCACCCGGTTTTCTTCCCGTGGCAACTCGCCTACAAATTGTTTAATGCGGGTCATTAAAAATACGCTTAAGACATCCTTTAAATCCTGTAGGTTTTGAAGATTTTCATCTAAATAATATGAATCCATTGCCCTTACAGAAAACAGAATCCTTAACTTCTACACCCAACACGTTTCACTTCAACAGAGGCTTCGCCAAGGTTACCCCCTATCTGTTATCCATGCCGCGGGGGCAGTTTTGGTTGACATTTTATTTTATGCACAACCATAAAAAAAGGGATTTATCCGTTCATTTTAGCAAATACATTTCGGTAACTTAGATAGCAGGCAATTAAATAAATATCCCAGTACACAGTATGGGGGGGCTAACTATACAATTAGTTAGCAGCTTATGCGAGCAGACAGCAGCAGTGGGAATTGGCTGCAAGGAACACATTTTTTGGCACTTGCTTTTCCCTTTAATCCTGTCTTGAGTGAGTCTGGTCACTGTTTGGAATCTTGACGAGAGCCTCAGGGGGACTTCAAACACTAAACAGATATCCCTCTTAAATAAACGCGGATCTGCCACGGCATCCGGAAAGCCATTGGGTAACGAATGCTCTCGAGCTGCCGCGCCGTTCTCTTACCCTGTCCTGCGTTTCCACCTTTTGGCTCTGAGTGGTTATTACAACCAGCAATAAAATCTCGTTTTTTCCACCCCAGATCAGATACCACTTACTCCTGTGAACAGATATTCAGCAATTCAATTAAATGCACTGACCCAAGTTTTAGAATATCGAGATAATAACTGATGGAAGAATAAAGCGTAATAATGTGCATCATAGATAAGATCAGAACTTTTTTTGAGTAGGTTGTGAAACGTGACCTGATCTTGTTTGGAAGAAGGATGCCGTGAAGCACGTTTTTGACAAGAGATATAAAAGACAGCTTTACTTTTACACCCCCTGGCTTCAGATATGGCCATAATAGTGTTTAATTAGATGTCTGTAGCTAGATCTATAGAAGGCTTTCTGTGAGTTCCGCATATCTATGGAATCCATTTAACTCTAAATGGCAAATGTGACTTATTTTACTAAGTGGAAGTAAACACAAGACTAGGTGTGAAAATACAGCCGATAATTCCAGCTACATCCGTTTTGCAAACCCAAGGGGAGAGTATAGAATATGTGATATGGTCCTAACCTGAACGTGTGAGGAAAGGGATTTAGGGGTAATTATTTCTGAGGATGTAAAAGGTAGGCAGACAATGCAGTAGAGCAGCAGGTAATGCGGGCAGAATGCTTGGTTGTATAGCGAGGGGTATTAGCAGTAGAAAGAGGGAAGAGCTCAGGCCGTTGTACAGATCACTGGTGAGACCTCACTTGGAGTATTGCCATTGAAGGTTAAAGGATCTTTTAGCTTGAATAAAGACGAGACGGGGGGGGGGGATATAATAGAAACATTTAAATACATAAAAGAAATCAACATTATAAAGGAGGAGATTTAAAAGAAGAAAAACCACCACAACAAGAGGAAATAGTCTTAAATTAGAGGGGCAACGTTTCAAAAGTAATATGAGACAGGAGAAGACATCGGAGGTGAAGGGATTTCAGGAGTATTGGCATGTGAGCTGGCACTTCATACGTGTGAAAAGACGTGTATCACGCACACAGCCCACAGGGTCCACTGATTTGGGCTCAATATTTTGATGTTTTTAATTCACAGATTCCTTTTTAACAAGCGATACAGTATTTTAAATAACTCCGCATTCTGCTTTCAGATTTTCACCAGTTACATTGATCTGCTATACCCCACAGAAGACCGGAACGACCGTCTCAAAGATGCTTATTTCTTCAGCTGCGAATGCAAAGAGTGCGCGACAAAGCAAAAGGTAATATATATAAATATTAATATATATATATCCCTGGGTTTATCTTTCTTTCTGAACACAGGATATGAAATGTATATTAGAGGGACAGTTTAATGTCTCTGGCAGCCTCACTATAGTAGAATGCATATTAAAGCACTCTGTGAGCACTTTACAGGAAACTTTAATTTTTTCATTAAACTTCTGAAATGTATCAATCATTTCTTAATCGTTCACATAGCAGTGCAATTCAGCAAGTAAAAAGGAGAGTAAAACTATCGCTTGGCGTTGAAATAATTGTGGGGATGGATGTAGGTTTTTAGTAACGTGTCTCGGGGGGGGGGGGTGTGGAGATATTAAAGGGTGCGTATCTAGCTATCGTTATACGTACACGAAGAAACGTGCACATATGATCAATAAAACATCATCTTGTATTAAAACCCGTGACGTATTTCCACAGGATGGAGCAAAATTGGAAATCCGAAAACTAAATGATCCCCCCAGCTCACAGACTATAAAAGACATGATTAAGTACGCGAGGAACGTGGTCGAAGAGTTCCGGAGAGCCAAGCACTACAAAAATATCCTTTTTATTAACATTTTAATTATAATTTACAAATTCGGGTATTTTGGGATACAGCAGATACAATTTACTATAATATACCATATTGTCTCCATTATAGGCCGCACATTTTCCCCCAATAATTTAAATGAGGGGTGCAGCCTATAATCGGGGGTTTAGCTATTTAGGATGGAGCACAGTGCGATGAAAGGGATCACTTCCGGTAGCGCGGTTCGTCTGTAATGCGATCCCCCGGCAACGCGAGCTGATAAGATAAGTTCCACCCTGTTCTGCTCATTCTTAGAGGGTGCATCATAAATTAAGGGGGGGCTATTGTATTGCAGTATCATATTTTATAGCCTTTTAAGGTCCCTTTCCCGGATCCCGCAGACCCATATGTAACGTTTCCTTCACTGTCTTACCGCCCAGCGAGCTGCTGGAAATGTGTGAGCTCAGCATGGAGAAGATGGGATCCGTGTTTGAGGATACCAATGTCTACATGTTACATATGATGTACCAGGCCATGGGTGTTTGCCTCTACATGCAAGACTGGGAAGGCGCCCTGAAGTATGGGCAGAAAATTATCAAACCATACAGGTAAATATATGGGATCCGGTGTTTGTCTTCTTCATTTAGTTAATTTAGTTCCTGTTTTATAATTCTAATAATAATGATAGTGATCAGGCGCTAAATATTTTATAATTGGAAAAGTTAAAATGATCTGCAGGAAAGCATTTTAGCATTAAAGGAAATTATTGTAATTCAGGTTAGGTTTGGGCAATCTGTGCACCATACAAAAATGCATTATAAAGCAAAATTAAAGCATCCAGTCTCACTTATGTTTTGGGGTTAATTCTCTAATAAAAGGTATTTTGTTTTCAGTAAGCACTATCCTGCCTATTCTTTGAATGTTGCTTCCATGTGGCTAAAACTCGGCAGACTTTACATGGGGCTGGAGAACACAGCGGCGGGGACAAAAGCCCTGAAGAAGGTATGTGTCCGCTCACATGACACCCCCCCCCAAAGGAATAGCGCATGGACCCTCAGATTCATCTGATGTGCATTTTCAGGGCACTTAAGGGAATATAAGATCTTTATGTCACTATGGCAAGGGGAACCAGAGAACCTTCACCTCTGGTGGCTTCTAAGGATCCTTCTTGAGGATCGTGTCCTAGAACAGTTTTATAAGTACTTATAACTTCATTAGAAGTCTTCTAGAACCTTGGTGGGCTTTCTCGTTACGCAGTCCCTTTTGGTGAGTGTTGGTGTGTTTTAGATATCAGTGCCAATTGTACAGTTATCTTCTTACAATGTGAGATGTGTCTTGAGGCCTCCTGTAACAAGGTCATGTTGCTGGGCTCGCCTTGAGAGCAGATCACCCACCCTATAACATTATGAAGGCATCTTCCAAACTACACCTCCACAAATACTCGTCTTAAAATGCTCTGAGAATCATATGAACGCACAGTTATACTTTTCCTATGTTGTTTAAAAGATACCCGGGACAGGGGCAGAGTAGAGTATATTTCTCAATTTGTGTTAAATACTAATAAACAAATGCAAATTAAATAAAATGTGTGATCAATAGAAATTTTTATGAATATTTTTTGCTCTTTTTCAACTTAGGCCATTGCGATAATGGAAATCGCTCACGGTCCCGATCATCATTATATCACCGAAATAAAGAAGGAGCTGGAACATTAAAGTACGAACCCGGTGCGCTTCTATGTAAACACGTGTTCGGAATGCTGAATGTATGTTATGGAACCGCTAGTGAATCTGCCTTATCATATGGAGCCTAACGAGTAGTATGTTAACCGGCAGCTGTCCTGCAAAGACGGCAACGGGCCCGGTAACAATCCTCCAATAAAAACCTGTCTGTAAATTTGCTAGCAAAATATTCTTTATGTCCTATAGAGCATTTGCTGTTATCTGTAGGCTATTGGCTAACTTAACAGCAACAAATAGACGTGCGACTTTTTATCTGACGATTTGCTAGGAATTTTACCCGCACGGTTGGCGGTAGACCCTCCCCGATGTGGATGCCTTCATCTACAGGTTTACTTAAGAAGCCTGTCTTTAAATTATTACAACGTGACACTTTGTCAGTCTCAGCCATACATTGTCGCATTTCTAGCTAATGTATCTAAAAAGCTATTCTGTGCTTTTAGATGTTAACCCTTTCCCAGGGGGTTCTGAAGGCATAGATGATAAAAATGACTGCCAAGTGGCATTGTTGTTTTTTTATTTTTTTATTTATTATCATTATTATTATTATAATAAAGATCAGAAAGTAGCATGGTTGTGAGCAGAAATAGACAACAAATAATTGCTATACCGATAAGCTTTCATACTTTACCTGTGGCAAACCCCGGCTTCCTTCTGATTTGTCGACGGCTCCACCGTAACGTTTCTGCTCCTAGAAGATTGTCGATTTATTATACGGGAAGGCACTTGATGAACATTTTTACTTGGCCTGAACTTATTCTCTTATTCTGTATAACTTGTCAAATTAGTCAAACAGACCGGAGAATATTGCTCTAATGTGATCAAAAACGCCTAATTTTTTTTTTTTTGATTTTCATTCAGTGGTCATACCCATGGATGTTTCTGTTGAGTCAGACCATAATATCGCATCATATTGTTTTTTTTTACAAATATCTACAAATAAAAATGTAACATGTGAACATGCTATAACTGTAATCAAACTAAATTATTTACATTTTATTCTGGGTCATCATTGCAGTTTATTGAATTATTTTTTTTAAAGCAAAATGCAGTGTTTTTACACTTAAAAAATAAAAAGAGCTACCGCTACAAAGACAGATTTTTAAATATGCTAGCTGGGAAAGTAAATGATAAAATGCTTATTTCTTTCGTTTATTGAATGTGGCTTCTATTTTTTATTTCTATTGAGAAATTCACAAGCACGGTGAATAGAATGTGCAGTTTTTTTGGGGGGATGACACAACTCGCATCCTCCGTATGGATCGCCGCCTTTACTTGATCCGTCTGAATTTCACACCGATTTGCACGACTTATTTTGATGTTTGTTTTCAGTTTGAATGATTTTTTTGCGATTGCCGCTTTTGGGTTTTTTTTCTCTTTAAATATGGTAATGTGTGTTTTGCAAGACACCGATGTTTGCCTGCCCTTTTTATTACCAAAACTCTGTAACATTGCGATGTAATAAAAAAAGAGAAACTAAATGTTTTGTACTTTGATTTGCATTTTGTTCACTAAAGGAGGAGAGTTTAAGCTCCTTGATGTTACTAAATGAGGAGGAGCTTGCCTGACCCTGTATAATGTATAGTTAAATCTGAGGATTTCATCAGTCAACTTACATATTAAATTATACATTATGCAGGGCCAGCTCAGTGTTTTACCTTGGAAAAATCTTGGTAGTCATAATGGATGGTGAAGGGAGAGAGTTAAAACTGCAACTCTCCAGCTTACTATCCCTTTGATGAAGGACACTATATGGTACAAAAAGACGAAGTCTGTGCCGATGGGACACTTACTGAAATCTCAGTCCCAAAAGTCTGTTGCCAACCCTTCCACCCCCCAATGATTTATATATATGTGTGTGTTAATAAGTATGTATTTTATATATATATATATATATATATAATATATATATATATATATATTGCTAATAAGGCATAAAGGAAGCTCTTTCAAGCACAAAAGAGGTTTATAAACTGATAACAATATGTCGGCACAATGTATATTTAGGAGATTAAATTCCTTTGTCCCGCTAGCCATAAAATAAAACTACGGTAAGTACAAGAACTGCAAGAATTTTATTCTTTAAAAAAAAATAAAAAAAACCATGATGCACAACTGAACCTTCTAATATAACATGTGAGTTAATAAAATATTTTTTAAAACGTTTAAGGAAATACAATGCATACATAAAAAGCAGCTTTTGTGTTATATGTCTATTTTCTCACACATACGTTTTATGCGAGGCCTTGGTGCAAAAACAAGAATTCAAAAACTATAAAAGCAAAAATTGGCCAATTCCATACACAAAACATCGCTGAAGTTTCTTTCTAGGAAAGAAGCTCCCACAGCTGGTCATACATCACACTCTGGGGTTTATTCACTAAATGGAGTGTTGGCGGGAGAGTTGTGGCTTCTACCCCTTAACCTCACGATTCATTATTACAACTTAAGTGGCCCAGAATAATGTAGACAAACCAGCTTCATCTCTCCAAACTCTCCACTTACACTAAAAGGAGGGATGTGGTTTGGCTCCTACTTCACTTTGCATTACGAAGGATCAATCTCAGCGAGTTCCTGCTGCAGGAAGCGCTTGGCTGGCCCCGCACAATGTATAATTGAATCAGTGAGATTTCTTCAGTCGCCTCACCTATTGAATTATGTGTTATACAGGACCTGCTCCTCCATTCTCGCTGAAGAAACCCACCAGAGTTGCCCCTTCATAATGAACATTAAGTGAATAAACCCCAGCGTTGCCTCACTCATTGAACTATGCATTATGCAGGGTTGACTCAGCTGTTTTTGCTGGAGAAACCTGCTTTTGTTGGTCCTTCATAATAAATACAGAGGGAGTTGAAATCCCAACGCACCTTTTAGTGAATTAACTCCTCCAATGGGTCATACAATCTAATGGGGTCCGTCCGTTGATGCCTTACTACAAGTGAGCAGAGGCCGTGTCTGAAGGCACCACGGGGTCGTGTATGAGGTTATGCTGGGGCACACTTTAAAATATGGTTTTATCACTTCAAGGAACATTGGTTGCTATGGTGATAAGACCACTTTTTAAACTCAGCACCACTTTTGATTCCTCACCGGCACAAAGTGTATTGACCAATCACGAGTTCGCAGGTGAAATGAAGAGACTTCACTACGAAGCCCCCAAAGCTTCTCGCAAGAAGAGCTGTGCCACCCGCTGAATAATGCATAATGTTATGCACGTTACGCTATGTTCATTTTCAAACACCCAGCTTAGTGGATAAGCCTTTAAAAAAACGTGTTGGGGCTGGCTGATGCAAAGACCGGCCCTGCATCGCTTCCCTCCAGACTGGCAGTTAGAAAATATATAATATAAGTCTAATTAAAATATATGCACAATTAATATATGCAAAAGGCTTCCACAAACAGAAACAGAGACGCGCAAGTCCAAAAATACTGTTCGTATCCTCACATTCTTATAAACCTGAAGCATGAGAATATTTATATTAACAATATTATATTACAGTATAAAAATAATGCATAGTATCAAACAAGTACAGAAAGCTATAAAAAAGGAGGTACAGTTACAGGGAAATCTGCATTTCCCTTTTTTACCGTTTTTTTTTTTATCGTTCTGTTCCGTTAGGCATCCCGCCACTCAATGTTATCTCGCATGTAGCTCATTAAGCTCTGATAGAAGCCAAAAGGGTTAATGTAATTGGGCCTGGGATCTTGATAACGCCAACTGCAAGAACGATCAATCTTACATCCGTCGCTTCTCCTAATCTGATTGTTTTTAGAAAACAGTCGCTTGCAATACAAGCGGTGAGGCAGTCTGCTTGCAGACATGGTTCTGATCACCGACATTGTTACTTATTGTGTAAAAGCAGCCTGTAACTTCTAAAGTACAAGCTGCTTTCTCTCCAAGTCCACTGAAAAATAACGTTAGCTTCGTCACAAGAAGCCAAAAGTTATCTTAAAAGGTTTTTTTTGCAACTTAACCTGTGAAAGGCTGTGCTTTATACCCCTTTTATCTCCTGGCAAACTCTTATTTACACTCCCCCCCCCCCCCAAATACACTACTGTAATAGGATTACTTTGTTTACATTATATACTATTCTCGTACTATATATGAATATGTTTACATAAGGAATACCATATGAAGTCCCTTCAGACTAAGGTTTGTTAATTTATGCTTTTGCATCATAAGCTGGCGTGTATTAATAGGACGTGGGAAAGTCAGAGCTTCGGGAATGAACGCTTTTCATCATTTTTATACAGATACAAATATTAAAACAAAATGAAATAATAAAAAAAAAAACTAAAGTAAGTAAACCTGCTTCCAATACACCAGAACATAAATACAAATATTATAGCATACAAAGCGACTCATCGCGTGATCTTCTCTGCAATATATATATGTACATGTATACACGCGAATATATACAAATAAAGTCATCACAAAGTATAAAAAAAATACATCTTAGAATTATAAACTTAGCAGATTCAGGGTGAACTCACAAAAGGCCAGATTGAGATCATTAAGAAACATTATCTGGCACATTTTCGATCTCACTCGGTATAACCGAGTATATAAAGGGATAAGGCACTTGATTTAATCAGCGACATGAGCTTACTGGTACTGCATGGGGAACTGGTTATTTTTAATCAGATTTTTTTTTCTGTATAAGCCAAAGCTTCCCATTCCAGATCTTGCTCCTAGCCAAAGGAAGTAGATACAGAACACGATATTAAAGGGGGGTAGAGCGGCACAAGCCAAGCCAGATTGCCCGCTAGGCACCAACCCAAGCAGTCTTTACCCACAGTCCAAGGATAGTCCTCAATAGCATCTGTACAGACACCCACAAGGACCAAAACTGCTGGGGAGGAGTTTACATATACATTTTGATCTATGCACAGTGCTAGTAAATTCATCAGCACATGTATAGATCAAAATACCTTAAAGGAACAGCCCGATCCCCAAAATTGCATTTTGTTTGTATTTACCGTGTAAGTTGCAGTGCATTTTTCTACATGTAAATCAGCGTATATATTCTTTGGTTACTAGCGTTATAATACGAGACTTCTATCTCATTTAACTCCTCCATGGCCACCTCCAGGAAATGCGCGCAGGAAGTGTTGAGTCCCGCTGAATCAACAGGAGCTCAGCGGTCTATAGCAGCAGCCAATCATATGTAAACAAGTAAAATAGCAGATATGTGATCGGCTGCTGATATTATTTGCAATCTGCATTCATTTTTTAATTTCATCTTGTAATATAAGATGGTGATTTGAGTTTTGGGGTCACCAGCATAGAGGTAACACAGAAGAATGTGGTCCATAGGGAAACAGGTTTGTTCTCGGTGGGCTTATCGGATGGACGAATTAATTAATTATTAATTACTATTACAAGAAAAATGAATTCAAGAGGAAACTGTAAATAATTCATGACGGCATATCCGCCAGTAACCATGAAAAACAAAATGAACAAAAACCTTGAAGCTAAATTAGCTAGATATATATAGCCTGTATAATTGTAATGTACAGAAAGAGGTACAACATACATTGTGATTGTGTCATCTCACTAATTAATCTGCTTTATGCAGGGACGATCTATAGTGTACAGTGAAGTTAGAAGAAATGCATGGCTTAGTGAATATGCCCCTCCATATCTTACAACCTTGCAGTTACGGCACAGAGATAAAAGGCTCATGAGAAGAAATTACTAAATTTGCTGTAATTCAGGTCAATTCGTAAACCCACTAGCAAACGTTACCAAGAGTACGTACGGGATAAGGTGCACATCGGAAGCAGACTGAACTTACACGTCAACAGAACAGAAAACAACAGAAGGTTAACATTTCAATCATTAATCCTATAAAACGCAGCAAAATACACAGCACGTTTCTTTTTTTAGGGTGTTTTTGTTTGCTTTAAGCTAAAAAAAAATGTCAAATCGAAAAAAAAACAATAATATCTGATAAACATACATCAAATAATGCAATATACATATTTTACATAAAAATACGGTTCACTGTAAGACGCTTGATTTGTTAGATAAATAACTTCAGGGGGGAAAAAAATAAATTAAGGTCTCTGGAAAGATTTTGGGGCCAGGCGTGACATCATCAGGCTTAATTTCCCGGGTACCTCGCGATACTTCGGGGTTTAGAACGTCTCAGACAAGTCGGGTGCTTTCGATGAATTGGAT
This sequence comes from Spea multiplicata, assembly GCA_009364415.1. Lineage (NCBI taxonomy): Eukaryota > Metazoa > Chordata > Amphibia > Anura > Pelobatidae > Spea > Spea multiplicata. The sequence continues at coordinate 2,714,874 of VKOC01000005.1, forward strand.
AAGCACTTGATAGACAAATTTGTACTGTGCAATAGTCTGAACCATGAACATCCTTTGGTCTCGGAGATGCTTTAACATGGCGGGAATTTCTACATTCTGCAAGAAAAAAAAAATATTTTATAGAAATTGAAGTGCAATTTTTTTTTAAATAAATATTTCTATTATCTTTTGTTTTGGGGGGCTTTTTACACGTTTTATTTAGGTATTGGACTATATTTTTAATGACTATTTTATATATATCAAGTATACCATGTATAAAGTGGATATAGAGGCAAAAGGTGATCATTGTTGACCTTATTTGCATGCGCCTACCCAGAATCCCTTGTGGTTGTGGCAGCACCATGAGATTTCTGAGGTAAAAAGAAGCCTTCCGGCTTGTCTGGTGTCTGTAGATGAGTGTTTAATAATACTTCTACTACTAATTTATATATATATAATATATATATATTATATATCTCTGACCCTCTACTTTTAGATCATGGTCTCTTGTTCTAACTTTCTCCCCCTTTGAAATTTTGAAATAAAAGGCTTTAACAACGTACAGGAGGGACGTTTAAGTATATATATATATACACGTTTCACATACCTCATTGATTTGCCAACAGCGACTCATGAGATCTGTCAATATAAGGACACCGGTCCTCCCAACCCCCGCACTGCAATGAACCACGACGGGTGGATTACGTGGGCCGCTTGCATCCTGCGTATTCTTGGCGTGAGAATAAACCACGTTTATCTCCTCCAAATAAGCTGCGTAAAGAAAGCAAAGAGCCCAATTACAATGAAAATCTACGTAATGCTGAAAAGAGGAGAAATGTTCAGATATTGATAAAAGCCGTACACAGAAATGCTTGGGCCTCTTCCGGACATCCATGATCCGGCCAGTCTGTAAACTGTAGGTGCCATATTGTCCTCTCTTGGCCGGATAAGAGGTGATTCAGCTTCAGCCCTGTGATTGCGTGGGGACCAGCGTCCGTACGGAAGTTGGTGGTCACTTTAAACTTTCCGTAGGTGGCCGAGTTTTGCCTCGATGCCAGCTTAGGCCAGTAGCGATGACTCTGGTCTCTTCCTTCTTCCTGTAAAACACACAAATCTAGAAAATGAAGATAATCTAGAAAAGCCACAAAACATGGAAATATCACACCGCAGAGATTTTTAATCTTCCAACACCTTCCTATTATATTATTTTAAATATAGCGCAGTTCAAATACTTGTTTGCTTCTCAAAGAATAATAGTTAAAAAAAGTTAGTTTGTAGAAAGCGTCCACCATCATTTCCATCCTTGGGGCGTCCAGTAAGGTCACATCGTGCCCCTTTCAGCATGGAAATAAAGCTCGTGAACAGCACCAGACACAAAATATACATTCAAAAAGGGCAAAAGTGAATTGGTTTATGGAAACTGATCTATGTCATATGGTTAGACTGCGAGCGACTTATCCTGTACTCCGCTATTAAATGCATAGAGATCCCAGGACACTGTGGAAACAATTCACTGTTTCATTTGGCAAAAGATAAAGGGTATTATCGGGAAAGGACAGCTCTGAAAGGATAGTGCATTCTGCTGCCATTACAACTGATAACATTGATGGAATGCGAAGCTGGCAGCGAGCGGCCGGACAATAAGAGACGCTCAACCGTGAGAACAAAGCAGAAAGCCTTGCGGCTCGAACGGAAACGCCGTCACTGTATTCGGAGAACACACTGATCGACTGACTGAAGCCCGCTATATCTGCGGGGTGAAAGGATTCATCTATTACCCAGAAGGCAAGAAGTTCAAGACATAGATGGAAATAAAATGGAAATGTGTGTGTGGGAACCTGGCAAACATTAGTGGCTGGTCACAGTGACTGTGAGAATAAAGCAGAACTGAAACCAGCACTAAAAATCGTTTGTTTTTATATTTTTCTAATGTTTTTTTCAGATTTTATATTTTCAAGCTCTGACATCATACCTGCCTCTGCTAAATGCACAGTTACATCATCTGATGTAAAATGTAACTGCCTTGTAATCCTAACGTCAGCCTAAACATACTGCATTATCGAAATTGGGCAGTATTTGGCCACAAGAACCTACTGAATACCTTCGAAGACATTTCGAAGACTGCCCTTTGGGTTATTCCTCCCTCTTCATTATCTGTAATTTCTGATAACTCTACCCAACAGGCCAGCTTTGCAGGTGTAGGATCGCACTTGACCCTAACCTCGTATCCAGTCGCTCACCAAATCCTACCTCCACCTGACAAATCTCACTTGAATTCATTCTTCCCTTTATTGAAACACTAATCCATTCCCTTGTCAACAATCCAGGAACATACCTCTTCCGTGGACATCATGGCTATCACATTCACTCCCTGCTCCCACACCATCTGCCAGAACTCATGAAACGTGTGAGGCAAAGGGCTCTGGGTGGCGATATAATGCAAGTCTTCTTTACCTACAGTAACCTGCGTGACAAACAGACATAGCAAGAATTAGAAAGTCACAAAAATCTTAATGTTCAAGTGGCTTTGAATAAAGAGTTGTGTTGTTTCAGTAAGTGCAGTAAAGATGTGGAATCCACAACGCCAAATGAAACTGTGCCGACAGATTCCATCACTCCTATGCAAAAGTCTAATGTGTATTATTAGGTGAAACATGAGTGGCATTAGGAAAGGACACTGTTTTGGTTTTGTCTGCTAGATTTGGTAACTGGAGGGGCTTTTTCACGTCTTTACGGTTTTGTGAGTGGGGAGATGTCCTCATTGCTTCATGGCAGATCAGGTTAATAAGCCTTGACTCTTCCCTATCAGAAGGAGACCGTACTGCTGGCTTTGGGATGACAGTTTTGGTGTAATAGCGCAGTTGCCTGTACATCATATGATCAGACACTCCTTTCTGGGGGGGGTCAATATTAAGCAGAGTAGTGGAGACCCAGTGGCGTCCATTAAGTCCTTGATGGGAGCTCTGGTGGCCCCTGCTGGCTGATCACAGTACGATCAGCTACAGGGGCGCTTGCAGTGAAAATATGAAAATAGCAAAACATAAAATGAATTTAAAATAAATAATTATGCGGAACCCAGTAATGTCACCATGACACCATTAGGGATAATTTTAAAAAGTGCAAAAAAAATTAAAAAATTAAAAAATACTCAAACATTGTGTTGTCTCCCCACTAGGAATACAAAATTTAAAAAAGTCCTTTAAAGCATAAAACATAAAATGCCTATGTATGTGGGGTATTATTGTACTCCGGGGATCTTATACGTATTTTATGTACTTTTTTACATTTAATATGCAAATATCTGAAAATGGTTTTCAAAGATTTAGATTTTGATCATTTTTCCTGGACGGGTTGATTCGAAACACGGCAAAGATCTGTGCAACCACTGACATATATTTAATTTACATTTCATTATGCAATAAAGAACGAGATATGTCTGTTGTGGTGGAGGGCATGTTCCAACGGGGTCCAGAACACGCGGGCCATGCGGGGTTTCCTCATGTTCTTCTTAAACTGAAGACAAAGTGCGGCATTGTTTGATTTTATTTTGTACATTTAAGGCAAACTTTATCCCCCTCTTGAACGCCATGCACTGTAAGAGGTTTTATCATTTAAATAATGTATCTTTAAATATTTACTTTTAATATTTACCCAGAACAACTATCAGGCCTTCAGTATACGTTTACGTTTACGTATACGTTTCACCAAATCTCTCTTTTATAAACGACCAGAGGCCATCTTTAAAGGGACACGGTGGTCATCACATGTACTTTAATGTATATGACAGAGTGCCGCCTAAAATGACTTTCTTCCCCCATCTGCCAGCTCCCTGACATACATTTGCCTCTTTCCCAGCCGAACACATCCTCTGTGCCCACCTGTCCTACCCACCACCTGCCAGCTTCAGCCTTAGCTTACGTGACCGTCCCAGGCGGTGTACTGAAACTCTCCGTGCACATGCGCAGAAAGCACTCCCATTGATTTCCATACCAATGTTTGGCAGCTTCAAGAAGAAGTGGTCTGAGACTTGAACCACGAAGGGCAGCTGCAACTCTGTAGCTGCACCTTCTCATACAGGTAAGGTGGTTTTTTTTCTGTGCAGCTTAACGAATGTATATTAATATACTCTTTGGTGTGGCTGGATGGGGCAACTACTGTCCCTTTAACCGTAATGGGGCAATTACTGTCCCTTTAAGTGATGGGGTTAAATTCCAATATTCTGGAGCTCGGACATGATTATATATATATATATATATATATATATATATATATATATATATATATATGTATATGTACGTGCCCCTTTGTTCATGTTGGCATTCACCTAAAGGAGCTACCGTGGGAGTTACCAAAAAATCCACCTAGTGGAGCTTTTCTAATAAAATAGTTTGTTAACAGGATACCTTCATAAACAAGCCGTTTCATACTTTACTGGCATTTTTACTCGTAAAACAAATAAGATCAGGTATATTATCGCATTAAGCGTTTAATTTTCGTTGAGGAATTCGAGGAAATGCTATAACCAAAAAAAAAAAAATAAAAAGCTTCATAATGCTTCCATTATCATACGAGGTAATTTCAAAATTCCAGCAAGATCATCCAGAAATGAATAAGCATGGAAGTTTGCACACAAAAAAGCTTTTTAAAAATATATATATATATAAATGTCTTATTTAGGTGCTTGAGTTTCCTGATATGTTCCAACAAACTGTCTTTCTGGACCCGAAAGGCTAGGATTTCTTAAAGCGTGGCCAGCAAGCCAACGCAGGGGTTGACAACTTGGCACGAAAAGCCTACCTTATGGGGTTGTCCAAAACTTTTAGCCAGGTGTTAAGAACACCAAATATCGATTTGATTTATTTTTTTCATCTGCTCAATTTGAATGTTGTTAAATGATAAAAAAATAAACTATTAACGCGTCTTCATTTTTTAAAGCATTCTTACTTTACAGCATTTTTTTCTCACCGGTCTTGCCCAAAAGGTTGAATTTTTCTCTACAGACCTACGACTAAAAGCATGAGGATACCCAAGACGTGATCAAGCATCGTATGTAAAGGTTAGCGCACCCAGAGGTCAATGTAAGGATTTCCAACGTAGAAGCCAGTTTAATTAATGGGTCGGTTACCTGGATTGTATATCCAATGGGTAATTATAGTCTTATATTACTAGTTCATTAATAGCATTTAAAAATGTTCCGTTTCGCCTAAGGCATGAAAAGGAAACAACCACGATATTACCTTTATATGGGAAGCGTTGATGTAACCAGTAAGATTTTCTTTGGTTGGAACAAGCTCTACCCGGTTCTCTTCGTAAGGAATAACTTCGCGGATCCGATTCCGCTCCTGGTTTTCTGGCAGCAACGCGGTGGTGAAAACACCATCCGGCTTCCTTTTAGGAAGACTCTCGTATTCTGTAAATACCATTCCCTCCTCCAGTTTTCTTCTCAACGCCCTGTACTGAAAATATATATAAAAAATAAAAATTCAGATATGAATATATACTTAAAATTGTCTTCTAAAACAAACGTTAAAGAATTGGGCCTGTACCGTAATATCACGACAAGTAGGTTACCAAAAAAAGTGCAAGCTTACATGGCCAAGCAAGGATCACAAGGGGGCATAACCCAGATTGAAAAAATGGGGGTCTATGGTAAAGTTAACCTATGGAAAACTTTATTTTATTGAACATCAGGATATGGAATCTTCACGAACCAACAACAACTTTCATCAAATACACAGTCAAAGGATTTGCAAGTAATAAGTTATTTTATTTGCCAGCATACAATGGAGGATCTCATTATCAGCAGAAGATTGGAAATCCAAAGGAAAGTTTAAAGAAACTATGTTTCATCATTAATCTAGAACACTTACAAAAAGATGTCAATGCAATGCTGGAATGGACATTTTCCTTACGCGCCCCTAATATGAGACCCCGATTACTAGGTTTCCTCCGTGCTGCGCCTGAATATCAAGTAGCAGCTGATGACAAAGTAACGCTCCCGATTCAGGTCTCCAATTTATGTATCGACGGAGAATTCTACATAAGGTAGAATTCTGAAAAGGTAAAGAAAATTTCACTCCCGCTTCTGGGTCAATAAATAGAAAGCCTCCAAAGTTTATATTGCAAAACAAAAACCAAAACAGAAACAGAACAAGTATTTGAATTAAAAGTATTTACTGAAAGTTAGACGGAATACATCGGACGCTGACCACATGATAAAGCAGAGAGATTTTTAGATTCATTGTAAAATATAGCAATATACATGAAAACAGGATTCCTGAAGGTTCTTTGGACACAAGTCTCTTTGATAATGAATATAACTATAAAAAGTGCATCCAGAAACACATTTTGGTACACATTTAAGGCACTAATGGCGAGTCCATGTGTAAGCATTTCTAAAACAAAATGTCTGTGAAGTCATGACGACGTCTCCTCGGAACAATGAAGTGGCGGCTGGATGGTCCTTTCTCTGTAGACCCAGCTTGAACCTCCATGTATTGCGAAGAGGTCATCAGGATAAGAATTAGTTTAAACTGTGCATCACAGATGTTCTCAACATGTAAGGAACCGGCTCCGTGTTCGTCTCCTTATGTAATCCAACAGCATTTGGTGCCACAGAATTTCAGCGTCATTGAATGTTTTTATCTTACTCCCTAGAGCCTCAGCCTTTTGTTGTTTAGTGTATTGTTTTAGAGAGGTTAGTGTACAACAGAGGAGGTCCAGACCAGGCCTTTGTCCATGTGTTTGTCCAGATCAGACCTTTGTCTATGTGTTGGTCCTTTATATTACTCGACAAGAGCAGAGGCGTCTTTCGTTCTAAACCAGCGTTCCTTAACGTGTGTTAATGTTATTGCTTAACTAATCTCGTTACGGAATCTGCTGGTGCCATTAAAAACATTATTGTCCAATGAGGTGTGGCATTCAAGGGTTAATGTAGAGCCCCATCCTGCTTGGTCAGCCAATTGGTGGATGTTGTATTATTGCCTTATCATCCAGTTTAAGCTCCTGAATGGTACGTAGATCTACACAGAAACAAAAGTTCAACAAAACTGACCTAAAGGTTGATTCTTTATTATGATATTTATAGCCACGCGTATGAAAGAACAGCAGTCCCCTCTGACAAGGCCGAGCTCGCCCCACTACACCCTACCCATCGCAATCCCATCCCTAATCACACTTAATTAGCACACTTAATTCCGCAGCGGAAATACACAATTTGTTAAAACTTGATAAACAAGAAATCTTAGTCTCCGTACCGTATTTGCTCAATTGTAAGACAGTTTTTTTAATCATCTAAAAAAATTACCTCATATTATAATTGAGGTTGTCTCTTATTCTGACCTTAGATCTGTGACACCACCGCCTAGGGGCTTGTCAGTCACCTACTCTCATTCCTCAGTCACGCTCTCCTTATGTCCCCCCCCACACACTCTTGTCCTTCTGTCTTCTGTCTTTGTCCGCTTCTCCCAAATATCAGCTCCTTTATTTAGGTACCTCGTAAAGGGAGGAACGGCAGAGAGGCTGACGCCGTGGTTTGCTCCAAGAGTCCGGAATATTGCAGACGTACTTGCGGAGTAACTTTTTCTCAGCGAATCCATTCGCAATATTCTGGTCGGAGGCACGGAGCAAACCACTGTTTCTCGCTTTTGCGGAAGTACCTGGATAGCGGAGCTGATACCTGAGAGACGCGGACAAAGAAGACAGAAGCATAAGTGAAAAAGCGGAGCTGCGGAAAAGGAGACACGGAAGAGGCGGCCAAGGGAGACAGACATCGACAGAGAGCGGGAGTGAGTGAGAGTGTAAGAGGGAGTGAGTGAGACTGCAAGACGGAGTGAGTGAGACTTGAAGAGAGAGTGTGAAACCAACAAAAGCGGTTCATCTTATATTTTGGCCTTTTGGTTTCTCCTTTTACCAACATCTGAAGTTTGGGGGGTATATAGATTGGAGAGTGCTGCATGTCACTTGTTTTCAGATTATGCTATTATAAATAAACACAACCCCCCCCAAAAAAAAATCCATCAGCAAAACAGAGTAATAATGCTTTGTGTAATAATAATAATAATAAATGCATCGTTTAATAATAATTAACATATTTTTCCCTGCCACGCACTTAAACCATTACCGAGGCTCGCAGTAGACACTTAACCCTTTGTAGCTACAGAGGAGTGGATTGTTTGATAATAGACCGCAAACGGTTAAGTAAAATGATATAAAACGTGCCGAGAGCACACTGATCTTACCCGCTCATCCATTGGCATCTTCGTTGTTTCAGCCTGCTTGTCCTCCGGCGCTGTAAAACTGGAAGCAGAGAGTCCATTCAAAGCTGCCAACATCAGGGGTCTCTTCTGGGCCTCCAGAGTTGCCACCTTACTCCTCTCTAAATTCTTTTGGCAAGAAAGCACATGTTTTCATCTCCGTTAGTTATGCCAGCGAATACTGGAACGGTTTCAATCTTAAGATCAACAATAATGAAGCCAAGGAATGCAGATGATGGCGGTTAATAGTAATAAAAAGCTCAGACTTGTACGCAGAGCATTCCACTGAATCTGAACAAGCTTTTCACAGACAGCATCTATTTTTGGTTAAAAGGGACTGTCGTTCCCCGGTTCCTTTGTTACACAAACAGATTTTCACGTAGGAACACTGCTCGCTTATTTCCCAGATGAGCCGGTGGTGCGGATGGCTGCTTGTTGACTACCAACACCAATGCCACTAGTAGCCTCCCGCGCATGTGCAGACATGCATTAAGGCACATGATAACATGTTCCCAATGCATTGTACCCAAAGTGCAGGACTAAACCCTACAGTGACCCGTCCATGCCTTTGGTTAAGGTGCCATCAAAGTTAAAGGGCAGTGCTTAGGGTGTCCCGGAGGGGCTCAGAGACTTTACAAATTTCCTTCAAAAAAAGTAAATTGCACTGAAATACATGAAATTTTTTTAACCTATTTGTCTGCAAACAGCCGCCGGCATGAAACGGGACCTAAGCGTGGAAATGTGAACTGATTTAATGTGACGAGTAGAAGGCTGGAACTTTTGGAGGCAATCATGGCACCATACATTGAGGGCTAAAAAATATTTAGAAGCTAAGAAGCACACATATTTAAACATTCCTTTTATAAGAAGTTTATACAGCGAGATTATTATTGTTATATGCTGATAATGAACATAATCATCTCAATAATGCTAAAATTTGACCGATAGATATAGAAGTACGGTATATATTTTTATTTTTTTCATTTCCTACATACTTACTCTCAACATTATTTCTTTTTCAACGATGGTGTCCTCAATTGAAAACATTTCAGAGACGGGCCTTTCCTTGACGGGTTCTTTCTTGACTCTCTCTTTCACACTGGTAAGATCTGGTTCTGATAAGGAAGGTCCGAGAGAAGTCCCATTCAGGGTTGCCTGCTCACTTCTAGAAATATGGACTGCCTGTTGTACCCTTGGGCTCATGGCCTTGGTCCTTGCAATGGCTGCCGATATACACGAAGGATCATGTCTCAAAGCGCCGTTGCTAATGCTTTTCCTTGGACCCGGATATTCTGGAGGGGGTTTGTTTGGCATCCGCGCCAACGCAGCTTGTAACTGATAGCTGTAAGTAATTCTGTTTGCCGAACAAGCATGGGGTACAGATGTGTGGGCTTCTTCTTCGTCCTCCTCGCTATCACTGCTATGTATTAACATTGTAGCATCTGAAATGTTCTTTTTGTGATGGTACATCGGAAGATGATGAACTTCGTGATCCTTCTGAGCGGCTTCTTCTGTGTGCACCAACTCGCGCAACGTATTTCTACGGGGCAATGGGGCATTCAAAGAATGAATAGCCATGGCTTCCATTCCACACACCATATTGTTTACAACTTCCAAGCTGTGGCGTTTCTTTACAGTCGGACGATGTGTAGGCCTCATTAGAAGTTCGCTGGTCTCTTGAAAAGACTGTCGAGCCACAGGTGCGCTGTCTTCCTGAAACGTTTTCACCGACTGTTGCACTTTTCTGGTCACCAAGTCGGGGCTGCTGCTGCTAACGTACTTGTGTCTATGGCTCGCCAGGTCCGGAGTGCTGCTTGCTGGACGTGGTTGCGGGTACTGAGGTGGTGGCAGAGATGACCGGTTCCTCAACTTACGAGCGGAATTAAAGCATTGGGTAGGGTGCCGTAGTACATTAGCCAGCTCGGGTGTACTGACTGTATGTGAAATAGATTCAATATGTTCGTGAGATGGAGTGACACCGATGTGCGTCATGTGTTCAGATGGATTTATGGGTTTATTATTATAGGAACCATGGGATCCATACTGTACCACATACTGAAGTCTTTCTGGAACCTCAGCCTGACCATATACCAGACTGTCCCGATGTCTGTACGCATGTGCGTTTCCCATATTGAGATTTCTTAAAGGCTGACTTTGGTTATCGTGAGAGAGAATGCCCCTGTTTTTCTGCCTCATCACAGTGTCGTATTCAGGTGTGGGCCGATAGGACGGCACGATGGTTGCGCTGTGCCGGCACTTGGCCCGGAAGTCTAAAGCCATGATGTCACTCGCTGTGATGCTGAGGTTGGATGACCTCGGTGAAGCCTGCGTGAGGTTTTGTAAGTGGTTGAGGGAATTGATGCTGTGCGAGCTGGAAACACTCCCGTTCGGTACCGTCCCATTTATGAAATTCATTTCTGGGTATCCATCTAAACTTGTCTGAGAAATCGGTCTGTAACTAACAGGCTCCTCGTTCATATGAAAAATGTCTGAAAAACATAATCAGAATTACCTAGAATGTGCTGACAGGTATAGAATGTACATTAAACATTTTAAAGTACTTTCACGTGTATTCTTTGTTGAAGAAGAAAGTGTTTCAGGCAGGGCCTACCAAACTATAAAACAAAACCATAATGGGCATCCTACAATTATATATCATATATAAATGTATATAAATGGTATATTTTCCGAAAAATAACAATCTAGGCGTTACCTTCAGAGATGTATATCTCATTATTCTGGATATGCCTTTGGGGATGTATGGATTGCTGCCTTGACTATAAAAAATAAAGAAATGGTGTTAATTCCTACATTTAAAAACGCATCTGCAAGTTTCCCAAATCATAAAATGGTGCTCACAGGTTAAAAACATGTATATGTGTATAATTATAATATATATATATACACACACACAGACACACACACACAGATACACACGACCATTCAAAAGTTTGGGGGGTCCAAATTTTGTCCATTAAAATAAAAAGGAATTGATCAGAAATACAGTGCAGATGTATTTATCACTCCCATCACTCCTGTGTTCCAATAGCATGCTGTGTTCTCTAATCCCATTTTAAATTTAAAAGGCTAATTGATCGTTTTGCAATTAAGTTACAGCTAGAAATGTTCTTGTTTTCCATGAAAACAGCCGAGTGACCCCAAACTTTTTGAAAGATAGTAATTATATATATATATATATATATATTATATATATATGCACACACACACACAATCTCGTTACCCCTTGTGCTAAGTTACTTGGAGGTGACGGGTTGGGGTGTGGAGGTGGGAGGGGGTTTATTATCCTACTTTTGCCGCAGATCTAACATTTGCTAATTGAAAAAAGTTTAAAAGCTGCGAATGTTCCCATTCATGGACCTTATTTTTTTTCTTCATGCGCACAGATATTCCACATCCCTCTAAACATACCATAGAGGTCCTCTTCCAGGTTGGCCGACGTCTTACAACCGGAGGAGTGGTTGTTTGTCTGTTAAATAAAAGTGAAGACTGTTAAGGTATCTGAAAAATTACCTAAAAACTAAGGCTATTTAATAGAGTAACGACAATCCCCACGCTCATTAATAAACACGTAACTCGCAGGCTTACTATCGGTTAAAAAAATCACATTTTTATTTATATAGCCTTGCGTTGTTTATTGAACACTTTTTTCACATTGCGGGGAGAGAAAAATTGGTTGTAGAGTATTTGTTAAAGGTGCTGTTCCACCGACTCTGCTACACATAACACTTTTATACCTAAATTTAGTTATTCTTAGTCCTAGTTAAATGCCAAACGCTTGCCTAGAAATATTCCCTATTTATTTTTTAGGGAACGCTTAATTGTCACATAACAAAAAGGTGGGTTTTCCCTTAAAATTAACATTTCTTTGCTTAAAAATGCATGGAGGGTTTCATTAGGATCTCCTCGGTGAATTTTCACCCCAGCTCCTTTGGCTTACTTGCCGCTTTACGGCTGGCTCCAGGGCTATTTCAAATATTAACTCATTAAAATCCAAAAGCTGCCTTAGATACACATTTTAAAGGGACAAATACATTCACTTACTCCGTGTATATTTTGTTGTCTTTGTAAAACTTAAGTCTTGTAGCAAACAACCGTGACATATATTTACTGTTTTCTATGTCATCCTGTAGAAATGTAGTAAAAAAAAAAAAGTAAAGGAAACAGAAAGAGTTATAAATTTATAGTTAAAAAAAATACTGGTAAGAAAATAACATGTATCCTATTCACCAAAATTACATGAAATACCCCCAAAACACATTCAGTGCGTATCTCAACTGAAAAAAAATCAAACTAATAGTTTTCAGGGAAAGACACACAGAATACCTGGTCTGTTTTCATCCATGGTTTACATTTGCGTTGCTAAAATAGTGAAGCAATTTAGCTGGACATAAGGTTTTATAAGCTCGTGATGGCGCCCCAATAATAGCGCCCGTGCACCGTGGGCACGTGAATGCCTCCTCTCAGTACCGGCACGCATTACAGTCAAGAGGCAGCTGCTGGTTATGCCACAGGGCAAATGTATTCACTAAAAACACGGCTTGGATTACAAAAAATAATATTTGGATATTTAAAGCCCCACAGCCTCCATCCTGCATGTTTTCTTAAAATTAAAAGAGTAACTTTTATTAACTCTTAACCAATGAAAGTCTCAGTGTTAGTAGCCAACATACTGGTAGTGACCGATATACTTGTGCATCTCCTGCACCCTTCCTAATACAAAAGTGCGTTTTGGTCACTACTAAAGTATAATTCATACACTGGTACTTTAACGTACGGGCGGCCATCTATAAATGGCTCACCTCTCTCATTTTAGGTCACTTCCATATTTTTCCCAAACCCAGAGCTAATGGCAAATCTCTGTAGCCAACAAGAATTCTAAAACCAACAATCCTGTCCTTATCTTCCTGACGCCAGCTTCCATCTTTTATTGGATGCTTGTGAGCAGCATCTTCATCAATTTGTGTTCAATCATCTCAAGCACTCATTCAATGCATCTAAAATTGTATTATTTGATAATGCTGTGCAAATTAGACATAAAAAAAATATATTTCTGGGCCAAACTATTGTAAGTTAATGAAACGTTGTTGAAAAGTGGTGGGCTTGCCGCGCTGGAGACGGAAAACGCAGATTATGGGCCTACCGTGTGAAAGGGGACAGTTTCTTCTTTTCTGTTCAGCTCCAGTACAATCGTAGACTTGTTGTGCGTGATATTCCCAATGTCATTCCACCTGGAGATAACATCCTACGTTAGGTCTGCCAAGAATCACATTCTAACATTCCGCAAGCAAGCCAGGGATATCTCTGCAAGCGTTTTCACCCCGATTTGGCAAATCTCTAAATCATTGTTAAATACCCCATCGGACCAACGTCAAAAGATACCATAAATAATCCTGATCATAGACTAAACCAAATGGATCTCTAAACATGCAGGTGTTGGTAATGTTGCCCGCTATTACGCACTATTGGCTACTTGGCGACTGCACGGAACGAACAATTAAACGGCAACTGTAACGTAACCTACACTTTCATTACAAACAGAACTAAAAAAAATCACAGGGGCTTTACTAGGGGCAGAATGCCATACTGGGGCTGAAATCCATGTGCACCTCCTTCCTCAACTGATGTCCCTCCTTTATTAGAGATCAGAATGTTCTGAGTAATTGTTAATAATTAAATAATAATAATTATTATTAATGATAATAATAATACTGTTTAAAATATATAGAAAATATACACTTCGTATGAAAAGCTTTAAGATTATTCTATCTATTGTGCTTAGACGCGAGATTGGTTTAGCTAGAAATCCACACCACTTGTATCATGTCTTGATCAACCCAACCTTGAATACTGCTATGATAGTTGTTAGAATATGCCATATTATAGCAAGAAATACCATTACATAAGTTATGGTGAGTAAAGGTGATGGGAAAACCCTTCCACTAAATTAAGGGGGTAGTAGAAGTTATTATTAAACACTCATCTACAGACACCAGACAAGCCAGAAGGATTGATTTTACCTCAGAAATCTCATGGTTCTGCCACAACCACAAGGGATTCTGGGTAAGCTCATGCAAATAAGGTTAACACCAAGGCACAGTTAAGTTATGTATTGTAGTTTTATCTAAAGTTGCCATTTAATAGTTGGTACAGTCATGTTCCTCCAAAACCTTCTCCCACCTCTCTCTTATCCCCTGAAAAATCAGTTGCATTAATACTGTACCCCCCCCCCGAGCCCAGCAGGTATCATATGGGGCACCAAGACAGGTCTTACACATCTAGTGTATAGGAAACTTCACCTGTAGATGGCTGTCAGCTGTCCACTGCTGTCTTCTACAAATATTCCCGCGAAAAATGTACAAAGGTTCACGTTGTTCCCATGACTATCCTATAAATTGAGATAATAAATCAAGAACAAAACACAGTGAAGAAATGTTGGCACGGAATTATTTTAAAGCATTTACATTGGATATAAGAAGCGTGCGGAAACTCCTGTTTTATCCTTTACGTTAACGAGCTACAACTCCACATACAAAATGGTGCAAATCTCTTACGCTCTAACAAAGGAAAACGTATAGAGTGGAAGGAATCTTTAGCGAAAGGGCCAACATAAATTGAGACGCATTGGGTTCCTTTCTCTTAAACTCCTTGGCTCAGCCTGTCCCACTTTCCTCTACTTACTCTCAAGTGTTCTCTGTTTTACGGTTACTCGCAGGTGAGTTGTTGTTGTTGGTAAGAGTGCAGTAGGGTTGTAATTAGTGAACAGAGAACATTTTGACTAAACTCGTACCTTTACGTGGAAACACTCCTGACTATAGCCATCCATATTTTCAACTTCTTTTATGTACAGCATTTCGGCCTCTTCTGCTGAAATCCCACTAGAATAGGGGAGAAAAAAAACACAGATTCCAGTAAACCTACAAGGCAATGTCATAGCCAGAAGCATCGACTTGGGACACAGTAGGATGATGGCTCTACAGTCAAATTAAGGCTAGACCTATTGGATTTGGGGAGAAAATAGAGATATTCAGGGTTCCTGGGAGATTTAAACATTTCTCTCCATGTACAGTTGATATTGCGGACTGTCTTTTCATTGACAGAGGATCAGGAAAGGAACATATGGTTCCTTTAAACGCTAAACATCTATTCTTTAACAACGGCACTGGGGCAGGAGACACAATCAGGACCGACGTCTATTGAGCAACGAGTCTAGGTATTGGTTTCGCCCTTAAAGACATTTCTTTAGTGTAGAAGGCAGTACTTCATCAAATTCGACCCCGCAACATCCGCATTCTTAAACTTGTGATTTGGGGTATTTGCTTTGATGAAACCGGTAGCAAAACACAATTTATAAACCTAACTTATACAGAAAGTCTACAAATCCTGCCCGCTCACCTAAGATCTTTATGTTTCATTTCTAGCTTGTTATAGAGTTCCTCCTGGATGTCCTTGTCTTTGGTCCATGCCTAGTAAGAGAGAAGATAAAAAATAATCACTTATTCTTCGCAAATTGGTTTCCACCGGTAGCATCCCAGATTCAAGCATCTTGATGTAATAACTGGGATATAATAATCCAAATTTTTACATCAATTTGTCTCGTTTTTTTGACTGATATACCACTACACCAGCAGCTGGACCAGGTCTTCAGGGAGCTTGGTAACTTCTGGCCATCTGAGATTCCGAGGGTCATATTGACATGCTTTCTAACAGTTCAGGTGTTACGATTGGGACTACCCCACAAAAACTGGGAAACTTGGGAGGTTTGCATTTGGGAGATAACACATTTGAGGAGTGATGTGACATTCGTGCCAATTTAACAACAAAATAATATCTGTGTCCTCCACTCCATGTCTGTGAGAAGGGACTACGCTTTGTTAGGAGCTGTGAAGCAATGAGCAGTCTAACCCGGCTTTTCTTGTTTCTAATTACACAGTGCGTCTTAGACACCATGTCAACTTAACCCCATCTTCAATCATACTTCAAGGAGGAATTTTAGAAAAGGTGCAGATAGCGCCTGCTTCCTCGGGGGCATTTTGTTGCCTTCGGCCTCAACGGGTTTCGAATAAATCTCCGAAGAGCAGCCAAGTGTTGCTGACAGAATGAGAAGTGAAACTTACAGAAAACTGTTAACATGACAAATCCATTATGTGTCAGAAGCTGAAGGTTTAAGAAAAACAAGCCCCCGAGCCGTGTTTACTGTGTGCCGCGTATCGTTTCAAGCCCTTCCCTTGGGGCTCTCCGTACTCCATTTATTTCTGTCAAACAGGTATGCGCTATCTCAGATAAGCAAGGCTGATACGTGTCTGTACAACTAATCGGCAGTAACACGATAAACGCTGCTGTCACCCACCCTGCTCATTCATCTTACGCGAAGGAAATCAGCTTTAACGTCGCTGAGGACACCTGTGCGCAGGCAGGAAGGCCCTTTAAGCACGGCCTGCTATGGCTTAGAATGTCTTCTTTGCCTGTGATAATATTAACTATGAGAACATGTAGAAACAGCTACACGTATCTGCAGCGAGCTACGAGTAAATCGCGGATATATACGTGTGTGTGGATCGTAATGAATACAGTGATGTATGTGTAGATGACATGAACTACACATAATGGTAAAGGTCAGTAGGTCACATGATCCCCCCCACATTACTGTATGGAAGGATCAGTAGGTGACGTGATCCCCCCACATTACTGTAAGGAAGGATCAGTAGGTCACATGATCCCCCCATATTCTTACTGGTTTTTTTGTTGTTTTTTTTTTATTATCTATATATAGCTTATATAGTAATTTATTGATTATTATTATTATTATTTATTTTTTTAACTCTAATGCTGTCTGATTCTAATGTTCCGCTCTGTAGATATGATGGCGTTATACAAATCAATCATAATATCGTGGGACTAGAATATTGTTTGTTATATTTTTTAGATCATGGTGCATTCCAAAGACAAGACAAAAAAACAAGTGAGGTTAGAGGTTTTCACAACCCATTACATGGGCCAGACGGTTGACCTGCCATCAAATGTAAAGCTTCAATTGTTATACATATGCGGCAATCGTGAGATGTTCTCTCTATATGTTGTTGATTGTCCTGATTATAGGTACTCGAGGCAATGTTTCGGGGTCACAGCACTTCAAGTGCACTCTATGTGGGAGCACATCTGATATCTGAGAATATTTTTTAAAAAAAATCACTACTTACCACGGGAAAAACTTTCTCTAAGAAAGAATCTTGGGCTTCAGCTCTATTGTCATGTTTAGAATCCACTACAAAGCAAAAGAATACAATAAATACATTCTGCAAATTTGCGATACAAACATTATAATCATTCCAATTATTTCAAATCTTTGCACAGAATGTTCTCTAGTTTATTTTCAAATCAGCGAGAGACATTTAATCTCCAAAATAAAATACTTTAGAATCACAGGCGGCCGAGGTGCTCAACGTAGAACAATACCGTGACTGGTGGGACTATATCGAGCACAATAACCCGATGGGATTTTCCGAGGACTGGCGGCACAAAGTATTTTTTATATAATATGTTTCACACATGAATAAGGAGAGTTTTCTGTTACTGCTGGTATAAAAATACAATTGTCCAATTTGCTGACCCTGGCCATTGAGTAATACCTTTCCACGTATATTGAATTATGATGCAAATGCCCCTGGAGTAGGGGGTATTTTGGTACAAAGAGGGACTTCTCCCAAAGCGTTGTAAGAAAAATAGGGGGCGGCTGGCAGGGAATTTAAAGATGTGTGTGTGTGTGTGTTGACCACGTGAGTATTTCTCACATATGCCTTGGACCTCTGTATAACTGGGTCAATCGGCCAGCCTTGCCGCAATGGCTGAAAGTTGCCCCTCTACCCTTGGAGACGTTGCCGGTTAGAGCATTACCCAGAATAGCTAGCGTAGCCAGGAAGATATACTGTTCAACAGTACATTGGAAACGTTCCTCCAGCACATCCTTCTTCAACTGAAGATAATACTGGTACCTGAAAAACAAAAAATGTCACAAGGGGTTAAGGTTTTAATGCCAGCAAAACACATGATGCATTATATAGGTCAACGGAAGTGTTTGCGGTTCATAGATCTCAATTAATATGGCTTGTGAAGCTGTAATCTCATAGCGAAGCTAGGTGTCAGTACTTGTATATCGCACTGTCCAGCTTGGTAATAGCTTCTACTCTGTGTAGCAGCTGGAGAGGAGATTATTTGCTTCGCTGAGAAGATACATTTACCTACTTTATTAACCCTCCGCATATCACAGAGCAGAGCGTCATATCAATTCCTACTTGAAACACATCTTTCTTTTTTTTTTTTTGCTTATATTTAATCAATATAATTTAATAAGTCTCCAATCCCTTTAAATAGATTCATGAAATGAGGAGACATTAAGCTTTTAATTTTAACCCTGCGGTTGAACCACACAAGCAGTAAGCCTCTGTTGGACTGGCCATCTGCAGCTCAGCGAGGTCTTAATAACTCGGACCCCGACGTCTAATGATAGTCTATCTAGGGACAGGTTTAACAGGATAAAGCAGGACTTCATTTGCATTGCCATAAAGCATCAGCTCAGTGTGGTGTTTGAGCAGGGAATATCAACCAAAATGACACATGACTGACAGCAATGGCGGCCTCCAGGTCTGCAGATAAACTGGAGCAAAATGAGATAAAATCAAGTTTTATCCAATGCTTACCTACATTACACTATATAACACTCGATTTAATGCTCAAGAAGGGTGTTTTCTCCTTTTTTTAATGGATGTGCGCAGAGAGTTGTTTAGGCAATTTACAAGATTAATAGCAAATTAATTAGTCATAGTTAAGATGCCTGCTGTACCTGTGGGAGACAACACTACTACCGCTGGAAGCATGTGAGGAATCCACTGTAGATTAGAATATATTCGTGGGAGCTGCCAGGAATGCCGGTATCAATGGAACCAAACAAACCAATCTACAACATTCCTTTTTACAGCTCAAAACCACTCTACTGCAGAAAATGGCTTCTGAAAAGATACGTACAAAGCTAAGTAACCGTCCTGGTCATTTGTTGGTCTGTTTTAGCCTCTCTAATCCCCGTTACTAAGCTGCTCCTTCTTGCCTAGACGTCTAATGGACGGATATGGATAAAACTCTACCAACTGTAATGCATAGTGCCTACTGTAAGGTTTGGTGGAGGAGGGATAATGGTCTGGGGCAGTTTTTCAGGGTTTGGCGCCTTAGTTCCAGTAAATGGAAATGTTAATGCTACAGAAGACAAAGACATTTTGGACTACGGTACGCTTTCAAATTTGCGGCCCCAGTTTGGGGAAGAAACTTTTCTGTTCCATCATGACTGTGCACCAAAGCACAAAGCAAGCTCCATAAAGACACGGCTGGATGAGTTTGGTGCGGAAGAACTCGAGTAGCCCAACAGAGCCCTGACCTCAACCCCATCAAACACCTTTGGGATGAATAGGAATGATGATTGTGAGCCAGACCTTCTCGCCCCACATCAGTGCCTGACCTCAAAGATGCTCTTTTGAATGAGTGGGCACACAAAAAACACGTGGGGAAATCCTTCCCAGAAGAGACAGCCACACCATATTAATGTCCATAGTTTCGGAATGGGATGTCCAACAAGCTCATATAGGTGTGGTGGTCAGATGTCCACCGACGTTTGGTCATATAGTGTATGTATGTATAAAAAAAAACAGCAGTTGTATAAGTTGACAGTTCCATGCACAGATCCACGCTTCCAGGCAGAGATAAAATCTTTTATTTTTTGTTGTAAACGAAGCTGCCTTCTCCTCTGGATTGTCCAAGCCACGTTTGAAATAAAGTTCAAGGCTTCCAAAAATCAGAGGGGTCAAGATTACCACCAAATAAGAGGTCACGTTTAGCCTTTTGGGACCAATTTACCTCAATTTAATTAAAACGCATGTTGAAATCTATTTTGCATGGGTTTCAGTGGAATTTAAGGCATGCAAGTACTTGTATACATTCCTATGGTATAGACATTTGAACTAATAAATGGAGGCATCATTCCCAGTCTTCTTCGCCGTAGCGGACAACACATTTAACGTATGCTGCCCGTGCATACGATGTAGTCCATGTCATAAAAAAAAATAAAAAATTAAATAAATGGCACATAACTTTCAAGCTGATCAACAGTAATCCATATAGTAAACCACAGATACGCTCCCTATCACAGAATTATTCCTCCAGATAAATGACTGACCTGGACAGGTGGAATCAATCCTAAGCAGCAAAGTTGTTGACGTACCTTCTGTTACATTTGGATTTAATCTTATTGTTGAATAATTATTATTACTTTATCTCTAGGCATACAGCTTGCCTTGAAGTAATAAATATAAAACACCAGAATTTAGATATTTTTTTAAAGAAATTCCAAATTCTTAGATTTAAATGGACCCTTTATACACTGTTTAAATTAACCAACTGTACATCATCAGCTGACATTGGAAGCTCTTTACGAAAATAGAACATTTTTCTAGGCGCAATGGATCTTCATTGTGAATGAGAGGGTTTCATAAGTTTTCATGAGAATAAACAACTGTTCTTCACAGTGTGATGTCATAGAACGGGTGGGATAGAGGCTTAAACGCAGAATATCTCATATTCATGTTTGATGGTTAGCAAAACGGTAGTATAGGGGGTGAGTAATTAGGAAAGTGGCCTTTTTCAAAAACACAATTCATTCTGCCAATGACATATATCCACAAACAGAGCAGGTTGCAAAACAGCCCGATCCTCTCATCCTAGGGAGGCAAGCAGGCAGGCAGGCAGGCGGGCAGGCAGGCAGGCATTCACTCGTACCTGGGTCCTGCCAAGACACGCAGGGAATTTTCTTTGTAAAACACTTGCTCTAAAAGCCCCAGCATTTCACGAAGCTGTTGTACTCCAGAATAAACAACATATTTCTTCAACCTTCAACTTGGAATCTTAGTGTTTGCCTTTGCAGGGAAGGAACACGGTGTTTTTTTGTCCCTAAAAGGGTATTATGCCTTAAAAATAAACTTTGCATGTGAAGAGGCCAGAGGAAACACGCCGAAGACGGCAAGCGGAGACCTGCATCTTACGTTATGCCCTTGAACTTTACATGCATTATCACAAATTACAGGGAAAATAAATACAGTTTACCCGTAAAATGCATTCCTTAATAATGACCTATAATTTAATCAGAGCTAATCCACGATACCAGAAGTATTAGCCCATGCAAATTACCGAGCCCTATAAAAAAAAAAGGGTTTGGGAAGAAGTTACGCTTTGGAGTCTATTAGACACAAATTGAATAATCACTTAATGTGGATAAATTCGGTTTGCATTTATAAGGAAACGCAGCTAATCGCCAATTTATACATCCCAAGTGTCCCTTTTTGGGAAGGACAGTCCCTCTTTGGAACTCAAAGCCCTGTGTCTTTCTTTCTTTCTTTGCCGATGTCCCTGCTTTCTATTAGCTCAGAGTGTTTACTGGGAATGAGTGGCGGTCCCATCAATGGCTATAAAACAGCAGAAAAATTGTGGAACTAAAACTATGCATGTGACCACATAAAAAAGTCTATTTTTGGCCAACTGCATTGCTTGAAGACACTCTAATCTATTTTAGTATTACTGATTACATACAACATGGTAATCACCTCAAAAACATTCAGATGCCTGCAGCATTAGAAAAACACACTTGAAGAACTCTACGAGAAACACATACACAACCTGAGAAACAAACACAAAACCTGCATGATTCAATATTAAGGAACACATGCAGAACATGCAAGGTTCCATAAAAAGAAACACAACCTACAAGATTCCATAATAAGAAGATCACACAGAACTGGCAAACTAGGATAGAGAGAAACAGACACAACCTGCAACTGCCAGCTGAATTCTGTAAAGAGATACACTCACAGACGGCAAGATTCCGTAATAAGAAACACACGCACAACCACCTGGAATGGATAATGAGAAACACGCACAACCACCTGGAATGGATAATGAGAAAAAAACACCTGCACACAACCACCTGGAATGGATAATGAGAACACGCACAACCCCTGGAATGGATAATGAGAAACACGGAATGGACACAACCACCTGGAATGGATAATGAGAAACACGCACAACCACCTGGAATGGATAATGAGAAACACACGCACAACCTGCAAGATTCTAGAATGAGAAGCACAAAGAACCTGCAGGACTCTATAACAAGAAACATATGCACCAAATGCAAGCGCTCAGACCTCCTACAGGACTCTATAAGCAGCAGCATTCTATCCCCACAACCAGCAGCATTCTGTTCCCAGAATCACCACCATTCTATCCCCAGAATGCCACAATCAGCAGCATTCTATCCCCGCAATCAGCGGCATTCTATTCCCAGAATGCCACAATCAGCAGCATTCTATCCCCACAATCAGCAGCATTCTATTCCCAGAATCACCACCATTCTATCCCCAGAATGCCACAATCAGCAGCATTCTATTCCCAGAATCACCACCATTCTATTCCCAGAATGCCACAATCAGCAGCATTCTATCCCCACAACCAGCAGCATTCTATCCCCACAATCAGCAGCATTCTATTCCCAGAATCACCACCATTCTATCCCCAGAATGCCACAATCAGCAGCATTCTATCCCCACAATCAGCAGCATTCTATTCCCAGAATCCCACAGCCAGTAGCATTCTATCCCCAGAATAACCAAGAAGTACTCTTATATCAGAAAGATATTCCAAATTTTCTGATGCACATTTAACAATTCTAGGCGGAGGCACGAGAAGTTTTTTGACCATCCATGACCAATCAGTATTATTACAAATTATGAAGCTAGTACCAAAGTATTCTTTAGCACTTAATGGGAAAGCATGCAGTGCAAAAACATGCACAATATAAAAGTGTACATACCTGACGTTACCTTCCTTTGGGTGGTACATGCTTGGGACATAAAACATTACCCCAAAATAAAGTACGTGCTCACTGGCATATTTCTCCAATTGCTTCTTCAGCGATTTTTCAAGGTCCACCCATCTGCTATGATGGTCCTTTGCGAAGTACCAGAGTCCAAAATAACTCGACTAGGTGAAATAAAAAGGATTGTTAGCAAAGAATAATGAGCTATAATCGTACAATATATATATATATATATTATATATATATATTATATATATATATATATATATACACACACACACACATACATACATATACATACACACACCCTATATGGACAAAAGTATTGGGACTGTATAGAGTGTATACATATACAATATATGCATATATACACATACATAAATGTATGTATGTGTGATGTGGCATATTCACCTGTATGAAACCACTGAATGACTGTTAGAAAAGCAGAGTTAGCGCTTAAAACATCACATTTTAAATAATAAACTATATTTTGTCTTAAATATTACATTTTAAACAGCCTCACAGTTCTATACAGGGATATAAACTTGATACCATCAGCCGTAGAGCTCATTATGTTCAACAAACAGATGGCAAATATGCTAATTAACGTTCCTGTTATCATCTCTACGGAGTATTGCAGCAATTAAATAAAACGCAAAAGACTTTAAAGAAAAAAATGAAACTAATTAGCAGAACATGTAGGCTGAGGTCATCAAGTTTACCGTCCTGGATGTATGTTGCTACCGGTACACGCAAAAGAAGGATGTCTACATTCTGGGTAGTTCCAGTTCATTTGATTTCTCCAGACCTCTTGGACCGCGTGCACCCAAGGCTCACAGATATCCTAGCCTTGGATTATCTCTTTTCCAGACCTTCTGACCAAAGCCAAAAAAAAAACCCCAAAAAAACTTGCAACTAAGATCATCTTGGCAGCTTTGGAAGAAGTTCTCAAAATAAGTGAAGTCCACAATGTACAACAGAACTGCCCAAATTAAATCCAGAATGATAGTGGATCTCAGCTACCATCAGATGGCCTGATGAAGACTCCTATATTCATGTTACTTATTATCTTTTGCTTACTGTATATTGGGCCACCAGCTTCCACAGCAATTCTTACAGTCCATGCATTCAAAGGGCCTGACAGACTACGACGGACTGATACTTTAGGTAAAGAGGACCCCGCTCGCAATCTAGAGCCCACTGAAGTTTACAATTTAACAACAAGTAGAAGCCCCAATTATTGATGATGTTCTTTTTTCTTAAAAAAAATAACAGTGTAACCGGTAATAATTCAACAAATGAAAACAGACGAGCACCAAGGGCCAAACCAAGTACCGGTATGTTTCTCATGCAAGAAGGGCTGAGCCGGTCCTGAATATTGAGTTCAATCTGTACGGTGCCCCTCAAGAAATCTCTAAAGATTTGGTTGTTGTTCTGTTTTTTCTGGAGACATTTCCGCAGCATTTAGAATACTATGAATATTATGGCAACATCCAAAATATTGGGGTTATTCATGTAGAATTAGCACAAAATGTCAAATATCTTGCGTCTTATTATTGTTTTATCTTGTTTTACTTGAATGAACTTGTTCTAATTTAACGCGTAATGATTGATGAGCCGGTAATTAAAACAATTCTGTATAACTTAATAACTGAATGCACATCGTAAAGTAGTCTGGTTACTCCATCCAAAAAGTAACGCAATGGGAATGGAAGATTTGCACAAAATTTCAACCCTTGAATAATACGACCGGTTGGAGTATTGAAGTATACGGTTAGGACCCGGTTGGGTGTCCAGAATAGAAGTCCAGGGCAGGAGTGGTCGAACAGGGTAAAGGTGAGACCCTTCCAAGGAAAGTCTCGGAGATCAGTCGCAGGACCTGCGCCCGACTTATGCATATCGTGGACTGGAGAAAGGTAACAAATATATCAAGTATTTGACCCCTAGTGTTAAGTTTTTACAGGGTAGATGGCAGATTCTCAGGATCCCATAATCTGGAGCTTCATATTCTACTCTGCTTAATGATGTCATAATGATATTCCAATTGGTGCTTTTTTTTTTCCACTGGTATATGACAGTCGACGTCCCTGCTTGAATACAGGTGATTCATTTCAGAATATCGACCTCCTGACAAATGATAAGGGCCAATATTTGGCTGTCATCCTTGGCGAGTCACTACAATAGAGCCTTTGCTGTTGGTATTAAAGGGTTACGTTGCAAAGGTTTTGATTTAAGGCAATTCAATTATAAGAGAGCAGCCATTCCTGCCGAAAATGTCATAACCTATAGCTAAACGGAGTTCAATGTAAAGGGGTCGCTTTAGAATGACTTTGCAACGGTTAATCTGTATATAAAGCACAGCATGAACTGCATATACAAAGCCACTTACACGCACTTACAAACACACATCGCGAAAGCAGGACAGATGAGTGGGTAGAATTCTTTTATTAAAAAGAGACATTTTTTGCGGCGTGGGCAACGGGACCGCTGCACATTTAAAAACATGAACTGCGGTTCTAAGGTCAGAAATGTTTGGTTACTTTTTATTTTAGTTTATTATTATTATATGAATGTATTTTATTGCTTTCTTTTATTTTTCTCGTCTTTGTCTTATACTAGAAAATATACCAGAAAATAAAAAGTACGTTATCTGAGAAAGACGAAACATTTTGATTGTACATGAATTCATATTTCATTCTTTTAGATTTCTATTTAAATGGGAACAACTCTGCTTGGTCAACGATTTCATTTTCAGTCAATAACTTGGTTTTTATTAAAAAAAAAATTACTATTCTTCAAATTTTACTATATAATATGACACCATATTTAAAAGCAATATGTACATTCTCATTGGTGGTATCTGATTCTTTATATTTATACACGATTGGGGGTGCTTCAACTTTGTTGATCTTATTGATCTTATTGTATATCAATATATTTTGATGGTTTAAAACAAAAATAATAAATATTATTGGAGACAAGAATATGACCTAGAGAAAAACCAATAACGATAGTCTAGTTGGGGGTTCAGTTGGCACATTTTTGTTATTTTTCCCCAGAAGGATGGAAGATAAACATTTTTACACTTTTATAAAAATACATAATAAAAAATTCTCTTACCTCTTCTAACCCCAAACGCTGAGCAGTAGCTTCCAGGCAATGTAAGCCGGTGTTATCCATACTTTGGGTCAACTCAATCTTGACGTTGTCCAACAGATAGATTGTAACCACAAAGCAATTCTTGCTCAGAACGTTGTACCGTTTGGTCCTCCGTAACTTGAGCCCAAACGGCATGGTTGGTAGCTTTGTGAAGGTGTCCCTTCTTCTGTAATATCTCAATTCTTTATCTTTGCTTTGAATCTCACCGCACAAATTAGTGTCGTGTTCCAACGGTCAGGAGGGGAGTCCATACCCAGCGCGGTGCACCCGGTGTTTCCGCAACCTACGAACAAAAATCATGGTTAAAATGATGGACATTAATGGAAAAATATCCAAATGAATACTAAAATGTGGACGTTCTCTATGGACATTGGCAAAGTCCATGCAAAATTAGCAATATTATTAAATGAGCCAGTGTTTAGAGGAGCGTTGATGTCTTCAGCCTTGAATTTCTGGATGATGTCAAATGAATGAAGAGATTTATTATTAATTATCTCAGTCGAGACAAGAGATGCCTCAGTAACCGGGCACGAATCAGTTTGAAATCCGTCTGCCACGTTGCTATGGTGATGAGGAGAAAACTATGGTAATATTAGTCCAATGATCAGGAGCAATAGACACTTTAGTTAGTCTGTTCTGCCTGTCCCAGAATAACATTTCCACCCATTAAAAGTAATGGCGGCTACGTATATAAAAAAGAGGCTATTTCTACGTCATCTTAATATATGTTTTACTTGTTGCAGGAATGGAACATATAAGAATCTCTGCATTGTTTTAACATAAATGGACAGATTGGCTGAGAACGGCTATGTTTTAAATCATCCAGCTGGACATTCTGACTAATGGACTTAATTGGCATTGCCATAAAGCATCAGCTCAGTGTGGGGATTGTGCAGGGAAAGCCACCTAAAATATCACATGACCGACAGCAATGGCTGCCTCCAGCTCTGCAGATAAAGGAAGTTGATTGGAACAAAATGAGATAAAACCCATTTTTTGTTTTTGGTCACTTCTAATCTATTACTGTTTGCAGCACTATATTTTTCCACGGGACTTCCCATTTAAGAGTTCACCTCATGAAAGCCGATAGCCGAAGGCATCACACGCAAAATATTCCACACACAAAAGAAAAGTGGCGATCCCCCGCAGGAGGTCACTATGGGAGCCAGATGAGTAGAATCCAGAAAAACAAGAGCAGGGCCTCCATGCAAACATTAGTTTTGCAACATGAAACAATTCTTCCGTATTATGATTACAGTAAAATATTAATAATTCTAAAAAGAAAAAAAAGGAGGAATTGCTCGTGGTGATGCTGAAATTCTACTAGTTCACATGAACAAAACAGCTGAATATAATAATAATGATAATAATAATAATGTGTTTTGTCATCTTTAGCACAGATGCTGCTAATATACCAGGAAAGTCGACTGTTAGTAAAAACTAACTAAATTGCTCTCCAAATCTGGACTTCTTTATTCCATTCCAAGCGCACAATGGAGGGAGAATGACCTGCCGCGTCGGATCGCTCTATCAGTATTCTGGGGTCAGTGTTAAGCGGGGTCATAACCCCAAGCTAGATGCACAGATAATGGGTTTTAATGGGACAAGGCATGCGTAGGTAAATTCACCAAGGTAGGCAGGTAGGTGTGTGTCTCTGAGTGGTCAGCGTGTTTGAGTGTACGTCAGTGGGCCATTATAATGAAATGGCCCCCCTTCAAGAAAAAAAAATTACCCCCACTCGGGAATCTGGAAGGAATTCTCCAATGTAAAGAATATAAAATTTCACACCCTGGTTTACACCTCTTTATCATACAAAAATCACGCTAAGGTAAATTAGCACCGGTCATACATTTTTTGTAAAAATTTCAAAAGTAATGTCAACATTTTGCCCTCTAATAAAATAAACAGGAATATTCACACATTGCTATACCAGCAGCTATATAAATATTGAAGTGAAAATGCTATTTTAGTATTTTAGCGTATGTTTTCGAAGATGTAAAGAAGAAGACTAGCGCGTATTGTTGAAAATATTAATAAGACGTATCTCTTTTTTACCTCCTGGAAAAACAATCCGTCAAAATGCTTACGGAAACACTTTTTAATAAGTGCAGCTCAGAACATGAAAAGGGAGGCAGTTTCATAAAAGTAAAAAAAAATGTAGCACAGACATTAATTATCCGGGATGAGCGAGCGAAGAAAGCGGATGAACTTTCAGACCTGTTTAGCAAAAACCCTACTCCATACCGACTCGAATACCAGAGGTTTGCTGCATCAACCTGTCCCAAACGCCATAAATGGATTAACAGCACTTTTTCCTCCGAGCTTTTAGGTATCATTGTTGGGGCTGGCGCCAGAAGCACGGCGGACGGCTGAGAAAATCCACTGAATGACACCCATTATGCACCATTTCTTACCATACGCTGCAGCTGATTTTGCTTACGGAGCCAACGCAGAATACGACCCATACAGGGAAAGTAGTGAAGCATGCCTATGTTTAGGTATATGATGTATAAATCAATGTGCAAAAATGCATCTGTGGGCATTATATAAATACGAGTGAATAATGCATTATTTTAACCTGTCCCAGATGTCTCTTCTACAGCTCTCTCACACGGCCCTGGCTCTTGGGACAGCCAGAATAAGTTACCATAAAACAGCATCTGGCCTTAAAGCAATATATGGATCTTGTATGGGGCATCATATACCGTTTGCTCCCTCCATATTTATGCGATGACATCACATGTTATATGGCATGCGACATCATCACTGCAGTGCTTCGACCTCCAGGAGGCTTCCAGGTCCCAAGTACAAAGGTTGATCACTGGGTTGGCTCATGTTTTAAATAAAGGCTGGTGAAATCAAGATTTACAGAAGGATTTAAGATAAACCATTAAACATGTAGTTGTTACATATGTAGCACTTTATGTAAAATACTGTATTTGCTCGATTATAAGACGAGGTTTTTTTTCAGAGCAAATGCTCTGAAAAATACCCCTCGTCTTATAATCGGGGGCATCTTACAATCAGACCTCAAATAGGTCTGACTATGAGACTACAATCCAGATCCCCCGCAGCGCTGCAGGGGACCTGGATCCTCCTGTCTTTTTTCCTATAGGGTCTCCTTATATTCAGGCTTTTCCTTTTTTCCTAAATTAATATTCAGATTTGGGGGGGGGTCGTCTTATAATTGAGCAAATATGTTATTAGGCAGACTGGTTGGAGATTCTCTTCGATACAAATATTTGAATCATTTTCTCGTATAGATCTATCGATCAGGTAGATTGCATGAACATGAAGCTTCAGGGAAAACAAGACGCTTTCTTTCTTCTAGACAGAATCAAGGATGAGATCTTATTCAAAATGAAATGAAGTCTTGGATTCCGTTTCAAAGCAGAAGCACTCCCTTACAGAAATAGTTCACATGCACGGGACTTCTGGTTCACTGTAGCTACTTTAGACAAACACATACTTGTACTACCCACAGCGTGGGCTGGAAAAGGAGACTTGGCTGGTTTCTCCTAATACTTAGAAGTAAGATTTATTATACTGTTGAGAGGAGAGCGCCTTTGAAGTGACTCAACCATCTCTGATTGCCCCCCGAAGAACAAGAGAGCATAAAAAGACTTGCTTTGATTTTTTTGGGGGGAGAAAGTGTGTTTTTCTTGTGCCTTTAGATTTAAAAAAACATCGATGAGTAACAAAAAAGAAAAAGAACAAAACAGCTACAATTAAAAATCGTTTTTTAAATCTGTTTAGATCGGACCCTACTGCAAACTGCAAAAGTGCGGACAAAGAAGATTAAATTACATTTTTCGTCTTCTTTTACAAATTTGTATTCCAAAAGGAACATTTTTAATGCTGATGTGCCACAAGCTGCGCTGAAAAAAATATATTAAATACAGTACTGGAAAGGAATATATTTTTTTTCTTTCTGGATGTCCAAAACTATCTGTAAAACCCTTTATGCCCTATCCATATTTTTACTTGCCCTAGTTAAAAGTTATCTGTAGTCACTCGACACAAAAAGAGGGCACTGGAGAGCTGAAGTACGTTATTTCCAAAGTTGGGTTCTTCATTATATGTCTTCTTCTTCATATGTTTATATAGAAAAGATTTATAATAAGAAGAGAATGTCCATGATTTTGGTATTTCCCCCTCTTGCTATTTTTTTCAGAATGATCACACTCTTCCGTCCTTATCTGCTTCTTAGACATCTTCAACTCTCTTTTGCGAGTGATGATAGCAGCTGGATGGGAAGGTCCCAATATGCCCCTTTTGCCTCCGTCACTCTCTTCTCTCGCTCTGCGTCTGACAAAATGGCAGGAATTGGGCAGATGTTTGGGAAATAGGCAATGCTTGGGTGGATGTAATCCAAGCTACCATTAAGTTCTGCCACTGGGCTTCTTAAAAGAAGACATCCCAGTGCCATCCCTAGTGTGCGTGTTGGGGTATCTGCTCTGCTCCTGTATGAATTCTCTCCCCAGGGCTACAGAATGTTAAAGGGAACGGTCACATTCCATATGATGCCCGATACTACATCTTACACATTGCCACCTTGGCTTAACAAAGCAGTGATAATAGCTTTACACAGGAAGCACACGCGGCAGTAACACTAAAACAATGCTTGCACATCAACGGAAGCACGTTACATCTTTCTGGGTTTGACATGAGAAGTCCAATGCAATCGTCGTTGAGTGGTCATGGGAAACATCGGAAAAAGTGCATGAAATGACTTGGCTATGTCTGATGGGGGACATTTTAAATTTGATCTCATGGTGAAAAATTAAAATCGTAAATAAAACAAGAACAAAAATACAACCGAGAGATGGATTTAATTATGGTTTTATCTCGTTAAGAGTCCCCTTTAAATTTCACATAGCTAATCACTTGTTCCGAAAATGTCTTTGTGGCTACATTAATGTAGAGCGTCCAAAACTTTAAAGGAAGGTTTTTCTAACATACGGTTCATCCCTCGGTTCCCCCTGGTTCCTCAATGACCCACATTAGCCTTTTCGCAGCGAGACTCACAAATACGTCAACACTTCTTGGAATTGCTCATCACGTTCAACACACATAAATCCATACTTTCCCAACAAAGTCATGGAGATTCCCGCACCGTTTATCATCGAGGCGATAAACCCTTAGCAAAACATACAAAGAGGTCTAGGGGCTGATCGACGAGCCTCCCTCCCTTCATTTCCAGTTTTAATTCAAAAAGTAATGAAGAGGTGCCTTTCTTCCCCGCGGAAAAAAAAAGAAATTGATGTTTGCACGGTCACCCGAGTGGAAACGGAAATGCGATCTTGCGGTATTAGTGCTACAAATCAGTTAGACATTTAAATTTAGGTCGGCTTCAGTGATGTGTAAAATATGATTCGGAACAGTGTAGAATCATCAGATGTTTTAAATGAATGAAATTTTATGTAAAAAGCCAGTTTCAGATAATTTTTTAAGCTTTTGTAGGTCTATAGCTGAACATTATGTGATTTATAATCCATAAATGACATTAGATTTCCAGGCTGAGCTCCAGAACATTGTCTGGTTCAGGTGGACCTTTTGTTGGGTAACACGCACTTTGATGTCCGGTTCATACTGCTCCGCTTACAAAGATATCCCGGGAAAAGGAATTTATGGATACCCGTTTCTATATTTGTACTTTTAAACAAATACGCAGGAAATCCAGCCGGCATTTAACCTTCTCGGCAGGTGAAACATCTGTGGCTTTGAAATGTAACCAAACGTCCTTAGAAATTGTTTTACGCTGGATTTAGATGGATTTATTTCCAAAGAATAAACTCTTTCATGTACGAGGAGGAATCTTTGTTCACCTTTGAGTTGGTTCGAAATTATCAGAAAAAGATTACCCTTTCCAGGCATCCTGAGAAAGTCAATATTTGCCAAAGCGTCTGAAATATTTCTACAGCAGTTTGGCGAATGTTTGCACGTTTAATGGTTTGGGTCTTGGCATTTAAAAAGGAATGTCTCTTACTAAGCAGATAGGAAGGAGGGACAGAAGGCATAGAAGACCCTTTCCTTATGTAGATCATATCCAGAAGCTATATTATCATATGTACCACTACTCAATGGTTTATAATAAATATTAAATACCTTTTATATATATATTTATTTTTATTTTTTCCCCACTATTGTATGAAGTCCCTCCTGTTTCCCTCCGAGTGTTAATTTGGGAAGTACCTCTAAAGACTTGACCCCATTAGCCTGTCTAGCCAGCTAACGTACCATTGGTACAGATCTGCCATATCTGGGTTCAATCCTAAAATTAGCAATTCGAGGAGAATACACGGTACCCAGAAATATTTCTCTGATTTCACAAATTAAGCGGAATGGATTTCACTAGCCTGACGCCCAAACATTTTTAAAAGTATGGGTTACTCCAAAATTTCAGTCCCCCCCAAAATTGTACACAAATAATGAATTCTTTAAAAGTATTAGAATTCTAAATCATTAGAATACTTTTTTTTATTATTTATTTTCTTAAACATGACTTGACACTAAATTCAGCACCTTTAGGTTATTCATTAAAATCTTTTCCAAGTGGAACGGCACCTTTAACACTGTTAAATTGGTGAACTTAAATGTTTCATCTCATTTTATCTCACATAATTTAGTGTACGAAAAAGAAAAAGAAAAAAAATAGCAACAAAACGGCAACAAAAATGTAAAAAATGATCCCTTCTTCAGATTTCAATATATTTTTTCTTTTTTATGTACAGCCCCCACCAAATAATTAAATAAATAACCAGCATGTATTGTGTACATATTGCTTAACGCATATAATTGTGTAAAACTTAAATTAATTGAAGCTAATTGTAATCTCTGGAATCTTTATTGCATTATCACTCATAAAATCAGTAATAGCTAATCACTGCCTGTAAGAAGATTTTCCAAACCAGAATAAAATACGAGGGGTTTGGTGAAGAAGACCAGAAAGAATGCTGTAAGGTGCCTCTGTAAGTAATATGATCCATGCCACAGGTCAGTAGCTCGGAAAGCAGGCAGCGTGTTCAATTAAAATACAGGAAGTGCAGTGCGGCAATAAATCAGGGGTTAATAGTTTCTGCCAATGGCTTATCTCCATCGTGGTGTGCCGCTGTTTACAATAAGGAGATAAGCTCCTTCCTGAAATAATTACTATTTAACCTTGGACGGCCTGAGGGGTCAACACCAGATTTATTTCTGCGGGACTCCGAGGAATATTGGTGTACCTGCCACCTTCATGTTGGAAATGCTGCATAAACTTTACAAATGACCTTCAAGAGGGGACACTCCTTCTTTAGAACCCAAATCCCTCTTTCCATCCCCTTTGTTCCACTTTCCTTGGAATGTTTGGTGGGTTTCGGTGTTCCATAGACCCTAAAAGTCTCAATAATGTGTATACAGACAAATGCCTTAATCGGTTACCCAAATGGCTATCAATAAGTCACAAAATCATGAAAACTCACCTCCAAAAAGACCTAATAATTGTCCATTCTTTGGCCCCTTGGCCATGTTGGGAAGCATAATGTGTAACGGAGGCTGATATTGTAAGTTCTAAGTGAGTAAGGCTGCTGAAAGAAATGTAGATATGGCTGAACTCAGGACCATAACTTCCAATGGGCAAGAGGGGCAGCTGGCCCAAGGATCTCAAGTTGAGGGAAAGTGCTTGAGTTCTTACATTCCCTTCCGTTTCAGAAGCAGATATACTGATCGAGAGTAAGAGATCTCAGACTACCCGTTAGCCTAAGATGTTGCTCCTAACAATATGCAACTCAGGTTCTTCTATTAGTTTGGCTCTGTCGGACAGCTTAGTTGGCAGGGCTCCACTCACCATTCCAGAGAAGGCCAGTACTCAAATATAACTTCGACAACTATGAGAAATCTTTAGGTATCTGATACCCTCAAAAACACTACTTGCGTTATCATATCCCTCTATCCACCGATGAGTTAATGATGACAAAGGCTTTAGCACTTATCAGTGATAAGAATGTTCCGTAATGTTTTGATCGTACATGTAATCATAGCGATAACGACACTTGGGAAATCAGACAGGCGAGATGTTATTCAAGATTTTCTCATAAAATATCCTCCTAACGTCCTTTTTATAATAAAACATTTTTTTTTACCTTTACATCGATAGAAATAGAGGTTACTGCCAGTGGTAGCAGAAACACAAGATTCTTATATTCACAAAGACAATGTGTGCATGATATATGGGAAATGATAAAGCCTAAGGAGGACTCATTAACCTCCAACCTCTAAAGATAAAGTTACAATTATGACAATAACAGCCAAAATGTGTGGTCTACAAACCAACACATAACTCCATCACATCTGCCTAGGGAAATATATAATTCAGGAACATCTGGATCAGTGAAATCAATCCTAGAATACAATAAACCTAGAAAGCAGGGGCAGATGGACGGGGCTGTCAACTTCAGGGGTTCCAATGGTGATTTTTAAGGCCCTGAATATCAGCAACTGGGAATATTACTACACCTTGTAGACCAGTTGGTGACAAACGGTGGATACAGAGTTAAAGCTGCTGTTCCACCTACTCTGCTGGACCCGTTTAAACTGAATGCCGCGTTAGAAACATCATTTCTAGTACTGCTGAATGTCCTAATCCTTCGCAGAAATAATGTAATCATGCACGCTCTTGTCTCATTCATACTTTTTGCCAGTACCTCGTAATCGTCATGTGAACCAAAAGCAAGCACCAATAGGTTGTTGCCATGGAAAAAGGTGTTTTTTTGGGGTGATTAAGCTTTTAGATGAAAGAATAAAGTGACGGCTAAGGTTTCTTTCTATAACATAGTGGAGAGTCGGTTACAGCAGTACCTTTAAGTCTGGATTTCCGTAACTAAAAAACTGGTTATTTGGACAGCTGTAGGGAGAAGAAATTCCAAAATGGACTAAGTGTTTGTTCTCTATATTTTCTTTGTCGATATTTGGTTTAAGTTAACCCGCTGTTTGCATGAAAGAGACGTCGACATCTGCCTTTGTCGAACGTCCGTTTGACAGGGGGAACTCGTCCGTCACACGCAGAAGTTACATCTCAGGCTTTGCTAAACATAAGGGGCCAAAGCTCCTGAGATAACCAAGGCTCCTGAGATAACTTGCCTCCAAGGCATCAGCATCTGAAGTTTGCCCCCGATGCTATTTGACCCATGTCCCTTTTTGCCTGTTACTAAAGTATAAGATTGCTTCTACTATAAAAATACATTCTATTTATAAGAATTTCTATTATATTTATATTTTGAATATTTTAAAAAATATGTTATTCTACGTATTGTGTTTCATGTAAAGGGACAGTAAAGTGGCATGGGGGGGGTTCGCAAAAAGAAGGACGTGATGATGTAAAGGGGACCTGAAGCGAATACCTTTTCTCAGAAATAATAATTATGTAAATGTGATCTTCTGTAGCTCAACATCCAAAGTAGGAAGAGGACTTTGGGGTTTGTAAGACGCGTAACAAACAAACGCGAAAGGTCTCTGCACGCAACTTCCACTCCGAATTCCGTATACGTTTGTTCTTTAACACTTGGTAGATGTCACAACAATGTGCTATTTCTTCCTGAGCTTAAAGAAAAAAGTGAGATTTCTTAGACCCTTTGATATTTTCACTGCATTTTGGTAAGGATTTTTTTGTCTTTTTTCATTTTTTATTTATTTTTTTTAAACGCTGTTTTGTAGATTTTCCTCCAGATTCCATATGACTTTCCTACAATACACCTACTGTCTCCGGGATGGCTGAAGTTTAAAATTCTATGTTTTTCTTAGCTGGGGCTACAAAAAAAAAAGGAAGGGGTGTGAGTTTTTGGTGCCGCTGGCTTAGGAATGCAACGTCACCTCCGTAACAAAGATTCTAGTTCATTGTCTTCTTTGACCCTATTCATCGCATACCATTGTTAATCGTTAACGACAAAGCGGTTGGTGCCCTATATTGTAATACTACCATTATGGTCACCGTTACACATTTTTTTTTTTTTTACAAAAAAATTCCCGGGACGCACAACTCTGTTAATGTATTTTTTGTTTTTCATTTACTAACATTACCTGGAGAAAAAAAAATATTTTATTCCAAAGAAGGGTTAAATCAGTAATGCAATTTTAAATAAATTAGAAGATTACAATATATAAAAGTAAAATATATACATAAAAGGCTGTCTTTGTGAAATCACAAAGAATCCGATTAGAACTGAAATGTGTCAAACTGTTAGGTTATTCTGTTGCTATGATTTCTTTTTTTCTCTTTAAATCATGGAGGCGGTCGTTCCTTGCTTTTTAAGGATCAGTAGATCTTGCACATTTTATCATCCTGCAGACCACGATATATAAAACACACCACAGATTCTTACATATTTTTTTTTTAAAAAATCCAATAACTAGAAACGGGCAGCAACTTATTTATCATTGGCCCTGCCCTTGGTTTGACCCAGGGTACTGACCCCAGCAACCCCCCTATGACCCCAGTGTTTACTGCTGAGAGCAGGGATATGATGTCACAGTGACATTTTTTTCACTATTAATGATGCGATGCATCAGTTGGATATTCACGGTGCTCCTGTATGTCCCTGTTGCAGAGATCAGAGATCTCCCTTGTCTATTGTGCAATATCACAGCGGGGAGCTTGACCTCCAACCCACCCCACCACCTATCTTTGTAGGTAGACTTGTTATTGGAACCTATTCTGTCAAAAAAGTCATCGCTCAAAAGTCAGTTCCCAAGACCTCCAGCTATCGCTCATATCATGGAGAGGAGGATCGCCCATGGGATACAACGGACCCCATTTCTGTTCTCACCTTTAAGGAGTTATTTTTATTCCACAACAGATACTGAGTATCACTGTGATGCAGTGTTCCCTGGAAATAGTAGGCATTACTGCCAATTGCATGAAACTATATCCCCGTCAGACCCGGTCTACAGATTCACGTCCTCCCGTGAATCTGTAGATTCACTGCAGATGTGTTCTGGAGTCGGCCTAGCATAGGATTGCCATATGGGCCAGTATAGGCCCCGACGCATGAAATCACAAATTACTAACCACCACTGGCAACCCTAGGATTGGGGGAATACAGGCCAATTTAGGTGGGACAGTCCCGACTCTGTCCCGCCTATCCCTACCGCTTTGCAGGGATGGAGGAAGAGCGAGGAGAGAGGGGTACTGTCCTTGGGCGCAGCAGCAAGGGGGCACACAGCCGCCCGATCAGCAGCTGCAGCCTACAGGACTAGTTGGGAGATCACAATCTGCCTCTAGTCGGCTCAACATTAGGGAGCGCGAGGTCTTTACTGCTCCCTACGCGCCGGCAAATAATGCTGAGCGCGGGGATATGACGTCAGGTGTGTGTATGGACAGTGTATGTGTATATGTGTGTGTGTGTGTGTAAGGGCAGGTGTGTGTATGGACAGTGTATGTGTATATGTGTGTGTGTGTAAGGGCAGTGTACGTGTATATGTGTGTTTATGGGCAGATGTGTGTAAAGGCAGTATGTAAGGGTCCTGTAGACTACTCTTCCAATGATACTCAGCCAGCATTATGGTGGATACCTGGCTGGCTGAGCATCATGGGAATTGTAATTCACTGCTAACATCCACAGCTTTATCTACATTTTGAAATGTTTTGAAAAAATCATGTCTGTTCTATTAAGTGTTATTAAACGACAGACCTTTTAGAGCAAGAACCACAGAAAAATACTTCTGTTCAATTAAAAAGTACTCCCTGTGCAAGTCAGTTGTTTTAAGATACAAAATACATTTCATATCTGCTGCCTTTAGAGAGATTTCATCAGCGGAATTAAATGGAATCAGAAAAGATGCGTATATCCAAAAAAAAAAAAAAAAAGTAACCCTAAATCGACGTAATCTTTAAGTATTTGGTTCAGTGTTCAAAAAACCTTACATTGTCTATCAATTAAAAGTTTATTCTGGAAGCCCTGCCAGCATTGTAAAAGAAAATGAGTGATTCTTTGGCCGTTTGACATAGAATCTGTTATTTTAATTATTCTTCCACTTTATTAATACATCTACTAGGGCTGCCTGTCACGTCTTGCCCGTCTTACGCACAATAAAACGCACTCTACTGTCTCACACCAGCTTAATACCCACGGAGCCCTGGGAATACTTCCAGCCAGCACCTGAAACCATGCGTATATGTGACGTGTCCCTCCACATACTATTCATTCCATACCATCAATGGTTAACATGATATGTGACAACGTATGGAGTAAGTGATCCGATACACGTCTATACATCACGCGTGTCCACACACTTATCACATCTCCTGTGATTGTTCCTGCAATCGGATGTTCCGATCACTGCTCTGGGCATACATTAATCAGTCTCAATATGGAAAATGCGTCCAATCCCTTTAACGCCTCATCTTCTTCATTTTAAATTGTTTTTTAGAAAGCAATTTCCAGGAGCACCGGGGTATAAAAAGAACAAGTTTCATACTAAGCCAACAATTTGCAATCCTTACCATAATGGATGGTCAACAATGCCACTTTTACAATATTTTACAGAGAAAACAGTTTCTGTAAGTCCCTGTAAGGATAATTCAAACCGCAGACTTCATCGTAAAATTAGAGTCCTGAATAGCAATCTAATAGGGCGCAGCGAAACACCCTTACACTGCCATTCTAAAATTGAATTGGCAGCCGTGTCAGCTTTAGAACGTATCTTAAAAATTAAGCTGTGGGAGGTGGAGGGTTAACCCCCGGCATGGAAGGCCAAATTGGCGGGGAGATTTACTTTAAGCACGATTTAGTAGATCAAGCCCCATATTAATAACTTTACGTTCCATGTGTTAACCTCGATTTATTTTTTTCGGGGTTACAGACTGAGAAAGGCTTTTAACGAAACGGTTAAGAGAAGGACTTTTAAGACATGCATAACAAAATGCTTAGTTAAAAAATGCCTAGTACTCCTGAATGCCCAAACTATTTGAAGAAATCATTCCTTAATGAAGGAAAACTTGTCATGGGACATTGAAGCTGGCCTGAATAGTTTGTTGCCACGGAAACTGAAAAAGCATCTTAAAAGTTTTGGTGTTGTTTTAATATGATAAAGCACTCAGCGGAAAGAATACGATGACAGGCAATGCCGTGGATTATTTACTTAACATGCTAGAAAGTGGAACTGCAACCTGAAGAGAAATACATTTCATCTACAGAGGGATTCTGGGGCAAGTATCCAATGTGGAGCAATCGCCATGGAAACCAAAGGAACGTTTCTACAGATTGCTACCTAAGTCGAACCGCTGAATACTTTTATTATTACACGTTCAACAAATAAATAATTTGCTTAAGTGGCAAATAAAATAAGTACCCCCCCCACCTCAGTAAAATGATCCTATATAGAATGTATAGGTAACTCAGCAGCTTTATACAGCAGCCCTACATACCCCAGGATGAAAGCGCACAGTACTCATTATTACTCCCGTGCCACAATACTTCTAATGGGTACAATGAACACAGCGCTTAGCTGTTACACAATCAGGGCCGTATCTGCTAAATGCAAAAACATCAAGCCAGGCTTTAGCAAAATGAC
This sequence comes from Spea multiplicata, assembly GCA_009364415.1. NCBI lineage: Eukaryota > Metazoa > Chordata > Amphibia > Anura > Pelobatidae > Spea > Spea multiplicata. The sequence continues at coordinate 2,754,744 of VKOC01000005.1, forward strand.
CCATTGTACAGCGCTCCGGAATATGATGGCGATATATAAATAACAACAATAATAACATTAATAATAACTGCTTGTAGGAATCTGCATGCAAGGTACATAGTACACCGGGGAGCCTGACCTCCACCCCTATACATTCCATATGGGACCCTGATACTCACTAAGTTGCCCTAGCGATGGGGGGGGGGCAGCTGCGGCAAGCTTTAAAGCCGTTTCTGGTGGCAGAGCTCGGCCAGGCTGGGGACTCGCAGCGGACAATCCTCGCAGGCAGTGGGCGGAGTCACGACTGTCAATGTAAACACCGCACGATGTATAGAGAGCGAGAGGGGCAGACATGTCCCGGCACAGCTTCATCTCCTACAGCCAGACAGCAGCTCCCGGCTCAGCCTCCTACATGCCCCCGGGGCAAATACACAAGCCTTCGGAGAATGCAGGACTTCACACCTGCCCCCCCCCCCCGAAAAGGTATGGAGGGGGAAAGAAAAGCATTTGGGCGTTTTCTTCACTTTAACCCCATTATTGCCGCGTGGTTCTTAAACTCTCTTGCATTCACTTACATCGATTTATCTGTCCATATAATAGATATATAGAGATATCGCAATGTGCCAATGGATAAGCAGATACTGAATGCCCCAACGTGCATAAGAGTGATGAGAGTTGCAGTCCATTACCTTGTGTAGTGTGAGCCATCGTGTTATAAAGATCGAGTCATGTTGGGGCATTTACCCCGCACTGTGCCCCGCTGGGGTGCCCTGACTGACACACTGGAAGCAGGCAAACAAAACACCTCTACCTGCATTCAATCATCCCAGGCACTTCTCGTCCAGCACTGAAATGGTTAATGCGCGGCGAGTGAAGATACAATGTAACCAGGTGCTTACCTGCACGGGCCGGCGGTGCGTCTCCCGGGGGCTATGCGCTAACGATGCGATCCATACGAATAAGGTGGCTTCCCGGACCCCCCCGTTAAACTCTCACATCCACAAATCCAGACACCATCTCAGAATATGATCCAGTAGATTCCCCCCGCGATGTAAGCAAGTCAGGATCCCACAGATTCCCATCCATTTGCTGGAGGGGAGAGCGCGCTTTGTTGGCCTGGGATGGAAGCTCCTTCTTTTTGCATCAGACGCTGGAAAGTTTGGCTTAAAAAAAACTGTTGGAGGAGAAAAAAAAAAGGGAAGAAAGAGGAGGGATTTACACAAGAACTGAACGGCACCGGCCTGGGAGGAATGAGCGAGGAGAGGAGGAGGAGTAGAGGGTGGGTGTGTGTCTGAGGGAGAGGGTGTGTGTGAGGGTATGTTTGTGTGTCTGAGGTATGTGTGTGTGTGTGTCTGAGGGTATGTGTGTGTCAGGGTATTGTGTTCTGAAGGGTATATGTGTGTCTATGGTTGTGTCCTGAGGGTAATGTGTGTGTCTGAGGGTAATGTGGTGTCTGAGGTAATGTGTGTGTCTGAGGGTGGTGTGTGTGTCTGAGGGTATGTTTGTGTGTCTGAGGGAGAGGTGTGTGTGATGGGTATGTTTGTGTGTCTGAGGGTTGTTGTTGTGTGTCTGAAGGTATGTGTGTGTGTTGAGGGTGTGGAGTGTGTCTGAGGTGTGTGTGTGTCTGAGAGGTAGTGTATGTGTGTGTCTGAGGGTATGGGTGTGTGTGTCTGAGGTATGTGTGTTGGTCTGAAAGGGTGTGTGTGTGTCGAGGGTATGTGTGTGTCCTGAGGGAGAGGGTGTGTGTGAGGGGTAGTTTGTGTGTCTGAGGTATGTGTGTTTGTGTGTCGAAGGTATGTTGTGTGTGTCTGAGGGTGTGGTGTGTGTCGAGGTGGTGTGTGTGTCTGAGGGTATATGTGTGTGTGGGTCTGAGGTAATGTGTGTGTCAGGGTATGTGTGTGTCTGAGGGTAATATGTTGTGTCTGAGGGTGGTGTCCCTGAGGGTGTGTTGTGTCTGAGGGTATGTGTGTTTCTGAGGTAGGTGGTCTGAGGTATGTGTGTGTCTGAGGTGTGTGGTTGTCTGAGGGTTATGTGTGTGTCTGAGGAGGAGCAGGGTGTGTGTGAGGGTATGTTTGTGTGTCTGAGGTATGTTTGTTTTGTTGTCTGAGGGTAATGTGTGTTTTGTGTGTCTAGGGTATTGTGTTTGTGTTCTGAAGGTAATGTGTGTGTGTCTGGGTGTTGTGTGTGTCTGAGGGTGTGTGGTGTGTGGTCCTGAGGGTATATTGTGTGTGTTGTGTCTGAGGGTATGTGTGTGTGTGTGTGTCAGGGTATGTGGTGTCTGAGGGTTATATTGGTGTCTGAGGGTATGTGTGTGTCTGAGGGGTGTGTGGTGTCTGAGGGTATGTGTGTGGTGTGCTGAGGGTATTGTTGTCTGAGGGAGTATGTGTTCAGGATGTTGTGTCTGAAGGTGTGGTGTGTGTGTTGAGGGTATTTGTGTGGTGTGTCTGAGGGTATGTGTGTGTGTGTCTGAGGGTATGTGTGTGTCTGAGGGTATATGTGTTTGTGTGTCTGAGGGTATGTGTGTGTGTGTGTGTCTGAGCGCTTCTTGGTGTAAAGTGCATTAGACTGATGGCTGCTGCCCCTTCCTCCTGACATCAGAGTGCTGGAATCCCTGGAATGTGGAGCCAGTGGGGATGTAACTTGTTTTGGTCAGTAGGGGGGGCATCCCTTTGCCCTTTTGAATGAGAGGTGGGACAATAAAAACATTGGTAGTTACCCCCCAGAGAGACTCAGGTTAACAGCAGCGTGAGATGTGGAACTTCCTGAAAGGGTTATAAGGTGTATTAGGCAGACCCTATTTCATTTGTATTCCTTTCTGATTTACCTACCCAGGTATTTCCTGCTCCTAAGCTTAGGAGAAGTGACCAGAGTGCCACCTGTGCATTGCTGCACATTATATATATATATTTATACTAGAATTGTTTCTCTCTTTTTTTTTTTTTACCTCATTTCTCGGAGTTTGTGCACGGGATCCAGGACTGCGCCTGCACATGTAATTTGCTTGTTTTCAGAAGATGACCTAAAAAAAAAAAAGCTTGACCTTAAAATGAAATGTTACACCCATGAAAAGGTATTACTACATACTTCATACTCATTTTTCGAATGTGTCCATAGAACCAAAAATATTCAGTCACGCTGAGCACCCAATTGTCTTTGTTTCTCCTTTTTCGCCTGGTGTGCTCTCCCATTCCATCTGTGCCTTTATCCAGCTTCCTTCGTTTGGGGGGTTCTCAAGAGATTACGTGTTAATGGCTTTTGCTTCCACCGTTCTTCTGAAAAGGAATACGAGCGGTTTAATGTTAGAAGGCAGTGCGTCGTTACTCTAGTATCTTTGATTATGAATCCTTCTGAATAGGGACACCTGCTGTGAGCACCAATATCTACAGTGGATCCTTGCAGACCACCAGCCCTTCATTTGGGGAATATCCAGGACAGTTCACCAGTTTCTGGAAGGATGTGCCTGCTAATGGACATGATTGAAATCCATGGTCATAGCTCTTCATGGTCGTGTCCACTACAAGGCACTGGGTTATTGGGTCTAGCTTGAAAGCATTAGGAGGCCTTAGGTGTCATTTACCACCACTAAAGGTGACATTTTATAATAGTAGAAGCCAGAAATAGGCATTTCAACAAAAAATACATTTGGGTTTTCTTCTTCTTTTATTATCTTCTCCATAGAAGTAAAGGATGAAGCTAAGATTATAGTAAAAGGGGTACGGAATCAAGAGACAGGAATAATCTCCGGCCTGGAGGAAATGGAGTTACCATGTTGAAGATGCAATGTAAGTCATTATCGTGGATGCTCATTTAGGAGACAAAATGTTATAAAAATATTATAAATCGAGATATTATGAATGTCCAGTAGTCACAACAGAATGGCTTTGGTGATAACCAAACATTTCGAATTTCGTCCCAGATTTCTTTCTTTATGATTGTAGCCGATGATGTTCGACGTGATACCAGAAGTCATGTGGTCAACAAAGTACAGACATGACATTAGTGACACCTACAGTTTGATGGACCTAGGTCAAAGTGATTTCATATCTTTGATACCATATCAGTCTTACTGCAGGTTCTTCTGAAGGAATGTAAGGAAACCAACTATTACAAAGGATTGAGGAACAGAAGCTCGATTTGTAATTGTGAAAATGAAAACATAGATTACCCTGTAAACATATGAAACATTCCGAACGCATTCTTAAAAAAACAATGGATTTTCTCAATTCTCCCAAGTGAAGCAAATGTTTTAGTGAGGACCAGTGAGTAGTTCATTTTGTTGAAGGAACATATCACAAGACAACCAATTGGTGTTGGTTTACAAGCATTTTTACATATTGCTGACCAGCCCATATAAAGTGATGCCCTGTAGTATGGGGGATGTATAACTGACTAATTTGTTCCCATCTATAGTCTATACATCCCACAGACTGCAGGGCAGCACAACACCTGTGCCAGTCATCAATATGGAAAACGTATACGTGTCCTGGAAAACATGGCCGATGTGGTCACCCTAGTTTGCTGAATGAGTGTATTGCGGTGATCTACAGCCCTAAAGGTCGCAATAATATTAATACACGACAAATAAACAGCAGGGAATATGATTAGAATTTAAATTGTTGGGAGGAATTCAGTACCATTCATTCTTTCCACTCCATGTAATCACATTTATGATGATGATGAAACTTAGAAGGTAATAAAAATACCTGGATACTTGCTAGAAAGCATAAAAGGGCCCGCCAATCCAACAAATGTCATCAGATATAGAGAGGAACTCTGCACCAAAACCCCCTTCCCCTTCGACAGCAAGTTCCTAGAGGTTTTTAGCATGTTTAGATAAATTTCAAAATCATCAATAACGGTAACAATGAAAGTGTGGCAGTATTTGGCAACTCCTGGTCCAATAAGGGATGCCCTAGTTTGTGTCTGTAGTAATGCCAATGGTATACCCAAATGCATGAACTATTTAAATAAGTAAAATATTTATATATATATATTAAATATATTTATTTATATTCAGAATTAGAATGTGCTGTTTCTCCTATAAAATAAGCAAAGATTCTACTCCAGTAAGTGGTGGGGTCAGGATCTTTGACATCTATCACAGTTGCTCTATGGGGATAGCAGAGGTCATCATGAATATACTTTATGATCATAATGTTACTAAAGTAATAAAGATGAAGTTGAACTTTTACATGGGTGAAGTTTCTGGATGAAGGCCGTACCGTGTTCTCCTCCCACTGAGGGCCACTATGTAATATGCTTATCCTGGATGGAAGGGGGAATGGCAGGTAATAGGTATGGATAAGCATCACAGACGCCATGAAGATGCATCAATAACAGGGCCCAAGGCATGGGAGAGATGAGAGCTCACGTGGGCAAAGAATTGAGATGAAGGAGATGATCCAAGTAGATCACAAAGTTACAACCAAAAGTTTCTTATATGTCACGCATTAAAGATTGCAGTCAGCAGAATTCAGCAGGGATAACGTATCACAAGTGTAATCAGAGATTCTAACCCCTGCTTCCAAGCTTCCGTGGACAACAGCCACCACAGTGCGCGGTGAGCCACAGGTTGTAGCCGATGACATGTAGAATAGTTGGTTTTCCTAACTCTAGTAGACGTACGCCAGGTAACCGTGTGATTTATTCCACCCATTGAGTCATTTTTTTGGATTGCAGTCGATGAAAGGAATTTTATTACACAACTTCAATAAACAAACAAGTTGAAATATGCAAGAGCGAGCATGTTTAAACTCAGTTGTAGCCCAGGGTTAAAAAGGCATCACCCATGCCTTCAATGCCACTGAATACCATAAATGCCATGTTTTCATGCTGAAGGAAGGTTTTTGAAAATCCCAGTGTTTCTCTGCTGGCTTATGCCGCCCTACTCTATGGCTCGCTGTTGTCTCATCGTGGCAAGGAAATTTATATAGCCATATTGGCCGAAGAAAAGATGGGGTCTACAGTCAAAATGTATGCTTCTTATTAGGCCGAGGTCTCAAAAAGAGACCTCTGGAGTCCAGAAGTTTATGTCACTCTACATGTTTTTCAGTGATGGTCCAATAGAAGGTATCAACTTTTACTATAGACACGAAAATGCTACATTCTGTAGAAACCAGTGGGATGTTCTCTTTTTTGAAGTGGTCAAAATGATAATAAACTTTGCACAAGAATTGATCTAGCTTGTAAATATAGCCATATATCTTACTAATAAATAAGCGAAGCCAGAAGATAATGTCCATGGTCTCTTGTGTACTTGCAGCCTAGAAAATGGTCAAGACACCGCAACTTTGTGAATTCCAGTAAACAGTAAAAATCTTTCATTGTCTTCTTTCTTACACACAATTCCAAATGTATTTTCAGAAGTTTGAATTGTACCTGCTCTCTCTCTATATATATTTAGAAATGATTGATGAATTCTTCTTACAAAGTCAGTTTTGGAAGATCACATTCATTACCCAACCCATGTAGCAGGAACTAACATGTTACATTCCTTTATGGCTGGTGGTGGGAAGGCACCCAGTGCCACACATTTGTGCAATTATTGGGAAACAGGAATTAAATACATATTTCCTTGGACAAGAAAAAAAAACATGCAAAGACGTTTAAAGTGATCATTATTAGTAACTGTCAATAGGAAGGCTATGGTGGTTGTACTGGGTCCCAATATGAAAAATGGCCCCAGCCACTCAACACACCCTGGAACAAGGAGGTCTATCCTTCCTTGCCCCTCATTCTTAAATACACTGGGGTGGAGCTGGGGCTTTAGGGGTCCTATGCCGAAAAATGTACCAGGCCCCACATTTATCGCAAGTCAAAAAGACTAACAATGCATTACCTGGAGCTCGATATGTATGACCAAAAATTAAAAAGATAAACTTTATAACATGCAGGTTCTCAGCAGCAAGGGACTCCAGCCTGCTATAAATCACCAGTGGCAGGGGGGGGGCACGGGGCAATTACTCCAAGGGCCAGTCCAACTTCAAACAAGTAGCATGGGCCGAACTGCTCTGAGGACAAGCTCAGATTCCATGTAAGTTAAGAGTGGGCATGTAAGTGAGTGTGTATCTAAATGTGTCTAAGTGTGTTAGTGTGTGTTCGATACAGTAATGGGATAGAGGGGGGGGGGATACTTGGCTTTATGCGTGCCCTGGCCCCTGGGCCATAAGGTGACCGCTCTCCCCTGACTAAGGTAATATCAATAAAGTAAGGAAACTATGAGACAATGTGTCATAGGCAACAAATTGGGTTCCTTATGATTTTCACTGTTAATTTACAATAAAGGGGGCCGTAGCGAGCATGTAGGGCTTACCCAGCGTGGTATGTCGTGTGGCCAGGGGCGCTAATTATTAGGTTTAGTTCCACTGTGGTTAATACACATATAGGCAAAATAATATTAATAACTGAATTATGATGATTGGTATATGGATTATTTGAAGCCAATACCTTTTTTTTATTTCGAATACAAATCTGCTTAAGTTTAGCTACAAAGAGAGGCAAGGCTTTCCCATGAAGCTATAGAAATTATTCTTAAATATCTTTTTTGAAGGCTTCACAATGTATGTTTCTCAAACTGGGAATGTTCAGAAACCACTTAGAAGGTTTAATGTTTCCAACCTTGAAAAAAAAAATGCATGCCGTTGGAAATTTTTGCAAGATTAGACAGAATTCATGAGTTTGAATCCTCTCGAGTAGGTGGGGTCTTGTGGTTTAGACCTCAATCAGGGAAGAATGGGTTCCATTCAGGACGCTATGAATTGGAATCCTGACCTTGTTTTATTTCTTAACCCAATTTAATTAATCCAAATTTCAGTTTCCCCTCTAATGCATATTATTTTCCTTCAAAGAAAAAATGTCATGAAAGCGAGGGCGAAAAGAACAGTAAAACCATTTATGTGAATTTATTAACAACATGCTATGGGGCTTATGCAGACACACATGAGTTTGTGAAACTATTTCAATTAACCCTTTGTTACCCGATAGAACCAAGTAACTTGATGCGTGTTTGTAAAATGAGTGTTGCACTTTCCCAGCGGGCATTAAGCGGGATTTCTGTTTTTGTGATGGTGTGTAAATGCAAGATAATTAGAAATTTGCTTACAGGAAAAGGTCAGAGGGTCAGAAGCTTTGATGTAATGTAAACAAAAAAAAAATCTTTATATTTCGGAGAGGGTGGTAGATAAGTGGAATAGCCTCCCAGCAGATGTGGTAGAGGGGAATCTAAGTGGGGTAATCCAAACATACGTGGGATCAATATTTGGATAAAGAGCAACGACTGATGAAGGTTTTCTTATAGCACAAATAATGGGCAGACTAGATGGGCCGAATAGGTCTTTTCTACCATCGAACTTTGTGTTTCTATATTCCACAGCACTGTACAATGGGTAAACAGGACATTACAAGTTACTGCAAATCTCCATCTAACCTTGGCAGGTGGATTACTAAGACACCAAATAAGACATCTGTGCCTGTGATACGTTTAGGGTCATATCAAAGCTGGCTTTCAAGAAGATTACATGAAATGTAGGGTCATGGCCACAAATGCAGACAAATTTCCTAGTCTGCTGAGAGTCCACAGATCTCATTTCCAAATACACAAAGGCTACCGATACCTGTACCTACTACACATTGGCCACTAGATGGCCGCTCTGAATGTTTGGTGCGTAGGTACATAACACAGGTCACCAGGTATAAAACTGCCATTAATAAATGATTAAACTGGTGGAGAATCTATTTAGTAATAACATTGTTTAAAATAATACTTTATTCTTGTTCTACATAATTTCCCTAGATCCACAATTAACTATCGAGTCATGAAGACACCTTAGGATCATCAAGTAGTCGATGCCATTTAGCTCCACCTTCAGCTTCACACTGGTCAAGTTTCTTCTGTGATATCTGGTGTTATGGCAACATTATTTCATAAAAAAAGCTGCTGTGATATCCCCCCCCCAGAAAAGTAGTGATTTTAGAAGATTCTTGGGAAAAGGCATCCAAGTATCTGACCTAGCACAAGGGCATCAGGTTCTCAGGGCAGCAGCACCCTAAAATCGTCACATTGGGGGATTGGGCTCCCAGGTGTACTGCTGCTCAAAGGGCAGATTACTAGGGAGATCTTTCACCTTTTAACCTGTCTATTTACACTATAAGCCTCCATAGCACATTGTCCAAAAAAAGCAGCTGGGATATGATGCCATATCCTGGAGCTCAGCAGTTATGATAGAGGAGGCAGCTGGAAGCATTGCTCTGGGTAAATACAACACATGTGAAAGGTCTATAACTGATTCACTGAGAATTTTTGGATTCCACCCTTCCCCCGATAATTTGGCACAACCCCCACCCTTATGTCCCTGGCCCTTTATCAAGTCCACATCCACCTCTCCAATATTGAGCAGAAGAGGGAGAGTTTTGGGGTAAGGGCTGGCCTTGGAAGCTCCCAGTAATGACAATGAGAATGTTGCCTGCAAAATATTTTGGGGTAATATATGAAAGGGCAATTTTACCAGTCTTGCTCTATAATAAAGTTGGAGATCCACCTTCAAAAAACTGTATGCAAAGGGTTGGAGAGGACACCTGGAAGAACTGCATCAGACAAAAAAACAACAAAGAAAAGAAAGAATCTGCTGTATCCACTACTAGGCTTTGAAAAATGTATTTATTTTTGACTTACGGGATAACACGCATGATTTAAGAATGTTTTCTGTTTTGGTTGGAATGTTGGGGAATAAACACAGCTCAAATCATGTTAATCATGCCCCGTAGACACACTGTGAATACACGCGTTCACGTGTCTGTATTTAGAATCTCGGAATACACTGTAGGCAAAGACGATAAAGATCTAGTGGAAGCAAGTCCTGTCATGTGTGCCACTTTGTAACAGAATTGCAAAAGCCCATTAAATGTGTGTTGTGCCTGCTTATAAAAGAATGTCTACAAAAAAAGAGCATAAGCATGGGAGTAGAATACAGAGGTGTGTTTGGTGTTTTTCCCCAGGCCAACATGCTATGATTAAACAAAGAAAAAAGATTAAACGATAAGCAAAGTATCCGACATACCTAGAGTATGTTTTTGAAGAAAAAAAGGGAAAGAAACTCTGAAACTGGTAAAAAAAAAAGTTCAAAAAAGTGATCTTATCACTATAGTCACATTCAACTCATAAGGTAAATATGTTGTTGGGAAGGCCATACCATTCACATGGGCCTAAAATGCAAGAGACCGGTTTCACACATATAAGTCTACATTCCGCAGTTACTTTATTGTTTAATCTGTAGATTTATTGTAATGTTAAGACTGTGGTCTCATCTCATAAAATTTGGTTTGCTTTGGTTGCACCAAGACCTGCTTGAGTTCCAAACTTCAATAGCGTAGGGAGATGTTTCCATGTGGCTGCAAGCAGGAAGATTTAGGGGGAGGCAGAAAGGAGACTTATATGTCTGCCTTTCACTTTGTTGATTCCTGTAGTAACATGTTAGTGGCTGAACTGCTAAGGTGTGTAACTTGGGAATGGAGGTGGGAGTTAGCTGGCACAGGCCAAGTCTTGGAAAGAACTTTATCTTGGCCATGGTGGCCAAGTCGTCCCCTTGGCTGTCACCCTAAAACAGGATGCTGATCCTGGGTGGATATTTTAACCTGCGTGTGACCTAAAAGTACACTTCATCTGGGATTTCATGAGATGTATAGAGTTACTTTTCATGGATTATTTTACTTTAGGCCTTTTCAAGGTTGCCAATGATTCTAAAGATATGCTTTTATGATCCACCCAAACCTCATGAAGGCTTGGCAAAGTCTGAAGCTCTTTTATGTGAAAACCCACCCCATCCAAGGTAACATATAAACACAGAATCATAGAATTCGACAGCAGATTAGAACCATATTCCCAATGTTAAGACTCTGGCCTTTATCAGTTCTTGGTCTTGTCTTCAGGACAGATTTATGCCTATCCAATGCAGGTTTACATTTCTTCACTGTATCAGCCTATTCCTACATTAGATCTAAAACTTAGACTCTATCGTTCAAGTATTTAAATGTTTCCAACTTTCCATCACATCCTCCTATCTCTTCTTTCCTCTAAACCATACATAGTGAGCTCCATTAGTGTTTCCTGAAAATCTTTATCCTGCCAACCATTTACCATCGCCCTCCTCTGAACTCTTTCCAAAATGTCGATATCCTTCTGGAGATGAGGTCTCTAGAACTGTACATAATGCTGTATCTGAGGCCTGACCAGAGATCTATAAAGTAGCAGAACCATCTCTCTCTCTTTCTGCTACGAATGCCTCTCGCTATACAAGCCAGCACCCTACCTATTGATGCCGATGCCTGCATACTTTTAATGCCTGCAAAATAATTCCAGGCAAGTTCATCTCTTCCGTTGTCACTGACAAAACAGTATTATCCTATAAATGCTATTATCTGCCTTGGCGTTTCTACCAGTATTCCCTTGTACCTTTTTTGTGTCTGTTTCGAGTTTAGATGGTTCAAGTTGAACTCTTTCTTTGTAAACGCATGGTCTTTACATGTTTCCCTGCTTCTCCTTACTATCTGAGGTTTCCTCCTTTTACCTTCCTCTGTAACACCTAAACGGAAGTATTTATTTAGGCAGTTGGCTAGATCTTTATCCTCATTTATATAACTTGCTTCATTCATCTTTAATCTAATTATTCCTTGTTTATGGGCAGTCAAGTGTAAGGCAGTGTATGCGTATATGCGTGTTAATGGGCAGGTGTGTGTAAAGGCAGCGTGTATGTGTGTTTATGGCCAGGTGCAGTGTAAATAAAATAACCTCTGTAAAAAAATAGCTGGGGGGGGCATAATTTTCTATTCTTGCCTCGGGTGCAAAATGAGCTAGCCACGGCTCTGCCCTGTACAATTACTTCACATTTTGTTTTATTATAGGATCCCAGCAGACTATGTAGAGCTAGTACAATAAGGTAGAGTGAAAATTAACAATACTATTAAAATTCAAAATATACAAAATTAGCAATGATTTTAAAGCCCCACCTCCACACACTGCTAGCCCACTCACGCAAGCCACTCCTTCTTAAGAAACTTCTAATTGTTTTTGCATGTCCCAATGTAATGACAACTGCACCCTTAAGAGCCAAGAGAAACATTGTTCTAGCTATGTGAACCCAGAGGAACTTTTTCATTATATCTGTTAAAATCTTCATTTGAAACATGTTGGACTTTGATATTGCTGCTGATATTTGTGTAGCATTACAAAACAGTATATTGATTATAGCATCTGACATTATCTAGGTTGTGGTGACATCTATGAGACTGTGAATAGTAAGTGGTGTATGAGTATCTGTTTAAAGCAAGTAAAATATATGAGCATGCAAGGGAACAACACAACTAAACATGTCCCAATGGTTACATATATAGTTAAATAGTTAATTATTAGGAATACATATAGTCCATCAGGTTAAAAAATTCCACAAACCCATATTAGATCCAGAAGCTGGCAAAAAAAACCCCACTGAGACAGTAATGTCATCTCAAAGGCAAAATAATCCTTCTTGACTCCAAGGCAGTTGGACTCACCCTGGATCAACATTACCTTATCTACCTTTACTCTGATAACCCTATTTTATGGCATGTACCATTTAACCAGTTGCTTGCCAGTGAATTGGTTTGTGATACCTTCTAGTAGGTCACCAAATTCACGTAGAACTTAGTCCTTCAAATCCAAAGGAGAGACTCAGAGCTCGGGTCTGAGTATGTTGGTTAATGAAGTGTATTACAGGCTGCGATGTTCCCTGTATAGTTGGGCTAGTGATACATAACTCCAGTTATCTTCACAATAACCCATAAATTAACATTATTATACTGAACATATGTGCACATCTTTTATATAGCCAGTATTAGCTATTTTTTGACCACTGTTCAAACTCAAGTGCATTCTGGAGATTTCCCACTAGGTGCCTCGTTCATTCCAGTTTTAGTCTTAGAAATCATTGAAAACCGATCTGTAATTTTGTATTTCAGTAAAGAGATATAACATAACGTAAATTAGTATATTGATAGCCCTTCATGTCATCCGCCATATGTATCGATTTATTAAGCCTTCCCCAGGTGGTTATACAACCCTCATTGTACTGTTTCAGTTAAATGATCAGGCGGTCCCAGATTTCTTTTTCAGGCAGTGGTGGCAAAAACAGTTTTAGCATCACTTATTTCTGTTTGCTTTTTAGTCTTTTTAAGTCTTTTCATTTCTAGGGTCAAGGCACCCAAAATATTCCAATTTCATAGGGGTCGGTGGGGTGCAAGTTTGTCAGTTGGTTCAATATTTGATGCGGTCAGAGTGGCTTAGTTACAGACATTTGACAGGATAGTATAGCATTCATACTTTTTATACTACACTGTCTAACTAGTTCCCACTATCCACTCACCAAACTACCCTAACCCTTCATACAGTATATAAAGATCGGGAGGTGATTGAAGGGTTAAAGTGAATGGGGGTGAAATCAGGGTAGAGCTCTGATTTATTATTTTTAACACACTGATTACTGACACATTGTTCTATCCCTCTCCTCCAGATCAGATCATGTGGTGCATCTATTGGACGTACTGGTCGCAAAAGAGTTAAACATAGAAACATAGAATTTGAAGATTCTATCCATCTTGTCTGTCCGTTTTTCTTGATACTTTATCCTTTACCATTTCTGCTTGGAGGCTGTTCCACTCATCTACCACACCATTAGTAAAGTAAAACTTCCTTACCTTACCTGTCAGCCTCTGGGTCTCCAGTTTAAAATTATGACCTCTTGTTCTAATATTTCTAACCCCTTTAAAATAAGCTTTGTTAAATACCTTGTATTTGTTAATTCTGTGTATTTAAATGTTTCTATCACATCTCCTCTCTCTGTGTATACAGCACCACTTAAGAAGTTTTTTTTTCCATGAGTTGTTTCCGATTCCTTGTAGCTGTGTTTGTGATCACAGACTAGAACCTACAAACGCTAACTTGATTTTAGTTATTTAACCACATTCCAAATCTTCCCTTTTTAACCACCATTAATGCTAATGTAGATTTAGACAGGCCGTAGAATCTGGCCTTTTATGTCTGTGCTCAGTTCCAATTTACTGGGTACACAGTAATAACAAGACCAGCTCTCAACTCCAAACCCGGCAAATATGAGACTAAGCATGAGGCTTTAGTACTATATAGACATGGACCAAAAACGATTTGGACATATTTTGTTTAGTTTTTTGTTCATTTGTTTTTCGGACAACAATTTTTGTTTATTTTTAAGATATATATATATTTACCGTAATTTATTTAATTTAATTGCATTGTATAATTATTAACAAAAAGTTGTGTCTGTGGTTATGCTTTGTTATTTAAGTTATTACTGTAATGATTATTGACTGCCACCTAGTGGTAGCCAGAGACATTTTATTTTGGGACTATTGGTATTTAAAGTAATATAGGTGTATTATCCCTATTGTCTTTGGGATGATATTGATATACAGTTTGCTATTCAAGGCAGCACCTTCTGCAAGGGTAGACTGGAATATATGTCCCACGCATTGCATACAGCACATCTTGGAGTACAGTTTGTTATATACTACTTGTTATGTCCTGTCTACCCATTGTACAGTGCTATATAAAACAATAAATAGTAATAATAATAATAATAATATCCACAGTAAGAATTTCCTTACTTCCTAGTTAAACAGCAGGTGTGACTGTGCAGTCACTAGGCTATATGTATTTACTAACAAGCATCAGGATCATTTAGCAACCCTAGTTCACTTTCATCATAGGTGTAAATACATCCAGATGCTTTTTTTTAACCAGCATATTTGAATGTATCCTACTTTCTTGTGGATGAACACCTCTGTATCATTGTATCGCTTGCTTTTTACATGCAGTTATGTATCACTTGCTATTATGTGTTTAGGTAGCAACCACTTGTGTTTTCTGGCTTTGGTCTTAGTTTAGAGAACTCTACCAACATCACATTAAACATTTGTGTAAATAGCAATTTACAGCCCTGCCTCATTATCTCTTGCTGTAGATCCCATCAAGTATCTCCCTGGGTCAGCCCCAATACATTGCTCAGCCTGGATAAGGACAGCATTGGATTGTCACCTTATGTGTTTATGGGGTCGGGTCTTATGGACTGTCAAAAAGAGAAGGAAAAGTCACGTTCCCCTGTTGGACCACTCAAATGTTTAACCCTTCATTTACACCTCCACAGCGCAAGTCTACACTCCAGTCCCACCATACTGCTACAATGTTTCTCCAGGGCTGTTTTTGGTGCGTCAAGCACATTTCATGTGCTTGGTCTGGAAATGTCATTGTGAATCTCCTGTTAGTTTGAAAATCTGACTGTTATGGTCAGTATTGTATGTGATTTGCCCTACACTGTGTCACAATACTTTATGTATGTCTGATTGTAAAAAAAAATGTTGTGATGTTTTTAGGGGGAGGGGGAGGCAAAAGCATGCTTTGTGACTAAGATGGAACAAGAAAACTAGTCCAAGAAAGCTTTGCCTACCCCTTTAAAATATTTGACACCATTTTTGGGGGGTTCCAGAACCTAACCTAGCCAGGTGTAGTTGAAGCTACAGATAAAACAAAGGGGGTAATAGGAATTACATGGAGTCTGATGGTCATATCATAAAGCCTAGCCAGCCACCATGTCAAAGTACCCCAAATTTGTCGAGTCCTATATAATCTTAGTGGCGAGTCAAGCAATATATGGCCCCAATATTAATGCCTCAGATCGGTGCTTTAAATAGTATTTGCGAGGTGTGTGCTGCTTACTTGACTTGTTGGATGTATATGTTGGTCAATTTGAATAGATATGCTTTTTATGGTGTGCTTTCCTTTTTTTTGTGTATATGTGGTGTGATCAACAAAGCTCTACTAATGGTTAGTTAAGATGTTCCAGCCCCATGTGTGAATTGGTGCTGTGAATCTTCTCATCGTGTACAAACAGTGTTATCTAAAACGCGGATCTTGTTTACACGTTGTTTGCATATGAAAACAACCGGTAAATGGAGACTCCTACCAAGTCAGACCCAAAACATCTGGCTGAGAGGAAAAACCCATGGTATGCGGTACAGGTAACAATGAGCTCATCGTCACACACACTTTAAACACCTGAACTCTTAGATTTCCATTTAGGAAACCTTTTAGGTTAAAATCCAGGCGTTTTATAGCCAGGCACATATTTCCTGCTGCACTCAGCCCGTGTTGTCTTTAGCCAAACTTCTTGTAGGAACAAGCTCTGACATGCGGTTCTCCTCATGGAGTCTGACGAGTAATAAAGCAAAATGTATTACATCAGTTGCAATGCATTCTTATATTCAATTATAGCAAGTAATAACATTAAAACAAGAATTCACGCTATTTTTTTGTAATGATGCAATTTTTACATAAGGAATAGTCAACGCCCCATCCCCCCAAAATCACAATCTCATCAGCCCAGAGAAACTTAAGCTTATTTTCATTTATTTGTGCCAAAATTATGATTGCTAAAAAAAAATATTTTTTTTATCGTAGCGGCGCACCTTTTCTATTTACGGTTTTGCTGCCTTAGGCAGGAGGGCAGAGGCAAATGCTGCCACCATCCAGAGATCAAAGGCTGCCCCAGTGAGTCAGTAATCAGCTGTTACTCCTGGGACTTCTGAGCCTTTGTGGTGAACAGTGTGACCTCTTTGAACAGCAAAACCTGAAAAACTGTCTGTGAAAAGGGTGAATAGGAACATAAAAGCGTCTTTTAAATCAAGCACTCTCATGAAATCTCCTCTTTTTAAAATATTTGCTACCGATGAGAAGGACTCTTTTGGACCGTATTGCATTGTTTTCTTACCTTTAAGTCACCAGGAATCATTGGCAGTGTCTAATGCCTTAATAAAATATCTACAGCTCCTCTCTGGTCTATTATTTTAGTTACCCAGTCAAAAAATAAAGTCAGCTTATAACTGTTGTAATATACATGTATTGTTCCTGATCATGCAAACCATTTACTTCCAGATATTTAACAATCCCATCCTTTAGCATGGTTTCCATGAATTTGCCAACTACTAATAAAAGTTGGCTTAGTTGGCTGAGTCTTCCCTGCTATCATTTTTGTGAAGTGGTACTACAGTTGCCAATTTCCAGTGTTCTGGAACAATTCCTGCCAATGATGACATAGAAACATAGAAAGTGAGAGATAAGTATCCCTTCTAGTCTGACTTTGGGTGTAACTGTATAGCCTCTGGTCCCATGTATTTAGAAACCAGGACCTTTCACACCTTCTAATTGTTTCAATATGTAATTTTTGGGGGCAATATTCTTGAGTGAAATATAGCAAGCCTGTTATCATTGTCAACAAATGTCTACACTGATGAATTTATAGTAACCTGATATTTTAGGTGGAACTCCTCAGAAGAAAATCGGGGTTTAGTGCGATTCGTATCGCCCGATACCCGGGACATGCAGTTCCAGGCACCGGCAGGTTTTTTTTCCATATAGCAGGCAAGCCGCAGGGTAAGGATCCAGATACCCCGCAACGCTGTAGGGGACCTGGATCCTCCTCTCTGGCAGCCAGTGGGCATCTGCGCGATGCAAACAACCCAGCTGCTGCCGGCCCCTCCCAGGGGCTTCTATAATGGAGTACCGGTGTGACACCAGGAGGTCTGGGGATGCTTTGGTAAGTCTGGGGAAGTGGCATTTCTAGGGGGCAGAGGGGCATTTCTAAGGGGCATAAAGCATATCAGGGGGGCAGTGTCATATCAAGGGAACAGAGTGTCATATCAGGGGGCATAAAGCATATCAGGGGAGCAGAGTGGTATATTTATAAGTAAGGTGCATTATGAATTACTATTGGTTTTCCAAATTTCCGTTTGTATATAATATATGTTGACTTACTGCAGAATAGGTACCAAAAATGTTAAAATACATGTATTCCTGTTCATTAGATAAAAAACTGTTTTACTATTCCACTCATGCGTATTTCATCTTTAAAAACTTTAAGGGTGCGGCCTATACTTGGGCCATAACGGTAACAATCAAGAAATTGCTCATTATAATGTTATCACACTCGCTTAGAGCTTCCGCAATTTGGTT
>VKOC01000005.1:2772889-2789183 GCA_009364415.1 Spea multiplicata
CATATATTCAAGGGGTCTGACAAGACAAGAAGTGACAGACTAAGACAAACCGATACATTAGGTGGAGAGAGCACCAATATATAATATATATAAAAGCACCACCAATTTTATAGCAGTATTAAGCAA
Organism: Spea multiplicata; assembly: GCA_009364415.1. Classification (NCBI taxonomy): domain Eukaryota; kingdom Metazoa; phylum Chordata; class Amphibia; order Anura; family Pelobatidae; genus Spea; species Spea multiplicata. The sequence continues at coordinate 2,773,016 of VKOC01000005.1, forward strand.
CTAGGCAGTAGAAATGCGCATGCACATAGATAATTGGCAGAGGGCCCCATTCACAAGTCAAGTAATTGCTTCAGAAAGGAGATTTTTCCACTGAAATTACTTGCATCCTTTGTCTTTATTGCTCCATACAATTAGCAGCAAATTTGTTCTACTTTTTCCTTGTTGTAGCCTGTTGATCTGATATAACAAATTAAGTCATCGAAATCTTTTATTTTGAAGGGAATGTGCCGGCAGCTGTGACATTAACCATTAACATGTTAAATGTGTGTTTACATGTAAACAAAAATAAAAAATATGAATATGATTTTTTTTCTCAAGAAATTACAATCAATGAGAAAATAGGGACCGTAGATTTAGAGAAAAGATTTATAGAGCTCAAAATTTCAATACAGCCAAGCTATGACTGATCTATAAGCTCACTGTCAACTAGCAATGCTAGTCATATTACTTGTGTTATAAATAATCTGATATTATATATATAGTATATATGTTTGCATATATATATATATACATGTATATTATATATACAGTATCATAAATATATAATACTGTGTAATATTATTGTGTTTCAAGTACCAAAGCAATATAGTATAGTATTTAAAAACTTCCCCTATCATATAATATATATATATATATAATACTATATATATATATATAATATATATAGATATATATTTATATTGTTGATATTAGCCATGTCATTCAAGTATAAATGTATAAATGTGAAATTATTTAATCATTGAGTTTTGCGGTAATACATTTTTTTTATTGGACTACAAATGCACTCGTCACAGTGCAAGGTGGTCTGCAAGGTGGTCAGGTTTATAATTAATTTAGGAAACATTATGTGCTTTCTAACAGATTGCCCAAAAAATATGATTTGCAAATTTTGAACCCGCAAAGTATTTAAAAAAAAAAAATGAAAGACAGAAATCCCCAAAAGTTCATATTAAGTGTTAGTATTTCTTCACTCTCAGAATATTATCTGTAAGTTCTGTTTGACAAGTACCGGTTGGGAAGCACTCCATTCGTATACCGGGCGTGCTGTTTAGAACAGATGCCTGACTGCCACCTAGTGGTCGCAGGAAATTGGTGCAGCCAAAGCATTGTATGAGATAAGGAGTCGTACAACTTTAACGTCTCAAGACTTGTGTGTGTGTGTGTGTTTTTAGGTAAAATGTGCAGCATGCATTGTCTATTCCGTGTATTTTCAGTTTTAAGTCACAAGTTCTATAGAAAAAGCATCATGATGATTAATGTTCCACTTTTTAGCAACTCAGATGTGCTTGGACTAAAGAAGGACACTTCTCGGAGTAAATGTCTGGATAAAGCCATGATCAGCAGCTCACAATGAGTGGACGTCACCCCCACCTCCCCAAAAAAACCTCTTTACATTATGTTTAGCAGGCTTCGTAGAAAACATTTAAGTGTTAACCACCCGTGTGTATTAAGTGTGAACAGTCTATTTACACTAACACTAGTACTCACTGGCAAAGGGTGACGACACGGGTTGAAGTATCACTTGGTAGGGGTAACTTTTCCCCTGTGCTTTGCGCTAGTCAATGGGATAGGAAATGTATAGGCGAAAAAATATAGCAAATCTTTAATTCACCCCCTCTGTAAGCCGGCACTAACTTAAAATATGGTATGTGAACGTACATCCGATGGACTTTGTCATCCACACATTCACCCGTCCTGGAGTTCATTAAAGGTCTAAAAGTCGAAAACATTTGTGAAGACAGTTTATATAACCGTTTCTCAGATTTTTGATGTTGTCAATGTTCCAAAATGAAAACACTCATAGGCTTCTCCTTAAAATACAACTTTCTAATGGAGGCTGTATAAAGGAAACGTGAAAAATTTTTATTCCCTTTAAAGCTATCCCTATGTTTGATGTTTTTATATATAAAAAAATTCAATCTGGCTCTTTCCACTATAAAAAAAATGTTTTGTTTGCAAACAAGTTCTGCTTGTTGGCAGTTCTCTTATTTTGCTAAATCTGCTCAAATATGAGAAACTTTAAATTCTTGTTACAATTTATTTAAATATTGCGCTTCATTATAAATGCGTTTGAACGAGGGTAATAGTGAAATTCTATTCTTTAGACATGTGCCACAAATTTTGTTCCCTGCCCATTTGTTTGTGGGGGCATTTTTGGTTTGGGAACAAATCCTTTGCCCAGTGCCCACATTCACTCTCTCTAAGACTCTCATTCTCTCACACTCTCATGTACTCTCTTGTGTTCTTTAAATTTGTCCCTATCTTCTCTGCAAACTGTTTCCTCTTCTGCTGACCACTTCCGCATCTTCCTCCGCATCTTCTTCATCATTGTGCGATGACGTTCGCTTCCTTGATTGGAGTTTCGAGGAGCATGTCACTGCAGCGTCGCCATCTTGTTGTCGCCGGGTTATGTCTGTGGGGATATAGACGAAGAAACAAGATTGCAGATTAAGGATTGAAGGTAGAATAAAGAAGAAAGAGGAGAAGGGAGAAGATATAAGATGTAGTAGAAGAAGATGCAGAAGAAGATGTGGAAGTGGTCGGCAGAAGCAAGAGTTGTGAGACCAAATCAGGTGAGAGTGAGCAGGAATGAAGAGTAAGAATGAATTATGGAGGGCCACCATGAGTGAGCTTCTCCTGATGGTACACTTTTGGATCCCCCTGTATAATGTTTAGTTAAATCAGTGATGTTTGCTGCTTCACCTCTCCAATTGAATTATGCTCTATGAAGGACAGAGGAAAGTTTCCATCAAAACCTTCTTTATTACCCAAACCCCACAGATCCTTCAAGAAATTACTGATGCTCACCTGAGCAGAATTATGCAGGGTACAGTGTACCTGTGTAGGATTGTCCATGATGCTTGAGTCAACCCAGTTCGGAGAAAAGGGAAAAGTGGCCCCCACCAAATTGATGTATTTTCTCCTATTAAGGTTATTTCTGGCATTTATTGGGCACTTCTTTCATCACAAACATCTGATGGTTCCTCGTTTTACCTTCTGACCTTCCTTACTTACTTACCCTGTCCGCTCCTCAGTGTTTTCTTTCCCTACTATTTAGGATGTTATTGTACAATTGCTATGCATTCAGTTCTCTCTCTAATGATAAATACATTAATAATATTCCCTGTGTTCTCAGACGTGAAAATCAGTTTATTATTCTGCCCGTGTCAGACTTGGGAAGACCGAGGGACTCTGTTTCCAGGGAATGCTGTAGATTGTACCAAATATAAAAAAAAATAAAGTTTTGCGAAATGTCTAGCCCTGCAGCAAAACATTTGAAGTAACAACACATATCACTGGAAGAATTACTGTCAGAAAATGCTACCCCTCAACATGCCCCTTGGGCTTCCATACTGTCATCATTATCATATTAATTACAGCCATGTGTGATTTTCTTACAAGGCAGGTATTTCTTACCACCAGCTGCGATTCTATGGGAGAGATGCCATTTGCTATATAAAGATAAATTGCACCTTATTTATTCCGCTGTGCTATGATGTAATACATTTCTCTGTCTACACCTAAGACTCAAGCTTTTCACGTCAATAGTGGCCACACTATGTTTGCCTAAATTAAAATGGAAGAAAGAATAAATACATTACGGTTAACATGTTGATGCAGGATGTAGAACCGTTAGCAGTCTCCTTTTGGGGGCAGTTTAATGTCCCAGACACCCCTACTATAGCAGAATGCATATTAAAGTACTCTGTGAGTGACCCTAATCCTCCGTCAGCGCTTAATATGCATTCTTCCAGAACTAAAAAAGTGAAACACTTACCTGACAAGATCTCCTTTCTCTATGATCTGAAACTTCTTGCCACCGATTGGCTGCTTAAGCTGTCAATCAGCGGCAGTAAAGTACTTTCAATGAAATCAATGGGGATATGTTCCCGTCACTGATTGGCAGCTTAGGCAGTCAATCTGTGGCAGGAAAATGCTCCCGTTGAGCTATCACCCCCAACTGACTGGGGTACATCATGTGCAAGGAGATGTATTGGGCCAAATGCTTCTCCAGCAGGGCATTTGGGGGGGGGGATTCTGCAGAATTTAAATTAATACTAAAGCTCTCGTGTTCACTTTTGGGTAGACCAACGTACTATTACCATGCTGTGTATGAAATCATAGAGCGCCATAAGGGGGATTACACCATTGTAGGCATCTAAGAGAGATTCCGCTCCGCGACCCCCCCCCTTTTCTTATCACATTCCGTCACAAAATTATTACATTTTATTCATAAAGCCCCAACAACTTACGCAGCGCTTCTCGCAGGACATATATTCAAAAGGTACGACAAAGTGTTGACAGACTAAGACGAGCCGATGCATTGGGTAAAGAGGGCCCTGCTCTGTAGCTTACAAATCCCCATCTTCCTTTAACATAACTCTTCTTCGCAACATCTCAGCTAAAGCAAGGGATCTGGAACTCGAAGTGATGAAACCAAAACGCCCCATAGGTGAATAAGTAAGGTCTTCAGTATAAATCCTCCAGGGGAAAACCAAGGCTAGATTTATACTGTATATATATGATATATGTCAGGATATAAGAAGGTAATTGGTAGAAAAAACATAAGAAAGGGGAAATTAATCCAGGGAAGGAAACCACAGATGGAACCTCGGTGCTCCATCAAAGTTTAGGAGCACCTAAGCTTTTTGTTGCATAAATCCTGCTAACAATAATTCTATATTTATTATTAGGCGTTCATTTGTTTCTCAATATAATCAGAAAGAATATGGTTACATTTGCACAAAACCATGTTTTGACCTAAGCAGCCATTTAGATCAGAACGAGATACATAAATGGAAGGGGGCCCTCGACGCTGCTTGTACCAACATTTTAGTTTATGCCTATTAAAACTATAATCACAGCAGACCGCGGTGTATTTATTAACGCTCGCAGATACATTTAAAAGAGGTCGATAACCACCCACCAAAAAAAAATGTTTATCACAAAATAAAATAAAAAATGTCTCACCGCGGTTCACGCCACGACTTACAAATGGGATTAAATAAAATCAAACGTGTTAACCGTGTAAAATGATCAGCGTAAAATAGGTTATTTAAAACAAATTAGGGAAGGATATGTAGTCATAAAAATATGGAATCAGTCCCTAATAAATATTAATCTGTATTGGTGTATAACACCATGATAATGCACATTAAACAAAACGCCGACGCGGCCAAGACACTCGAAAATGCCTTTTTACCACTAAAATCTCCCTGAAATTTAGGAACAGCTGGGGATTTTGTTTATGATTCATTAAATATCCATCATTCCAAAGAAATCTTCCTGCTGGTTTATCTCTGCTGGTACAGTGGTGTCTCTAGAAGTGCGGTTTCCTGATTACTGTGAGCCGAGACACACATGCTTTTGGCTTCCGATTCCCTTTCATTATACGGATATTCAGAAGAATTAAACCAGAGATATTGTTTCTCATTTTCTATCAATAATACTGGGTTTTCCCCCAGCAAGGTTCCCTCAACATTCTAAGGATGTCTTAGAGAATTGTACCGAGAATACTCATTTATTCCGTTACGTTTTGGTACAGAAATGTCGTTTCTCTTGTGGCATTAACAAAATGCAAAATGAAGGGGGGGGAGCAAGGAAATAAAAAATGCGTTCGATCTCAGATCTTATTATTTATTAAAGAAAAAGGTGCAAAAAAAAAAAGTAGGGAGACTTGAATTATGTGAAAACATATGAATACGTGAGCCAAAACAATTTCTAATTTAGGAAAATTACCAAAATGTCTAAAAAAAAATAACAGTATCCACCTAATAGAGCTAGAAAATATAATTGGGTATATTTATACCGTATTGGAATAAAACAAAGAACAGAATGCTAGTTAAAATACCTATTTCAGGCATAAATATTGGGGATTCTGTCACACTATGTGGCCTTATATAAATTAGCCCCCCACTACGTCAAAGTACCCTAATGTTTTGTCAGATTCTACCTAATGGTAACGTGGTGGTATTACCCAGATCCTGCCAATCCCAACTCTTCAAAGTCTAACCGGAGCAATCACTGCCTTCTCCCCACAGCTAGCCCCGCCCCCTTGTCATTGTCACACCCCTTTCCTGCCTCATATAAGAGCAGGTGAGGAAGAGCTCCGAGGGTGCGTCCCTTGGAAGGTCCAAGGTGTAATGGATGTAATGTTAGCTTAATCGTTGATACCCACCTCTCCTCTTGCGCGTATGTTTCGGTCAGCGCTTAGTGAGATATTGGGCAACATTTCCACGAGAGTTAATGAAAAATTAATGCTATTTTGTCTGCTTTACAAGCACTTTCTGGGGAAAGCGTTAATGAGCACAAAAGCCACCCACCGACGAGAGACATTATGAGCAATCGCATGACGTTCACATCGGAAGAAACTCGTCACAACTTCTACTTAGTAATGTGAGTCAGGTCCATGCTGAACTTCAGAGGCAAAATATTTAAGGGTGATGTGTAGGATAAAGAAATATGCGAGAGAGGATATAGTAAAACCAGGATTTTAGCTTTGACTTGATTGAGCCATGTGAAGAAGATACGCCTGCCCGGAGCATTCGGTATAAATACATTTTTATATATTTCTCAATATATAAAATATATGTTCTCTAGTATTTGTGCTAGCCTTATTTATTTTATTTGGAGACTAAAGCATTCTAGGAAATATTGGTTAATAACTTTCTTCATCAACTAATGCAGTATTAATCGGAGTATTCATAAGATAAATGCAGAATTACGTGTACGGGATAAGGAATGGTGCCAATTTTTATGCGCGCTTTTTAGCCGTGGAATTACACGGCATTTATTTTGTTCCAGATGACCACTTTCTGTGTTCTGATTATGGACACAATGGATATTAATGTAAAGTGGGTCCTCACCCAGGGGTGGGCAGCAAACATTCTTTGACTAAATGCCCAATAATAAACCATGGCTTCCACGAGACTTATCACAGACACTGGTGTCCAGGTATAGATACTTTGCCGGCTAGACTTATGCATTTGGATTTATATGAATTTTAATTTTAACAAAATTTGCCAATTTTGGTAATTTGTCCAAATGTCTCATAATAAGGAGCGCCCACAATGAAACAAGCGTAACCGAAGCAGGGAGCTGTTTTTTCACTCTGAGTCTCTCTTACTCACGCTAACTCTCACTCTCTTAAGCTCTCTCGCACTCTCTCTCACACTATGTCACTCTCTCTATCATGCTTTCTCTTAATGTCCTTTGGCATGGGTGGTTTTCTGCATGGTTGCATGAGCATGCGCAGTGCTGCCTGACAGAAGACTGTCAGCAACCAACACTAATGAGCAGCTTTTTGGGAGAAACACCAATGAATAGCAACAAACAAAATTAAGCCAGATGCATGGAAGGAACAAACAATGTTTTGCTGATACAGGGTGGGGGGGTGTGCACATTATTGCCCCTTTAACCCTTGGTTTCTATGGCAACAACTCTTTGGTGTTCCAGAATAAATCAAGCCAATGATTTCACGCCACCTCCTCTTTGATCTTTTTTATTTGCATCTTTATTGGCACAAGCCATTTACTAATATGAAACATAGAATATGACGGCATATAAGACCCACTCGGCCCATCTAGTCTGCCCATTTTTTTCCTGATGTAAAGACTCCTTTGTCCTTTGTCTTGTCTTAGATCCAGGAGCCATAGGACTCGCGCATGTTAAAATTCCCTTACTGTATAACATATACAAATAATAAACAGAAAGAAACCCATCTCAGCCAAGCCATTAAAGGTCAGGAAAACTTAAAGACCAGCCAAACACTTCTAGCAATAACTAGTATTTCCTACATACTTTAAATGTAATCAAGTTTATACATTTTTTTTTAAAAAATACAGATATAATTTATGTATTACTTTTCTCTTAAACACAGAATATATAATAATAATAATAATAATAATAATACTATAATAATAAAATAGTATAAATTCCCATCAGGATGACATCACAAAAGTGAATTGAAACTAATTTTCTTTTCAAACCCCCCCCAACATGTACATGATATTCCTTGGCTATGGTTTCAACCTTTGGTTGAAATCTATTTGATGTCATAGCTGAAAAATGTAAATCTGTATAAAATGAAAACGAAACATCAAAGAAGGATAGGAATCATACAAGGTTTATATTTACTTCAGTGCTGTATTCAGTTATGGTCTGTGATGGTTCTTCAAGTGGAGTTGGCCTTAAGGAGAACCCAATTGGTTACTCTCCGGCGGTTGTAGAACTAAGACTTCCTTGAGGTTCCGCTAGCCATAGGCACACTCAATATTCCCGAGGATGCTGATGCAGCACTATGGGAGTTGTTGGCTATCCATAACTGTCACTGGTTAGCCGACTTATTGCTGCTGCTGTCGGCCCTTTTCATGAGACCCTAATAAGCCATACTAATTAATTTCACATGTTAAATATCTTTACATGACATCTCACCTTATGGAAAACCCCTTTTTATTTAAAGGTCTTTTTGTGGGGTCTTACCCACAGCTGTATATGGAGGTAATTATCCCTATAATGAGGCTTCTCCTTATACAATAAATGTTTCTAAGCTAGTGATACTTTCCCTTTAAATACATAAACCCTATTTAAACCTCTTTTATAAAGTGTTTGCCTCCTGCAGCATTTCTATTTTATCACGGTTGACTAAACTGATCCATTTACCATAACCAGCAGTTAGAAAATATAATACTGTGCATTATGTGAATAAAATCACAAATTATACTTTCTTCTTATATTTTCTTTCTTGTCTACCCAGTTAAATCGTAGAGTTGTAACTGTAATTGTCAGTTGAAGAATGATTTGATTATTCCTAATATCCTCCTCAATTATTCCAATTCCATTTGCGAAAGAAAATACCAAGGATTACGTCTTAAGTACCTCCATAAAATTATAAAATCTATTTCTTCCCAAAATACAAATCCTTAACTTCATATAAATAAAAAAAAAAAAACGGTATTCCTAAAAGAAATTTCAGCTTGTTCTAATCACAGGAGATGAATTCTGGATAGAACAGACCTTGGTCTACCGTTAAGTCTTTAAGTCATCCATCTACAGCATCTAAAAAATTAATTCTTTCTCAGAAATGTTCCTGTGTTCTATTAAAGGCAAAAAAAAACCCTTTCTGCTGTACATTGACAGGATTATAAAGTCACCGCTTAGGTTAGTAGAAGACTTTTCTTTTCTCATCAAGGAAATCAATTTTTTAAGTCCAAGTCTCTTAAAATAATATATTCTTGCGACATGTGAGCTATTTTTTTTTTAATATATTTATTTTTTTGTTCATATCATCTATGAGGAAAAGAATAAGAGGCAAAGAGGATCAGAGGTTGTGATGGGATATGATAATCTTGCACACTCACACATCAGCCTTTCACTAAGTAATTCCAGATAAATGGGGGATTTACATATTTAAGATTAAAAGAGGAAAAATACTGAGGTCTAAACAGTGCAATAAAATAATATTTTATAATGCAGTGCCGCTATCTACGTGCATCTTTCTTTATTTCCAGAATATGAACTTTATTCTTTCTTTTTAGTTGTATTTTAAACCAATGCAATCCTTTTTAAAGCAAAACTTGTACAAATTCTTAAAGATATTGTAATATCAGTAAAGGATAATATTTTATCACCCTTTATATTACGCATCGTGGCAAACGGTTTCTGTATAGATCACTTTTGTTACCCATATACAAGGTACCTCTTGGTGTATTTACCCCAATTACAGGGTTTTGGGGGAAATAGGTGGATTTTCAGGAAGGCGCAGTCCAGAGCTGAGTCCTTCGTAGAGTACAACGAGACACCTCGCCTTTCTTGAGGCCGTCGTTTTACCAGCATGTCGGAGCCAAAATCAAAGATAATTGAGGAATATTTAAACTAAATTATTGTATACTATAATATATTTTATATTATTTTATACAGTCAGAAACAGTCTTTCCAGATTTTACCACTGACCTGGTAGATGGCATCACCATTAGCTTGCTTCCTATATGTAACTTAATTCATGGAGGCTGGGCAGAGCTATAGAAACCAGTTGGCTAGAAACCATAAGGTTGGTCATGAAGACAGTAATTAGAACCAGATCAGAGATATAAGGATATAATTCATGGAATCAGATAAAGTATTATAGTTTGAAAAACACACACGTCTATCAAGTTCAACCCGGTTGTTAATACAGAAGAAGGCAAAATTAAGGCCATATCCAATCGTGCCACAAAACTTCAAAATGGCCTCTGATTTCCCTGTGGATCAACAAGCTAATAACTAATCCTGTCCTTATAACCCGTTCTACACCTAAAAAAAAAAATCAAACTTATATTTAATGAATTGTTAGACAGTGAATTCCATATCTGTATTGCTCTTACTGTAAAGAACCTTTTTCTTTCTTTAGAGAGCAGTTTTAATCTTGTGTTCCACAAGATGCCAACACCAGGACAGAATACCTTCCCCCGAAGTGTCAGCCATCGGGACGAGAATGTAGAGCGGACCACAACAGAAAATGCTTAGTCTAACATGACTGCAATATGTACGGGGAATGAAGTTATAAACGGCAGCAAAGCAACATCTACAGGATGACAGATACAGAATGAAAGCAGATGGAAAACAGGAGGAAACCAGCTGGAAGTATGTTTTCCCTTCAAACTGTTTTAACAGCCTGCACTGAAAAGCAGCTTCAGCATAGCGGAGATAAAAATAAAACATAAATATTTAAAAGGTTACTTGTGAAAGAGGCAAACACCAACTGAAGAAGCACCTTGAGGTTGCCCAGGTTAAGTGTAAATCCTAAAAGGACGCAACTGAATATTCTCAATTTATCTATACATACTGTGCTGGTCAAACGGCAAGTAATGTTAAATCTTTAGAGTTAGATTAAAAAATATAATATATACAAGCAACGCTGGTGCTGCAAGGAGGGTCTCTTTGTGTCTGTGTATTAGTCTTATCATTGCCTATGGATCCAGCAGTCTTACACTATTCCAATCCAGTCTCTACACTGGTGGTGCAGGTGTTGAGGTCCAATCATGGTGGGACTAGAACTGGGTCTAGAAGACACACGTGACACGTGACACTTCAGTCTTCATGGGGTCTCATTAACAGATTTCTTTTCAGGTGTTTGGTAATTATAGAACTGCTGTGGGAGTCAACGCCATGAAGTTGCTCCACCTCATTCAATGGTCAACTAGTGGAGCTTGACGATAAAGTGATTTACCTGCCCAAATTGCTGAAATCAGGCTGCCAACAGAGCTTCTTGAGGGGAAAGTGACTAACTCATTTTTCCTTGATCCTCCTTTGTCCCTTGTCTTCTGCCATTCTACTTCCACTCTTCTGTGATGTCCATTAGAAGTCCGACCATCTTCTATTGGATGCACACACTTGGACCTCCACAGCACAGGTGGCTCTTGTACCATAAGAAAAAGAGACCGATTGGGTTCTCATCCTTAGAACAAGCAATGCAAGATAATTTACCAAGCAGCACATTATTCATCATCACATATTTGTTTTAAAGAAAAAAATGCAAAGCCATGCTAGAACTTTATGAGAAGCATTTGTCACATTTAGAACATTTGCACCCAATGTTTAGGGTTAATCAAAGTGGACTAATAAAGCAAACAGACCACAAGGCCACTCATGACTGCCTACCCAGAGGAAAACCAAGGTTATGGCAGACAAATGAGGTCAGCTGTAAGAGCAGACTCTTTCTAAACAGAGTGTGATTACAGATTATTTAAATCTATATGACCCCTTGCCATTTCCTGTATAAATCAGTTTGCCTATATCATTCATTTAGTTGAAGGCATACAATATCAGTTTCACTCTTAAGTGGTTTGACATAAGAGCTAATCCAACTTCAAAGGGTTATCTAAAATCTGTAAGCCATTTTGTCCGTTTAGCAATGGAAAAGCTGATAGGAAGCAAGGGTTAAACCAGAGAACAATAAATATCTAAAGGAACAAAGGTGCAAGAATAAAGGAAATTGGCTTTTTTTCTGCATTGCAAACAGTAAAATTAATTCAGCAATTTTTCTTTCCAAACTTAGTATCAGCTTACACTGTATGAAAACAAAAGACACCAAATTTGGGTTAATCACATTATATTAACATTATCACAGATATGACTGAAAGGAAATTGACAATTGTGGTTCAGTGACTCATAAATATATATCACGGAGTATAGAATAAACTTATCTTCCCCATAGCCGGATAATAGTAGTTAATAATATTCTTGAAGGAGAAAATTGCATATCGTATATTGTGAGAAGTAATATCACTGAAGGAAATGCAATCATAATAATTATTACTTAAAAAGTGGTCTCTGTGCCGTGAATAGAGATGGTAAACTAGGCCTCGTGGTCCTTACACATTCAAGCTATGGACTTGGATGTCAATGTCAGGAAAAGAGGTAGCTATGTATTATACTTGTCCATTCAGATTCGTACCAGTTCCAAATGTAACAACATTTGCATATCTCATCAATTCGTACAAACGTCAAGATGAGGGCCCTGTGAAGCGAACGAAAATAAAGGAAAAAGCTTTGAATTTTCATCCAAAATGTGTGGGCTCTTTCATTCACACTCTCATCCACATTCTCTCTCACTCTCATTCACTCTGTCTGCTTTCTTAAAGTCTCCCCACCTTCTCCATTGACCGTGTCCACTTACGTGTCTCACAGCTCTGCTTTTTCCCTAGCATATTCTTATTATTCATCTGCTTGTTCTTCTCTCATCTTCTGTCTTTTTTCCACATCCGCATCTCACCAGAGGATATTTTTGGGAAAAATAGTGGAGCTTCCTTGAGTCTCCAATTGGAGGAGAAGATGTCACCAAAAGCTCCACCATTTTGCAGAAGATCACTGAAGATCAGATGGCGGAGAACACTGTCTCCCTTGATTCTCCAATTGGAGGAGGGGACATCACCGGAAAGCTCCATCATTTTGCACAAGTTCATGGGAGGGTAAATATGGGAAAAATGGTGCCCCTCCAATCGGGGGTGATGACGGCACTAGGAGCGCCACCATTTTTGCGGAGATGCTGCGGGAGGTACAAGATGCGGACAAAGAAAGAAGAACAAGACGAAAGGCCAAAAGGAAGAAGAACAAGTAAAGAAAGAAGATGCTAGAGAAGAAGTGGAGCTGCAAGACTTGGAATTGCTCAGAGAAGGTAGTGAGGCATTCAGAGAGGATGAGATAGAGAGTGAATGAGAGTGTAAGAAGTGTGTTAATAGTACGAGAAAGTGAGTGATAGTGAATGTGGGCCCCAGAAACAAATTGTTTCCAAATTTAAAAACACCCCCGTGTTCATCCAAAACTAATGGGCAAAAAATAGAATGGGCCAAAAATGAATTTGAAAGATGGCTGAAGAAAATTTTTATGAATAATGTTAAAAAAATGCATAAAAATGGATTTGATTGATCTTTATTGCATTTGTTTCAAGAAAAAAAAATTGCTACCAACTAAATTTGTAGTTTTTTGAAAGCAAAATGTTCGGCCGTAGCTTTGTTCCAAAGATATTTTATTTTATCATTAATTTTAGAGAAATAAAAAAATAAAAAAAAATAAAAATAACTTCTTAATTGATTTGTGCCCATTCACATTTTGCTTCAGAACCCCCAAAGAGTTAGTGCTGCATTGTAGTCTGAACAACAACAACAAAAAAATATATAACCTAAAAATATGACTTTGAAATAATGTGCCAAATGTAGACATTTGGTTTGAAAAACTTACTTGGAATAAAAACGCATGCATTAGAGTAAGTGCAGCCTTAAGTCTGATAATGGGACCGCATCTGGTCTGTATCCTTAACACAAACCCCCGGTATTAATTATACTGATGCATAAAGCTGCAAAGTGAGTTGAATATTATTTATAGTGATCTTTCCTAAGTAAATCATTTCAAAAATGGCTTTCTAAAATGTAACATTTCCCCCCTTTTTAAGAAGCCCCTGCAGAATTAAAGAGGCTTTACAATGGAACATGAAACATATTGCCGTGCAGGCCAGAAGCTTGCTTGATTAATACATGCGATTATCAGCGATGCAAATCACTTTCTCTTATTAAGTCTTGTTTAATATCCTAATGAAGGCTTCCTGAGCAGATTTGGTAATTTCAGAGAAAGTGACTGTGAACTAATGCCCTTTTCTGCATGTTCACAACGAGCAGTAACTATAAAGAAAACCGCATTTCGTACAATAACAATTCCCATTAAACATTTCTTTTTCCTTTCTCGGATTCCGCCGCCCAGCGGGGAGACAATTAACCTTTTCAGTTCCCCGAGTGATCTCTCATATATTCCAGCTGGGATAGCCAATGGACCGCGCGTAAATGACGATTACCTCCATCTTATTCTTCTAAACAAGCATTAGACGCACGTTAAATCTGTAATGAATACTATAGCTTGCGCAGTGTACTATATAATTCTAGGGCATTATCGTTGCATTTTATAGCCTTTTTCTTTTTTTTTTTCTTCTGGAAGGATTTTTAACAATAAAAAAAAAAGAAAAAAAGTCATGCTTGTGTTTTAGTGACTAATTCTTTAATGGATTGGATTTAATTGTCAGGGTTGTCCAAGTTGAACTAAATATGTAAAAAAATAAAATAAAAAAAAATTCTCCCTCTCCTATCAACCCATTCATTTGCCTAATTTTCGCTTGTAGCTCTCAGGGGAGATTTAAAGGGACAATTAATGGCAGCCTCACTAAAGAAGAATGGATATTAAAGTACTTTGTGAGTGTACACTATGAGTGCATTATTTAAAAAAAAATAAAAAAAAAAAATATTCAGTTTAGGCAGAAGATGCAGCGCTGGAGCTGCAGCTACTCATCTCATGTGTCTGGCAATTCTCACCATTGATTGGCTGCTTTGTAGCATCCCCGCCACTTCATAACGGCTGAGATTTTTGCTAAAAGTTAGGAAAAGCAAGCTATTCGCTGAATTTTAAGGGATATATTCGGTTCACCATGTAAAACTATATTAAGAAACGCCAATGCTTGTCTTAGAGGGAAAGCCCTTGTAATTTAGCCCGACAGGAGCTGTACTTAAAGACGACAATGATTTCTGATGAGACATTGTGTTTCCTTATCTTACTTATCCGCAGATTGCTTATGTAAAACAAGATCTGCCTCGGGATTTGTTTCGAAGCGCGTAATCCTAAGGGAAAAGAATACCTGCGAAAGAAGAGACAGTAGTTAGGAACGAGATAAAAGAGTCCTCACCTCGTTTTTCTTCTGCAGAAAAAAAAAACCGCGTGCCTCTGTAAAGACCTCCTCACACTATTTTAATTGGGACCATCTCTACATGACACAGGAATGCTATGAAAAGAGTACATAATGTTATTCTCTTGCATATACCGGGTGGAAAAGATGAAACAGATCACGTGCAGCAGACAATCGAATGTATTGAAGTATTGATCTATGTTACATTTCAGAGTCGCTCTACAAAACTCTGCTGCGCGTTGGTGCTAAATAATTGTGGTTAGGATTGTCATTTCTGAATTTGAATGTATATCATCTAAATTCTTGCATGGTCAAGACGACAATGCCATGAGATTAACCCTTTGCATTTACAATGTCTATGCAACCTACTAAAATGCATCAGTTAACCCTTCGGTACCTAAAGAGTCATATCAATCCAAAGATTGATGGAAAATTGAAATACAAGAACACGATCGTACATGATCCGAGCACTTGACAGCTTGTGGGTCATGCTGAAGGGTTTAAAACATAATGTAACGTACCGATAATAAAAGAGACGGACAACCAACTGGATTTGAAAAGGCCACAGCTTTATTTATTATAAAAGCACTGTGACACGTAAAAAACTTTATTTGAATTTTAACATACATAATGTTATAACATTGTAACCTCCATGACTTAGGGTCCCTCCACCCCTAATACCACACTTCAACCCCATGGAGGTTACTACCACACCCCTTAAGGATAAACCGGCATCCTTTTCCGACAGCTCCACCTCCGTCCGGGAGCTGTCACCAACTTTTGCCGTGCACCCCTACCACGAGCCGTAAACCGCACTAGCACGTGGCATAAGCACAACGGCCCCCTCATCCCTTGGGACCGTGCCCGCGGGAAAGCCCACCAAACGTGACAAACAAACCTGGTTCCCATACCTCTGATGAGAAACCACCCAATTATAACCAGGTACCACGAATAAGTACCTAAAAC
>VKOC01000005.1:2842966-2933388 GCA_009364415.1 Spea multiplicata
AGCCATATCCCGTGGGAAGCATTAATCAAGCGCCGTGACTCTTACACTTAAGACCCAGGGCTATTTTCCCATCGTGATTAGTTTTTGTAGTTAACGCACACTACAGATGTATTTGCCTCTCCTGCAGAACAATAGCTTCTTCTTCTCCCTTTTATCAAAGTGACAAAAGGAGATGATAAACAATTAAGGAAAACGAAACACAACCGTTCCTGCCTTGCGCAACAGCGGAAAATAAAGCGGGAAACAAAAAAATATGCAAGAAGCCGCCATTACGAATTATTATTTGATAGCTTATTGACAAAACTTTTTATTTTATGATATTGACTTTAATTTGTTTTTTTTGTATTGTTTTGCTTTTTTTGAATGTTTAGAAACATTGGTATTTATTTTATAATTTATCTTAAGCAAACATCATGTTCTCTAAGTGTCTTCAGTGGTTTATGAAACTAATACGGGGTAAAATAACAGAAATGAGCGTTCCTTTGAGTTATTTAGTTTTTTTGCTTTACTGCTGGTGCTCCTTCCTACAGTAGAACATAAAATTGTGGCAAAGCATGGCATGGCAGGATTGGAACATGTTACTTATACTAGGACATTCTCATATATGAAGGTGGCTGAAAGCGAGAGCAACAAGGCTACAAAGGGAAATGGCTTTCCAGTTCCCGATTTATAAAACCCTCGGTACCCAGTACTTTACATCACTAATCTGAGCATTTTGGAATTGACCTCATATGCATGGACCGGCCGCCGGGCAGGTACCGCATGCACGTTATCAACGGCTTTCTTTTTTCCCCTTAACCTTCACAAATTATGCAGTGTTTACATGGCGTTACACATGGCTGCCCTGAGCAGCTTGCTTCTGTAAGAGGTCATCAAAGCTTACTGGTCTTTAAACAAGCCTCAAAGTCTGGGCAGAAAGACCTATTTAGAGCGCAGTAGAACGGAGTGTCATCCGTTGAGCTGTTACAACTTGTCCTTTTACCTGCTCCCATGTTGGTTGAATCCATTGCCTTGGCCCATTCTCTCCCCTGGCATTTTCTATTCTAACAAAAAAAGCTTTAGATCTCTTTTTTTTGTGCCCTATTGCTAAATGATGGCGTGCGCACTTATTTTTCTAGCCCTCATTAGGTCATTCATGACCATTCTAGAAAAGAAAAATAAGCTTTCCTTTTTTTTTTCTCCTTTTTTTTGTATTCTCTACAGTACTTGTGTCCATGTGAGACAATGTCTTGTAACAATACAGGGGCTTAATCTCCATGTCAAAGCGATTTTCATTCCCCAGTGCACAGCCTGCTATCATTTTGTAATGTTTTGTTTCTTATACCAAAAGAATTAAAAAAAAAAAAAAAAGGGAACAGTAAGCCGTCACGGGGGCCTGTAGCCCTTATCTCAGTGTCTGGAAATTTGGACAGTATATTTTACCGCTTAGATAAAACAGAAAGAACTCCAAGTTCAGCAAATCGTAATGGGTTTAGGTTCTATTGACATCGGCAACCAGAAGATCAGATAACCGGGGTCCTTCAGTTGTCTTTTTAATCAGGTTCCCCGCAAGGCTGAATAGAGAAAGAACAGACACGCAGAGCAAAAAATATAATTCTTGGATAGGTTAAGTACATGTTTGAACTCTTACAGGCAGAAGCGATTTGATGATGACTTAATCATTTTGTGGTCAATTATCTGTGAGGACCCTTGCAACTGCATGGCAATTATGATGCAAGATGGCCTTTTGGGAGAAACACCAGTCTCCTTGCTTCTGTTCCCTTGGATTCCCTGCAATGAATTTTCATTTCACTTCATTATCTTTGTTAACATAGAAACAACTTTCTGCGTGGTAATTACAGCCCCAGTGCACACTTTAGCTGTCATCTTGATGGAGGTCTGGATGTTCTCATAGCCATCATTTGATAAGTGTTCTTTGT
Source organism: Spea multiplicata (assembly GCA_009364415.1). Classification (NCBI taxonomy): domain Eukaryota; kingdom Metazoa; phylum Chordata; class Amphibia; order Anura; family Pelobatidae; genus Spea; species Spea multiplicata. The sequence goes on from VKOC01000005.1 coordinate 2,844,886, forward strand.
TGATTTTTGATTAATGTACGTCTTTTTTTTTTCTGGGGCTTAGGAAAAGAAAATGCCTGTGATAACAAAAGCCAGGGGGGGCTACGTATCAGATAGCATGATGGAAAGCTATCGACTTATTGCCTTTAGCTTGGCAAGCAAGGGTTGCATCTGTCCTTTGGTATAAAGAATCTGCCACATAGAATTTGCCTTTAAATAACAACCAGTGGGAACAGTGACTTCTTCAAAATCTTAGACTCTGTTTATTAATTTGGAGTCCCTTCCAATCTTCTGGTCCTTGTCCCATATATGACTCGATCCTGTTAGACTTGAGGTTATAGGTTTAAGAACATGGCACCACTTATCATACATCGTCCTCTCTGAAAAATCATCATCTGCGGAACTTACTAGAAGTATGAAGAGTAATATTCAGAGCTCAACTGGAGCGCTTTCCTGCCACCAATTGGCTGCTTCGAGTCCCAGTGTCAGATACGTTACTGGACTTCAGCTACAACCAAAAACATGGAAGATATATCATTAAACCAAACAAAGAGAGGACTTCATGTGTTATTGTCAGTGAAATGGCTGTTGGATCCTGAGAACGTGGTCTATTACTTAGTCTATTGGGCCCAGTCTCAGGTACATCCTCAGGGGTCATGGATGAGAGTTTGGAGAAGCTCTTATTGGAAAAGCACATAAGTGTAAAGATTACTAGCATAGTCTACAAGAGGCTGGTTGGGTCCCATTATGGCGGTAGTTTTAATGTTGGCCTCAACCGTATAACATAAAACATTTTGGAAGACATAGCTTAGTCCTGTATTCCACGATATTACATGATGTTACAATGAAATGGTTTTTTTAGACATTGTACATAAATGCACGTGTTTTCAGTTTGGAGGCATCTAGAGGTCCTATATGTTCCCCATTGCACGATCAGCCCATGTCTCACAACCACCTGTTGAGATATCGAACAGTATATGTAATAAGAGTAGAAGACCATAGACCAAGGGTGTCCAACCTGCGGCCCTCCAGCTGCCGCAGGACTACATCTCCCATACTCCTCTGCCAGCCACCTAGCTGAAAGAGCATTATGGGAGATGTAGTTCTGCAGCAGCTGGAGGGCCGCAGGTTGGACACCCTTGCCATAGACTAATACATTAAACAAAATTATATCTATGAAGTCCTTATACAGAGGCTTCCGTCTGATATATATCCTATTTAATATCTAAACAAGATTTGACAATAATGAAAAGTATTCCCCCCGATAGTAATCCTTAGTCAAGACACATTGGGTTTTTTTTACATTTAGACTGTGCGTGTGCATTGTATATACAGTTCTGTCACACCGTATTTTATATTTTTTCATTAGAACAGTGTTTATTTCCATGTGATAACAGGTTTTGACGGATAAAAATGTCCCATTTCTCTTCAGAAAACGTTGGTTACACGTTACAGGATTCTAATGCGCGTTGCTTGGAAGTAAATATCTCAGATTCATTTAACAATAGCTCATAGTTCAAATGTTTTCAGTGCGCTCGAGATGGCCGTCTATATAAAGGGTATCTCGAGAGGCGTTTAAAGGATGAACATGAGTGCCTTTTTAGAGCACAAGACATAGCAGCCAACCTTCTCCTTGCGCATAAAGTCTCGGCCATTCCTTTGTCATTCTTCCAGTCTGCATTAATAGCTCACATTAATAGAATGGACAATGCCATATGCTGCCCTTTTGTTACTGATACACACACACAAATGTGATAGGGGCACATTGTTTTCCAGGAGTACAGTATTAACAAAGCTTAGGTCCCAGAATAGTAAATCTGAACAATCTCGAGCTCTCTTCGGCAGCGATTCGGTATTTATTTGGTTGGCTTCGAGACATTTCCGCGGTTAAGCAGATTACGATACCTATTTTGTGTACATATTTTGGTTTTTCCGATCGCAGCAGGCCCCATAGATACGTAGAAATCCCCGGCTAACCAAAAGCCTTTGACTATATTGGGTGTCCTAGTCGAACATCAGCCGCGGGTTTCCAAAAATAAACGTTAAGCAGAACATTTCTGAATTTGTATAATATTTCTTGGTGTGAAAATGGCGTACAAGAAGACATTGGTTTTGAGGGATTGGCAGTTAATGAGCTTCTTTACATTAATCAGGAACATAATAATAATAATAATAATAATAATAATAATAATAATAGAAGAGCATACTCCAGGGTTCTCCTAGGATGATGCAAGGAGTGAAAGTGGGGGAACTTGTTTTAAAAAGAGTTGTGTTTCTTAACTAGAACTTTAGGATTTGTATCAAATTTAACATATTATATGAACATATTGTATATTCTGATAGTTGCAAATGAAATGGCATTGGGAGGTGTTACATGTAACTATATCATAACAGTACCCCAAATTTTAGCTCACTGTACCCAACATGTATTAGCACAGGTGCTCTGTCTGTATAAAGTGTCTTTTTTTATTTTGTTCTTGAATTTCAGGTAACTTTTTTATATTTTCATACGTATTTAATCCTCTTCAATCTATATTACAGTTCAACAGATGCATTACCTCCCAGCTCATCAAGTGGTTTAGCAATTTCCGCGAGTTTTACTACATTCAGATGGAGAAGTATGCTCGGCAAGCAATTAATGATGGGGTCACGAGCACAGAGGAGCTGTCCATCACCCGAGACTGCGAGCTGTACAGGGCTCTGAATATGCACTACAATAAAGCAAACGACTTTGAGGTATGCACATCATGAAGTTTAAATATACCGTACATATTTTGTGTGTACCTGCATTAGATAAGATGCAGAACGAAATGTACTTGTAATTGCTAACATGCTGGCACTGGCACTAAAACCTCGTTAGTCTTATTTTTGGCTCTTTACGGTATATACAAGTTGTCAGAATTATCTTACATGTACGGGCTTAAAATGCATTTTTTTCAATGGGTTTAGGGACCGCCCATTGTCCTTAAGGGGTTAATAAAAAAGGACATTTAGTACTTTGTGTTTGCATACTGTAACTATGTTTTCAGTGCCAGATAGGTCATTTTATTGTTGATCAAATGTGCCCTTTTTATTTTTAGCTTCTGCCGCAAAATTTGGGGCAGGCATTCTTTGGTTCTGAGAGTTAGCCAATGAGATTTCTGTCTCATTTAACCTCTCCCCCCTACTGCCTCTACTGGAAACAGGAAGTGTGTGTGGGTACACTCCTTGCACATGCTCAGTAGCACTCAGTTAGCAGTTTATACTTTGTAAACCCTCAAGCATTTCTGTACCTCGTTTTAACCACACACAGCAAAAACTTTTCCTCGCCGGAGGCAAAGATCAAGTACATTAATAGTTAATTAAATAAAATGATTTAAAAAATAGAATTACGTAAACTTACGTGATCTGGGTAACAGAGTGACCCTATTTTTGTCTTTCTAAGTTGCTTCATAAGAGTTAGTGCTTTAGACGTATAGTTACACAATTGACATAGAATCACAAGGACATGAGGACATAGGAGATTTGGGAAATTTCACAGCTGAAGCAGAAGGTCACAATTCCACAAGCCTCAGAGCTCTTATTGATTTGATAGATATTTCCACCGAAGGTCAAGATATAGATTGAGGGGTCTTTTTACTAATTGGTGAGTTTGTTAAAGAACAGATAAAACCTTTTAGTTTGAGTCCATGCTTTCGGCTCAATACATGCTGCTGACGTACTTACACCAGGTCCTTGTTGCCCCGGGGTCAAGGCAACTGCACAGTTCAGAAAAGTTTTAGCCAAACCGTATGTCACTTAGTACCCCATCGGTCGCAGTTTTACAAAATGTCACCCATCAAGTCAAGAGCACTGGAGATTAAATCAGCAAAACATTTAAAAATAAAGCTCAATGGTGGTAATGGTTTATTTTCTTCAATAATCCTCTTTCGCTGATGTCTAGGAGTGTCATTATATTTACATATCTCATTTTTCTGACCTTCTATAAGCAGCCAGAACCTTGAGGTTGACCATCAAGGCCACTTATTGCATCATGGCTACCAGATATATAATTGAAGCACTCTGGAAGCATGTAGTAGATAAACGAGGACATTGGAGGCAGTAGTTAGAAATGAGAAGGGGTCATTTTGATTTGTACAGATGAAACTTGTGGTTGATTAGTAAGGTTCTGTTGTAGACATTATCGGACTTCTGATGGTGGCATTCTGATAAGAGATGGAATTACCCAATGGGACTAATTTTAAAGGGGCCACGGTCTTTTAGTGGTCTCGTGTATCTGAATACAAGATTCTAAAGCCAGATTTATAAATACATTTGAAAAAATATTGTTTTAAAAACAAGTAGCCTCTGGATAAAGATTTTATAACACTGTTTGGGGGTTTCAGTTATTTTGCATAAAGTTCACTGTTTGGGGTGATATATTTTTTTTATGATCAGCCGAGGGAATTGTGGAAAAGTTATAGGAAAATATAAAAATAAAAAAAAAACAACCTAACAAATGCCAGGAAGTAATGAAATTGGATACGGAAGCTTTTGTCATATTTAGCATCATCAGTTTCTTGCAGGCACAGTTTGCTGATCTTTCAGTGCGATTAAAGCCTAATATGAGAAATCACAGTTTTTGCATTTTTTTATATGACGTTTTTTTTCTCCAGCGTGCTTTTAAAATGTACTTGACTTTCCCTCGCGCTTGTATTTTAGGTTAAGTAGAGGAAGTGATTAAGCGGGGATCGTGGTCACATCATAAACCGTGTCACTCACTCGGTTTCTCCTAAAGTATGCCCCTGCTTCACGCACTTAAAAGCAAAGTCAAATGCGATTTCTGAGAGCACTTTGGCCCTGTCATTTTAACGGCAGCCTTATGGCCAATGCCCAGTGGTGTCTACGGCACCATTATACAGCGATCCGCGGTGCTTTCCCTTGATTATCCAAATTTCTGATGAACTTTTCCTCACTTGCATTTAAATTTTGACCCATAGGCTAGAAAAAAAAATGTTAAGTAATTCAACATTCAAATGAAAGTTATAGAGTGCAAACGTATAGGTCTCCTTAGCATGCAGTACCCTTCAGAAATGATGGTCTGTGTCTGTTTAAAGGACATTCGTGTTCCCTGGGGAAGAAAAACACATTCTGCTGCTCGGTAGGCAGAACTGCTCTTTAATCCAACGAGCAAGGTGTCTGTCCCTAAATGAAAAGACATGTTTTGTGTTTGTGTTACCAGTCATCTGGCTTCAAGCTATAACACGCCATGGATTTGTCTTTTGCCATTGTCCTACCCCCCCCTCCCCTCCACTTAATCCACAATAGAAATAATAGACTGACAGAAAAGATAGAACCAGCTATTAGTGGCTGATTTACAAACTCTTATGGCCAATATTTATATATATTTCCAAGGCAAAGCTCTGTAGTGATGTCACATGATGTCAAAAAGAGGTTTTGCATCATGTTATGGAGCCCAGTTAGTGGCTTTGTCTGGATCATCAGGGAAGAATGCTTCTTGAGTTGAGTCCCCATGCACTTCCAGCTCCATTTTTGCACAGCTTGAGTCTGTCCCAGCTCACTCACCATCCACAGCAATACAGAATACATTTAGAATGAACAAAGTGGTGTCTTCTAGTCCTGTTGGTTCGTGCACACAAAAAGTTACACTTTCAGGTTGCTCACACTGTTCCGAGATTTTAATATTAATGAGGACCCAACTCTACTGGTAAGAAACCCTCTATACCCAACTAGACTTCAAGTTTCAATAAGTTTGGCTGTGCTTAACTGATTTATCGTTGGCTCCCGTGGGACATCACAAGAAAACAGTAAGGAGCTTAGCATGAGGAGTCAAATGGGGGCCATGTTCACATGTGAGAATACCCAAGAGGATCATTATTATGTTGCTAAATGGTCCTTAAAGAATAAACCTGTATGTATAAACTTCAACAGCTGAGACGTTTTCAATACAGTCGAACAGCCACAGCCTTAGATCCGATCTATATATTGTCCTCCTAATGACAGCAACACCGTGCTTTGTAGAAAAGGCTTCCTTTCTTCTCAATAATTATCTCTTTATAACACTTCCTCTTTGTGCCGTAGATGTTCATCAATGTAATAAAGTGGGCAAAAGTGGATTGTAATGTTTGTTTTAATGTCAGTCATTACGTTTGCGGCTCCCTCTTGTCTTTTTGTCATTGGCTCCAATTGAAGCTCTGTGAGATCTGCTTTAAATCTCCTTACTCAACGTCTCTATTAGTCCTACCACGGCGTGACCTTTTTTCAACATCCTTAAAGAAAAAGATACAGTGTAACGTTGCTTTACTTTTCTTATTGTTCTTTGTTGAAACGAACAAAGCGTTTTCTACAGTGGCTATAGCACATAATTATACAGCTTTCAATAGCAGTGTCTTGGCACATATCAAAGTTCAGAAGAGCCTTTGGAAAAAAAAAGATGTTTTGTGGCAGCCTAGGGAGGGTCTCATCTTTCCTTCAGAAAATAGTTCAAGGCTCTTCTGTCAAGCTTCCCTACTTAGAGCTTTTTCTCCTCCTGCTTCATAAAGTTTAAAGGGGATTCAGTGGAGTTCTGTGATCTGTTCCCTTTGAAAGATTGTGCACAGAGAGGTCCTTTGACTTCAAGAGTTCACAGATTCATGTCTTTAGGTATCATATGTCTGACCTTATCAGTTACTCTATTTAATGTAGGAGAAAAGTCTCAACTCTTTGTGTTTGTCTGTTTTGCATCTGTGAGATGATTTGGTGAAAGGACCATCCTTTTAATACGCCACAGAGGAGCCATTTCTGGCTGTAACCTACCCTGTGGATCTCTAAAAAGAAAAAAAGTCCTTGTGTTTTTTCCTGTATGGATGATTTCACATTCAGAATGGAATTATGCAATAACAGTCCCGTACAAAAACAGGCCCTTCGCTTCCCACCTCCTCTACTCCATTCGAGGCGTCAGCTATTTCGGTGACCGTCTTTCTGTCACCTAAGAGGCTCAACCATTTAACAAACAGAGATAATGTCTGGGTAGCCAGGGCAGCGGCAGGCTTTCCCTTTCGGTGACCTAGCCCCAAGACTTAGAAGGAATTGTCATTTGGAAAAGAGGAGAGTTCAAAGACAGTGTGGGCTGTTGATATCTGTTGTCCGAATGTCCACATCTCTTTCATTCCATGATAGGTGATCAATGAACACAAAGCAGTGTCCTTTCTATCAGCTGCCCAGAGTTCTTAGAGCTTTGAACGGAAGAGATCAATCTGTTTTGTCCATTTGCACACAGGAAAAAAATACGTTTGGGTTTATATTTTTCATTCTCAGAGACAATTGGATATATACTCATTTTTTTTCTCTGCATGTTGCCAGCACACCCCAATATCAGTTAATATGGCGCACATAAAATTTGTATTTACACCACTTATGTGCGCCAGACCAACAGTCATGGAAATGTGTTTTTTGGTTTTTTTTTTACAAATTTTACAATTATACCAAAAACTTGACGTATTTTTTTTTAAATTAAAGATTTTCTTAAAATAAATAGTTTTTTTATCCCTATATTTTTTCTCCACTTTCTCCATTATTGGAGTACATGGCAGAAAAGGCTAATGGATTTAAATAGAGTAATCTAATATAATCCCCGGAGTAATTCGCGGTGTGGGTGTGCCTATGTTAATGTATCGTATAAATCGTATAAAGGGGCTCAAAACGTAACATTTTAGGGCCTTAAATGAAGCCTTTTAAAATCATTAAGTTCAAATTATAGCAATGTTACCTGTTTTATTGTCTGTTTTCAGGCTTCAAAGTTGCATGGGGGATATAGTGTTTCCTAAATGGTCGTGCAACGACCATGAAGTGTAATTCATAAAGACACACACAGTAATTAAGTTTTCCCAAACAACTTGCTATATTTGTCGATAATACACGCAGCTTCCCAGGGCGACGCTGCACATTATACAGAGTATTGTCGGTAGAATGTACCGTGCAGCTGCACGTTAAACAGCAAACATGTCAATCGTTCATGCAACAAGTTCTCTGTAGTTAAGGAGGAACAGTAGATCCTATCTGACGTAGACACAGCTAATACGCCGATGAAAAAAAAAGTCTCATCAAAAATTAAAGTTCCTCTTATGAATCTTTAATTGGAAGCAATGAAAAAGGACCCTGGTGAAGCCAAGTGTTTTGTTTCCAGACTCTCTTCAGAGTTCGGTGGTATTGTTGTTTTTACTTTCGCAAGCAGACATTGCGTTTAAAAACTGACACAAGTCACTTAGAACGCAGACAGCCGCCCCGACACAAACACCTAGCGTATCCAGTAATGTATTCAGACTGTTGTTAGATAATGACATGGACAAAACACATTGGTCTCTTCCGTTAAAACGCTTCCCGGGTCTGGACCTCATCTCCATCTGCGTGCAACGCAGCTTTTACGAGTTTCTTTCTCTTATTTATCATTAGTTTTTTTATTTTCTTCTCGACACTCTGGGCATTTGACTTCTAAAATACATAGGCCAGCGCTCGCTTTCGCTTGTGTGTTGGGATGCCCAAAATCTTTTGACGCTGCCGTTTTATAATCACATAAACATCATTGGACATTTGGGATCTGGGAGCAAATGTTACAGACTTATGGATCTATGGTATGACATCAACCTTGACAGCGGCGTGACATCACACGCCACCTATAGAACGGGGCAATATTGTAACATCATGTCATCCCTCACCGGGTTCTGCCCTTTTTGGGGAGAAGTAAACCTTGCCAATAAGCAACCATGTGGACCATTGGCATGTAGATGAAATAACTTATTTATTAACTGCGAGCATATCTTTTTTCCATAGTATAAGTATGTATTTCCCAGTGAAGAGGACATAGTTCTGCGTAACCCATTCCACATGTTAATTTACTTGTGTAACATGGAAGCGGTGTTTGTCCTCTGTGTACGCGCGCGGTACAATGCAGTAAAGACGTGTATTGACTTGCTCCCGTTTCACCTTGTGTACAGTCTGGTCTGTGACACCGATGCTGATTATGTCATTATTTTCCTCTTGGGGCCTTGGCACATCTGCAGAAGTGATGCGCATCTTCTTTGTTAGGCTGGCATACGTCCCGTATCGCCAATGCTTCATTAGCCTTTGTGACTGCCTCCTTGCCAGACAAGAATGGCCAAATCTAAGCTTCTTTTGTGTACGCTTGTTCATTTATTCATCTTTGCATTTCTTGTGCCTTTTTATCTCCTTGTATTTCTAAAGAGCAGATGTCCAGGCTCCCTCCTTTCTATCCCCGGAAAGTCACATAAGGAGTAACAAAGTGACTTTTTAACCCCTGTGGGACTGCAGTGACCGAGTATGACCTTTACCCTGCCTTTTACCCCTATTCGACAAAAAAAATATATAAATATGTAGCAAAACAATAATTCCTCAGATTTTCAGTCCATTGTATAGTAAGATTTTTTTCGGGCTCAGGTGCCTACACCTCTCATAAGGCAGAGGGAAAGCTGACTCCGGACTCTTACCTACTAATACAAGTTGAGATTTTCCACATTTACAGAAAAAAAAAGCTAGCCTTATCACTTTAAAGTATGTTTGTCCAGCTTTGTAGTAAACGTGGGCAGAATGTTCGAAGGCCACATAGCTTTCCAACCTTGGTTGCGACACGGTGACCCCTTCAGAAGCCGGCTTTATCAGGATCGAGAAAATTCTTGCTCTGTTTGTCAAACTATCTGTCCAGCCAGTTTATCTCGTAACAGACCTGCAGCTCACAGACTATTGATTTTCTTAAATTAATGCCTAAAAAATGCAACTGAATTTAGCCAAACGGCACTACTCATCTCTTGTCGCTCCGAATTGTGTATAAAGCATTGTGTGAAGCCGGTCAGGAAGTTTTGTGTTGAGGAAACTGGTAGCAGAATCCAGGTAAACATTAACCATTTGTAAATACATGCAGCAGTTTAATAATGCAGATTACAGGGTTACAGGAGTGGAACAGTGTGGGATATGCACCAGTTTACACACACGTACGGTGATTAATCCCTTAGCCCTCTTTCCGGGGTTTAAATATAAATCATATAAAGTAGCAACAGGAAGCCGGCACATGGCAATCATCTATTACACGTGAACACATCCATCTGAGATGTTTTACCTTACTGAGAGGGTGGTAGATAAACAGAACAGCCTTCCGGCAGAAGTGGTAGAGGCTAATACAGTAACAGAATGTAAACATGCATGGGTAGGCATAAAGCCGAGCCTAAGAGAGGACCAAGGACTAATTAAGGTCTGAGTGTTTACATTAGGACAAATGGGAAGATTAGATGGGATTACATTAGAGTTTAGATTAAGGTTAGGAGGCCAGTGAACCCCCGAAGGGCGTCCTCCATGTCCCTCTTTTCTAGGAGCTCAGATTGTGTAAATAAAACGCAGTATTATTCTTCCAAATGCTCTACCGAGACACATCAATGACAATCGATATGTGTCCTGGCGGCTAAACGTTATGATTATATCACACCGGATTAAGTGTAATAACTAGACATGGTTGTATGTGGAGAACCTTAAAATCAAACGCGGAACACCGAGAAATTCCGCTCAGTGCTATCGTTGACGCATTAATATGTACAACGCTGAGGAACATTAGTTTAGGTAAATAATTTAAATTCGGGGTGTTTTCTTTGACTGTCATGATTATTTAATGCATATCTCTAGTTTGTGCCAACATTTCACAAAAGCAATATGATAATTAATCATTTCTAAACACCCGCCTGCCAAAGGGTTCTCTGCGGAGTTAGGTAGACCAGCGTTTCTCAAACTCTACTTGGTAAACTACCCCTAGTAATGAATTTTTCCAACAAAGACTGAACAGTTGCCTTTTAGGTGGGATTTTAGACTGAGGCTTTGTTGAGGTCATGAGGCCTTAAGGAGAGTCAGGTTTCCATTAGTTTTCTCAGTTGGTTTTATACTGTTCGTTTTTTAGAGACACCAGACCAGGGCCACCAATTCCCGTCTTAACATTGTCCACAAAAAAAGACACATTCGGTTTTTTTGGTAAACAAATAAAAGTCTGAGCACATCATGCATATACTTAGTACTCAACTCTCATTCTTGCACCATACTTGCACGTGGTTTACCAGAAGGGATGACACAAACAGCGATCAGGTCACCGTTGATGTTAATGATGAAGTTCCAGATTTGTGTCATACTTTCATCCATTTAGCGAGTCAGACTGTTCCTGTCCAGGTAAGTCCAAATGAAGAAAACATGTTCCCTGTCTATCAGGGGAACTGTTTCTCCTTAGTCAATATTTACTAGACAAACAGCAGGGGAAGCAGAGTTTGTTTAGAGGAGTCATGTGCGCACAAGGGTGAATGAATTCTCGGTAGAGTACTTGGACTGTTTGTCTCCATTCCTCCAGTATCATCCTGTTATCTGTTACATTTTTCTTTGGAAAAGTGTGACCTTAATAATGGCAATAATTTCTTAAATAGAACTGTAGGTTAACCAAAGTATCTACTTCACTTTTCTTTCAGTGTATATGAAATAAGAAGTAGAATAGGATCAGCGTAAATAAAGAGAGGGAGAGAAATGTTCCTGCCATTTTTTTTATGAGATGGTTCCTAAAGCATTAGATTTGAAGATCACCATCCTCCACCTCTTAAAAAATGTTTCTATGTGAAACACTCTGTAGGACACCTAAGGCCAGCACCATCACACAATATAAACAGGTCATGGTTGAGATTAATCTTGGACCCAGCCACTAGGGGTGACAGTGAGTCCCCAATGTCACGCAACTTCACACGTAGAAGTGTCATCCGATGGCCATTACCTACTGAACAAAAAAGGGGTCATATTTATATTTTTGAGATATATACATCTATAGAATAGCTGCTATACTGTATGGCCACTGCGATCCACATATGAGCTCCAAATGGCATTTTTTTATCTTTTTTTTTTATAAAAAGTAAGTCCGGTGGCCGAAAGTGAGGACAACTATTTTGTTGATTAGATATGGATTTTCTAGAGTTTTATTGTAAGATTCAGGAAAAAATAAATGACTAATTAGCTGAGTTAGTAAACTTGCAAGTGTGACCAAAGTCAATACTTTCAGAGCCTCAGGGCATCACAATCCAGGGTTATTAGCTTGCCTTTTTATTGTTGTGGGGGGTTTTTTTGTGTGTATGTTTGCATTTCCACTGTTATGTTTGGGGGGGGTTTTTTAAGTTTTTTTTTTTTCGTTTGTTTTGTGATTCCGAGTTGTAAAACCCATCTTAAATATTCATGTAGAATTGTCTGAGAAGCAGTTTGTGTTTTATTTACTGCACAGAAGAACAGCCTCAGTGGATTAGTGCCACAATACCCATAACAAAAGCACGACAGCTGATGCATGTGATGTTAGAAGGTGACAAAACGGTTAAAGTATGCTGTTGGCTACAGGCAAGCAGTCAGCAGATGCAGACAAAAGGATTTGTGACAAGAATAACTCTCTCTCCAAGCCGTGCAGTCAAGAGTATCCAAAATACCAATACCCTTTTCTCCTTGACATTGTCTTCTCCTTACTGTCAGCGTTTTATTGCCCTTTTATAGTAAAGAAAACAATAACCAGATTTTCTACAACACGACAACTGATTTACACGAACACCTACCCAAAATACCAGCTACAGGGTCGTACTTTCAAGTCAAAGACTAAATCGGTGGCATTGTTACTTTGCGCACCATAATAATTTAGTGAAGGACGTTCCTTAAAGAACCAAGGAGTAGTTACACTTTGGATGGGTGAGCAACATGTTGCAATTAAGTGGTTAACAATAGAATTTGCAAAGAGCGGATAGAATAGTGTTTATCCCACGTGATAGATAGATAGTATTTGCTATCTACTGTATTTAGTGTTTTTGAAGGTCCAAAAACACGGAATTTTGTGATCACATAATAGAATGGATTGAGCAAAATGTTCTCACTATGCATTGTAGAGTCAGCATCAATTGTCATTTTGTTACCACCGCACTTTCCTTCCCCAGACATTGAAAGGACCTGTGGGGCAATTAATTTAGGCTCAGCGGCACCACTGACCCTCTCGTTTCTGAGAGATAAAGCTGCAGCGGATAAAATGTTTTAGTCTCTCTAGGCCTGTTGAAGTCGAGTTGCTAGGCTTTTTCTTTTTTGACCCAAAAGTGGTTAAAACTCTTCTTCATTGGAGCAGTTGATCCATGACCCGTTAGAAGAGAGCGCCTCTGTATTCAGTGCAAAAGGTTGATGGATCTCAAAGATAATATCAAGACCTGTCTAAACAATGGCCGCGTTATTTGATAATACCAGAGTGTGGGCTAGCCGACGGCAGACAAGCTCGCATTTATTTTACAAGTGTTCAAAATGAGGCTTGGGCTTCTCCAGAAAATAGGAGAGGCTGTCTTGCGTTTAACCTTTGTAATTCCCTATCTATTCTCTGTGACATTCATTCAGCTGCCAAGAGCGCTTGGCAAAGCTGGACCGGCGTTCGCGGTTCCAGTGACCGCTAACCTTGGTGTGTCCCGACACTTATGATGAGTATCTGCAGGACACAGAAGGCAGGCAGGCTGCTATGTCAGGCTTTTATTATGTACTGCAGATGCCGGGGACAGTCAGTTTAATAAAACAAATCATCCTTGAAGGTAAAGCTAGTGAGGAGAGAGGAAAATCTTTTTTTTTTTGCTGCACGTTTCAAATAATGCAAAGTCTGGGGTGATAAATGAATCACCTCTAGAGTCTCGTATACATGGGCCCATTCATGTTTCGAATTTTATCTCTCCTTTGACATTTCCTGTAAACACACAGACCTGGCTTTTTTTTTTAATGTATCGGTAGTTTGTTGTCCTGATACGCCATACATTGTCTTCTTTATGTTGAAGGGTAAATATAACCCCCCCCCACCCCCCAGGGTGAATTAGGCAAAAGCAACATGCCCTTCATTTAAAAAGACTTAAGAGAACAGCAAACCACCAGTGCAAATCCAGCTGACGTTCCGTTATTGCTGGGGATGATAGGAGTTGGAGTTCAGCCACAGCACAATCAGCAAATTCTGTCTTTTTTTTTATTCACCTTGACCTGAATTAGAGGCATCGTGTCTGCTTTCTTACAAAATGCTCTTTCTTCATCTTTTAATAAGTTCTAGTACTGTTTGTGACATCTTTAAAAGGTACCCTGGGTTACAAAATGCAGCAGACGTGTCCCCGTATTGCTGTTGCCGCCTTATATTGCAGCGCAGAATGGCCTTTTTGGGTTGTTTCTTTCGAATATTGTTTGCTTAGAAGCCACCGCTGAATAAACCAGAAAGTGCGTATCAACAACAACATTGTGTTCATGTTAAATATTCATATTTAATGGTTATTCGTAATGGCATTTCCCCGGTGCTAGAGCACATTTCGCAAGTCCCATTTCTCTTAACCTAATTGCAAGCATAAAAGTCTGCGAGCCGAATACACTTAATCAAAGGGAACAACAACATTTCGGTTCACACTAGTGCTTTATTTCAATTTAAAAAAAAAAAAGACAAAATTAAGCAATAGGGTCCTTTATCCAGATTTTCGGCAATACTTGAAAAAGAAATTCAGACAAAAATCATGTCCTTTGCTGTTCCAACTTCCTTCCCTATTCTTTTTTATCCTACGAAGATGAATGTGTCCCTATAAATAGCCCCCTTTAAATGCATATGACAATAGCTATCTGCCATAATTAGAATATACAGGTGCTCGGTAAGCCCTCTCATTGCTAGGAAGGACTGTCTCAATCCCCTTTGAAGAATCGGAGGCTTGAAACTAAAAACTTTATTAATGCCATTGTCTTCTTGTATCAGCAGGTTCCGGAAAGATTCCTGGAGGTGGCTCAGATCACATTACGAGAGTTTTTCAATGCCATTATCGCGGGGAAAGACGTTGATCCTTCCTGGAAGAAGGCCATATACAAGGTCATCTGCAAGCTGGACAGCGAGGTCCCTGAAATCTTTCGATCCCCAAACTGCCTGCAAGAACTTCTTCACGAATAGATGATTCCAGAGTGTATAAAACTAAACGTTTGCCCTTTAGTTCCCCGGGACTGTGAGTGCGATAAAACTGCGCGTTAGCGTGTGCGCGGGTGTGCATATGCTGTACACATGCATTATCCTGTAATGTCCTCTATTTATCCCACCCTAACAATAGCCCGACAGCATAAAACTTCTCTAAATCATCCACGGGAATCCCTAAACTTCCCTAACATTGGGGAAGCGTATTAAGAGATATGGGTCACATGGACAGGAGATTTGGGCATTTTTTAATGTTTTCCCCAATGGGATGCGTTAAAAAACAAAGCTGCCTTCGTTTTGTCATCTCGAAATTAGATGAATCGCCGAGCGCATTTAACAGGTTTTAAACCCCAAGGTATTTTCGAATTGGTTCACTTTGTAACGATAAATAAGCGTGCCTTGGGTACGCCACCAACGCCAGATCACACCACATAGGGCAAATCAAATCTTACTGATTCAGTGTTCAGTATGTCACAGGAAAAAAAAAAGCGCATAGAGAAGATGTAAAAAAAAATATTTAAAATGCATTTTACGTTGCTTTCTTTCTTTAAATGAACCTTTTGCGTTTTGTAACATGTTCGATGCAGAGTCACGATGCCCCAAAGGGTTAAAATGATTCAAAATCGTGCCCTGGCAGGCGTGCAAGTGTTAAACATGTCTTATTATAGCACACGTCTATTGGGTTCAGTAGACAGCACAACGCAGCGTGTTCTCAATGTGTTTTATACTGATCTCAGATGTGACAAACTCGAGAAACTGAGCACAGGTTGCTTGTTGTGTTTGCCTTTTAACGATACAAAGAAGAAGTACAGCTACTAAAAAGTAACAACGGTCAGGAAGGTTTCCCCAAGTATGAGCCTTACGTGTGAGTGACAGCAGCGTGCGTCCGAGATAAAGGCTGCTCCACGCAGATGCCTGCCGCTAGCAATGGAAGTGATAAGTCACTAAAACCACTAACCCTTTCAGTGCCGCGGGGGTCTCGGGGTACTGTGACTTAGCCTGAGCCTCCGGGGTAGGTTGCATTCGTTACTGGAAAACTTCTCCGCTAAACTAAAAGGAGGAATTTATTTTTGCTGCTAGCCTCTGGATCTTTTCGGGATCTTTACATTTTACAAAAAAAAATGTACATTTTGACACTTGTTTTTAGTGTTTCACGTAACGTAATGCCATATTTAGGTGAAAAATATTTAAAAAAAAACAAAAACATAATGAAAATGACATAGCTTGAAAAAAATATGATGTATTTGCATCTATCCTTTGACTGTTATGGTTTCATGCATGCATGTAGCCCTGACATTATTTAGGACCGCCATGACTGGTAAAAATCTATTCCAAACTACGGTTGACCTTTAACTTGATTTAATAATTCTAGAATTAGACCGGCTGTTTTACTTTGAGATATTTATTGCATTCCTAAACGAAAGCTGTAGGAAGGGCTTCATATTACTGCATGGATTACAAAGCGGGAAATATATCTATATTTCTTATAAAGTTAGCGCATCCATTACTTTTTAACAAGGAAAAGCACTTGTTGCGTATATTGGCATCACATGTACACGATGTTAAAAGAGAATAAATGTAATATAGCGTGGATTAAGTGGTTCTCTTATAATACAGAAAGAATCTAGTGTGAAAACAATGCTACCATTGGATCGTGTCTGTAGTAGGGTGACCTGGTCAGCAGTATGTGTCCTGGAAAACATGGCCGACGTGGTCACCATAGTCTGTCGCCCCAACAAGTGAGGCTAATCAGTATTAGTATTCAACCTTTGTATAATCACACAAAATAATTCAATATACACGTATACATTTCCCTGGTGAGACTCATGAGATCTGGATCGTCAGATCTCTTACTTGCATAAGGTAGGGAGGTCTAAAGAACCCTTTATGTCATTCTTTAGTAGCTCGTCAGAGCTGCCATGTATTGTTTAAGGTATTTTTTTGCTAGTGATTGTCACAAGTGAATGGCCCATTTCCCTAATTAGCCTTAGTTTAGGGTTCCTTTCTAGTACGGATGTACCTGGAGGCTTGCGACAGGTGGAGAGTAGGCCAAGATGCGCAGCCCACTCCTAATGCATAGCTTATGAAGCCTATCACTGTATAATGTGGCAACACACCTCAAGGTGCAATTACGTTTCATACACGCACATGTCCTCAAACCAGCTTTTATTGCCTGCTGATATAATAACACCAGCTGCTATTTTTATGCTGTTGGTGGTGTTCTTAAGATGGCAAACTGTTTGCATACACCTGTCCTTTAATACTACATGTCCTTTTGTCCTGCATCTTATCTTTTTTTCATTAATGATATGTTAAGGATCCTTTGTTTGCTAGCTAGTTTACCAGGGCCACTTGACCTCAAGCACCGCAGACGTCACCGTTTCCTAAAAATACATTTATTTATTGCGTACGATTAGAATTAATACATTCTGCTTACTGATTAGTTCATTGTTTTTTGGGATACGTCTCAAAAACCTAATAACCCAGGATTTCTTCTGGTGCTATCATTCAATTTTACACCATTTTGTCTTTAAATGTATGAACTGAATGAGACAATATGTATTATTATTAGATACATTATTACAGCAGTATCCCACAAAGAAACAAATGGGCACGTAAGGCGTGTGAAAAATACTACTGATCAATCTCAGTGTTGTATCTGCTGGTTTTCATTCCAATTTAATATGTTTTATATACTTATTATTTTCCGTGAGTTTGTAGTTTAATTAGAAGGGAAATTAGACTATAAATCCCATTACCTCCTTATATTATGTGAGGTTCGTTACCAAAATCAAATTGACAATAGGGCCTCGAACTTTCAGAGCCGAACCTTTTTTTTATTTCCGTAATATATCTGTATATCCTTACTTATGCCTTTTTTTTTTTTTCTATTTCTTACGTAGTTATCTTCCATTAATATTTTCACATCAATTTCCTATTTTGACTTTGAAGAGTGAAAACGTATCCATGTCACTACACTGCTAACCCGATCTCTGCTATTTCACTTAATTTACGATAAATTCTGCTGAGAGATAGAAATGTATGCAAGCGATTGTCAGCAGAAAGCCTTAAAAAAAAAAACCTGCTGACTTCAAATTACCCCGGACAGTCCTGTGATGCCTTGCCATTGTTTCCTAGTACCGGCAGTGTATGTAGACACAAAACGTACAATATAACAGAATTAATAGTTGCTCTGATCATTAACCCCTTAATGACAAAGCCCGTACATGTACGGGCTCAAAATGCATTGTTTTCAATGGGTTTAGGGAACGCCCATTGTCCTTAAGGGGTTAACGCGAGTTTTCAGTAGCCGTAAACCAGTGTTACATTGTTTTTCTTCACACGACAAACACACTGCCGTCTCCCTTAATGCCCCTTAGGAATGATTCTGCAACAGGAAATGATGCTCTGCAACCATAGCAACTTCCTGTTTCGAGAAACACCAAATTGCATACTGGCAGGACCCGATAAACCAACAACTCTTCTTTTTTAAAACATTTAGTTTAGTTTTGCCCCTAACTATGAGCTGGTTGCCTGCGTTGACCTAAAATTTAAGAACGCACACACATTCACTCTAATTTTTGGCAATTCAAAATGGCTTCTTTTGCCTCCCAGCCAACGTTTTTATATTTTATATATATATACATAAATATTTAAATGGACCGTTTTCCATAAGCGATGTTTATTTAAACGTTCCCCAGCATTCCTGATTCTCCGTTGCTTTGTCCCTACTTTACCTCGGAACACAACAAAGAATCAAAATAATATAAAACAGTAGATTTGGCTGTCATGTCATAAATTCCTTTCCAGAGAGCATTTTGGTTGCTAAGGCGTATCCTGGCCCTTTTGTCTTTCTACTTATTAGTGCAAAAAATTACACTAGATAAATTTAGTGTTCAAGCACAGGGGATGCTAATGATAGGGGGAAAAAGTCATTTCTGCATTAACTGTGCACTTGCTTGTCATAAAATGCTGTAATTACAGCAAAACACAAAATATTTCGGTGGGCAAGAAGCAACTTGAGTATATATATATATCAGTCATGCCACTTTTATAGAACCTACTTTATAAATACATAGAGAAACCCAGACATGCATTATTATAATCGCTAAGAATTCTATAGCTATGTGCCTATAGATCACACCAGCAGAAAAAATACACAATTCAGACCGTCGACTCTGCCACCGCAGTTGTACCGGTGCCTTCTGTGGCTAGCAATGTCATCTTATGGACTTTTGACTTCTTTCAGCTGCAATAAACACTAGATATTATTCTGGCTGTTTAGTATATAGCTATGCATAATGTATGTATTTTAAAAGCAGAGGAGTGCATTAAAAGATACTTTTAGAACAATCCGACAATGCAACTTAGTTACTCCCCTCAATGAGTGGCACTCAAGTTTTTGAACCATTGTAGATCTTTTTTGTAAATATGTTGGGAATCTTGTGTTTTCAGTTAAATGATATAGTAGAGAAGCAATACGGACTACTGGGGGATATTTCATATATATATATATATATATATATATATATATATATATATATATAGTTGGAGAAATTCCACGACTACTAAAATTTTAAAGCATGGAGCCTAATCTTCTCTTAAAGTCCCAAATTACATATGTATTGCATTTATTATGAGTATTTATATTTGCAGCGACTTAACCTTTAATTCTTACTGTGTATACAGATATATTTCCCAGTGATGGTGACTATGTAAAAGCTGTTAGGGTGTAGTTATTATTTAAGGAAATGTTGACTCGGGGCTTGGTTATTGGCCCTGGGTATTATTTAAGTTTTTTTTCTTCATATACCCGGTGTGTCTATGAATATACAAAAACAGAGGGAACTTTTATAAAACAATGTAAATATTTGATTATGTCGTTTAACTATAAATTGGTTCATGGAAATTTGTATTAAAAAATAAATAAATAAATAAATGCATACTGCACATTGTTGAAAGTTTTGCATTTTACATAAAAAAAAAAAGAAACGCATTCTTGCAGTATGCATTAATAGCAAGTGTACAATGGAGCTTTTTCTATGTATATAAAGAAATATAAATAAAATGTTTTTATACAATATAGGATATCCCGTTCGTAGAACCAGATGTCGGCGTTGAGCTCTGCACAGGCATTTCAGAAAAAAATAAATAAAAAATAAAAGATTTAATAAGAAAAACAAAAGATTGTCACCAGCAGCATAAATATGTGAACAGAAAAAAAAATTATAAAACTCTGAAAAAAAAAATCCTTTAATAGAATAGTTAAAAATATTTGATACATGTATAATATGTTCTATACGATATAATAAATTCATTGTGTATCTAATGGCTAAATGTTTTCACTCTGCTCTCACCTGTGGTTTTAACGTCTTGCTCAATACTGGGTTTAGGAAGCTCCCCGTGAGCAATCTGCGTATTTAGAAAGCAGTTGTTTTAATGCACTTAACCCAATCTTGTGTGGTTTTGGCTATTGGATGCTTGGTTGTACCTTCTGCGGAAGGAAACACTTGATGAAATATGAAACTATATCTTCACATGGTCATAATTCAACCTTTTACTGCACTTGCTAAGCTAAGTGTCAGAGGGTGTGAGAGACGTTAAAAAAATATTTTTTTTTCTTATTTTGAAAGCCTTTCTGGTCTTTCATTTCAGCCACCTATAAATCATCCAAAACTGCCACAATAAATCAATTATTTATGTATATTTTAAATTAAAAAAATAAATAAAAAAGCTTTTACTGACCCTTGATATTCAAATGAGTGTAAGGTTGAGAAGCAAATACATTTACATGTATGTAAATAAAGAAATGTGATGAAACACTGCCTTTATATTATTTAGCAATATGTTGTAAATAGCATTATTATGCTCTTTTTTTGTAATGAAAACCATTTAAATTTAAGATAGTATAACAAATGAAATAAGTATGTTTTTTTTTTCCTTTTCTAGTTAGCGGCAATTTCGACTGTGGAATTTTTTTGTCAATTGTTCTGAAGACTTTGCATAATTTATTGGTTTAATTTATCCTAATTTATTTGATGAAGGTGTACAATTCTTTTGTATTGCCAAGGATGTACTGTAATAATTGATTATAAAATTAAAGAATTCAAATACTGTTCCATAGAACACAAAACAAAAAAAAAATTGTAAAAACAACAACAACAAAAAAAGGAGCCGTAGACAATTGATTTCAAAATTTGTTGCTTGGCAGCTACTAAATTTCAAAATTACAAAAAAAAATTGTAGATGGGGGGGATTGGGAATTTTATTTAGCGTGTTTTAAGCTTTTGTATACTATCCAGACTTTTACCTTTTCGCTTTGTACCACTTAAGAAATTCAGTAGTTCAACTGCCTTGTGTGCCTTTCATCTTCTCTAAACTGAATGTATGTGCAGTATATATGCAAGCTTGTGCAAAATAAAATATAAATTACAAGCTGATTGCCTTTGTTTAAATTTATTTGTAAATTAATTAAAAGGTGTGTCAGCTTACTGATGACGCTCTGGCTAATTTATTTCCCAAATATCAATTTACAAAGTCTATCCTTACAAAGAAAAAAATTCCTGGTCCTGTGATTTGACGTGGATTGAACGTTCCTGAGTTGTGTGCACTTATGGTTGCGGTATTGCATGGATGAGCACATGTTTGAGATGCAAGCACATTTGTTTTGACTGTGATCCAAAAAAAAGAGCAAAAACAGATAAAACAAGTCAAAATATGTTTGGGACACCATTTAGTTGGCCATCGTTGATCAGAGGCAGCGTGGATGGGTTTCTCATATCTGTCATTGGAAAAAGTATTAGAGATTTTGCAGCTGTGATCAAGTGCCCTGGGAGGGATCCCTTGTAAAAGGTGATGGAGTGATGCATATGGTTAAGCAAATAGAAACCTAGTGTTATGGTGTATCTCATCCACTGATGCCGCTGTAGCCAAGGGTTTGCATGGGCGCTGTGAGCCAGATGGCCAGTCCTGTATGTGGGTCCCATGATAACTAACAACTTGGACCTTTTGTCAAATATTGTGGAACAGTGACCATAACATGGTGACACTGAAGATTAATTCATAAAAGCAAACAAGCAGAAGCTCCACCAAAAGACTGAATTTTAGGTAGGCCAACTTCAACAGGTTGAAGGCATCACTGGAACTAACAGACTGGTGTAACGGATCTCTGTACCCCGAATGGGTATATCCACTAAAGTTGGCTTCCTCCACTACTCTGACGGCTGAACCTCTCACTTACTATCGGCCACGCTACTGCCTTCCACTCATCAGCTAAAACTAGATGCTTGAAGGTAAAATCATGAACTGGGTTGAATGGAAAACAACACACCAAACACACATGGTTCTCAATCAGGCCCTCCTTTGCACGTAGCTCAGTATTTGCACTCAACCCACCTCAGCCCACTAGGGGGTCGCTGCTGTTATCTGTGGGGAAGATGGCTAACACAGGAGTTCCCTGACTCCTGAACAAACTGGCTGGATACTGGCCATAGAGGTCTCTGTCCGGTAAATCCTAAGCTGATGGAGAGTAACACACACCATGTAAAACCCCTCACAAAAGGGAGGTGCCTCAAATCCATGTCCGAACTACACAGTCTTTAGAATCTCTGGTACTTGGGGTAACGTGGCACTCTGTAACAGGGGGAAGGAGTAGTCCAAAGGGACCCCCTGTACCCCCCTTCAAAAAAACAGAACCCCTTCCAAGATCAAGGCACATACGCTGTAGGGAGGAGGCTGGCCATCAGGCCCCTCCAGGAGCCCAGGGTACGGAGACTTCTGTGCCAACCGGGATGAAATGTTTGCAAGAAGAAACACAGAAGATTAGTGGAACAGCTTCAAGCTAACACTTTTAATCTTGTCCCCTTATGTAACAAATGCAAAAGGAGCAAATTACAAGCAATGTGGCAAAAGTTGCAAAATAGCAATTAGAATGGCTAAAGTAGCTAATGAGAAACAGGAAGACAACCACCTAAAAATGCTGGCCCGTTGACATTTAGAATTAGTAAGATGGTTAGCGAAGACCTGGAGAAGGCAGTACTTTATCAGTCTATGCCAATGAAGAACCCATGCCTACAGGTTGGCAAGTTATTGCTACAAAAAGGTTGCAGTGATCCTGTGATTGGTTGTTATAATAGATACATACAGTATACATACATTCGTTCCTATTTACTTTAGCAGAGCTATAGCCAGATTATTGCTTTTGGATTTCAAGTATTCTCTGTTGTCTGGTATAGTGCCAAAAAACTGGCATAATATTCATAAAGGGATGTGGTGCCAAGAAATGGATGCTCCACCATCATATGTCCCCTTAATATGATACATAAATATATCATAATTAAGAAAAATGTCATATTCTAAAGATATCTCTCACAATATATGTAATAAATAGAAAAGTTACTGATTAAATATAATAATGATAATATATAAAAAATGGTAAATGATTGAAAACATAAATTCAGGTAATAAGATGATAAAGTATTACATTAAAATATTGGTAAATCAAGTTAGTAATTGATAAATATTACACTGAAAAATACATCGATATAAATACACAAAATAATTAAAGAGAAAAATAAATTCAATGTTTATTAAATAATCACTTCTATTCTGTGTTCTGTGTATCCTTCATGTTTGCATGCGTCGCGTGATGCTGCGCGACACTTTGCAGTGCGCAATCATCAACCAGTGATATCCACAGACACAACAAATGCTAACACACACACTCAAACCATACACTAACATACACACCCTAAAATGATATGTTCACAAATAACACACACCATACACTAATGCATGCACATGCTAACACACACTCTAACACTCTATGCCGACATACACATCCATGCTAAGGCCATAGGTAACAACACACTTATACACATGCACACACTATCCAACCACATACATTCACACACACTGACTCTAGCACTATACATACACACATACCACAGTATACATACATAAACACACACCCTTCCCCTCTCACCATGCGGAGACCTGTCGACCTGCTGGGTGTGCCAGAGGTCTTCTGCCATGGTGTCATGTAATGTACATTATGTCACCCTGCTGGGTGCCTTGATGCACCGCTTTAGCACGTCTCTGCAGTCAGGAGTGAGGCCCAGATTCCTGATGGCAGCCCTGGACAGAGCTACTCCCTTGTCCTGCAAAACCCTGGGTGCCAGGGAGTGATTTCTAGTCGTCATGGCAACCTAGCACTCTGGGTTTAGCAAGCCCTGATCATCGGTAACGGTTTTGTGACTAAACTTGTTTTTCTCCCCTACCACTATCTTTTGGTGTTCCTTCCAAAACTCATATCAACTCATATCTTCCTTTGGCTTTCAGTGCCACCGATATGCGGACTACACCATTTCCTCATAACACTCTCAGCATCCTGTCTAAGCCACCGGAATGACCAACAACCTCTACAGATCATCCCCATCCATGCAGTCGTCTCTTATGGTTTCACTTTCCCCTCATCCACCGACTAGGTTGTAAGTTCCCAAGAGCAGAGCCATCTTCTCCATTTATACCAGTTTGTTATTGTTTATAATTTTATCCTGTCAACTCTCATTGTACAGCTCTACAGAATCTGCTGTCGCTATATAAATAAATGCAATGTCAGACTAAATTGGATTCTATGAAGAGATGATCAAAAATATATACCAGGGTCTTTCAGTCGGTGTGATGCATTTGGATTTTCCTAGAGCAAAAAAGGTAACTGTATGAACTGGAAATAGAGAGGCTTAGACAACATTTTTTCATCTGGTTTAACCCCTTCCGGACCGCCGATTACATACTGCGTCTTCACTTGAAGAACGCAGTATGTTTTTAAATATTTAAATTCCGTGATCGTGATTCGCTGCAAAGCGATCACGTGCACGGAATTGAGGGGGGGTGGCTGCTACTGATCGCTGGGAACACCCAGCGGTCAGTAGCAGCCGCCCCTCGCGATCCCAGCGTTCAAAGCGACGCTGGATCGCGTAAAGGCAGTGACGTACCTGGTACGTCCCGGTCTGCCGGTGACACGTGACCCGGAAGTACCAGGTACGTCCTGGTCTTGAAAGGGTTAAAGTGAGTTGTTGTTAATAAAAAATAAAAAAAAATCTCCAACTAGACAAAAGTGGTATGTGGAGTTCGTCAGGGTTTCTCTCCTAGGCTCACTGTTTTTAAGCCTTGAAAGCTATTTTTCAATGTTTGCAAATGATACAAAATTAGGTAAGGTCATAAATGCTGAACTAGAAATTTGGAGGACTAATGTTAAGTTATGAGTTAGGTTATAAATGAGTAAAGTATACCGTAAATTGGGTTGATTGGGTTCATAAAATGAAAAGGACTTGTGAATAACTGTAGACGTTAAGCTTAGCAACAGTGGTCAATGTCAATCGGCTGCCGCAAAGGCCAGTAAGACACTGCCATGTATAAAAAAAACCTGACAGGAGTTCCCTTGGTAGATGCCTCTAAAACTGAGTGTCGGTTATACAAGCAATATTCAGAAACAAATATATGCAGAACATCTCCTCACTGCCATAATCAGGAATCCACACTACTTCAAAACAGGTTTCCTTCATCAGAGAAGACTGACAATGGCAACATTCTATTAAAATCTTTTTATGTACAGACAGATATTAAGCAGCGATACCTTCCCATGGCTACAAAGGGGACTTTGCTTTAGCTTATGACCAAGGGCCACATGTCGGAGTGAAATCTTGCTGGCTGGAGTAACCGCCGCCATTTGCATCTGTGAATAAAAATATTTTCAATGTAATGCTGCCATTATAAAGAGCCTTCGAGCAGAAGCGATGGTGGTTAATATACTAAGGGAAGTTTTTACGGTTTAGGCATAGGGGCATCCTGAACCCAAGTTAATGTAAGGTATCTAATCACTAAAGTGGGCGCTTGGCATGAGCTCCGTATCACATTTGCAACTCACAGGTTGAATGTGCAGGTTTCTTGCTTTTTTTTTTTAACTCTCATACACTCGACTATCCTATGGCCGAGTGTATGCGAGATTTTTGCAAGTACTTTGTCTTGAACTCTTTTGCCCATTTCATGAGAGTTTGCTGGTGTCACTCACACTCTCCACTCGCAAGCAGACATTTAATGGGAGGGCCTGCCCTAGGCCAGCATATATCCAACCTCGAGCTGTTCTGGGCTCATCATGTCCAGCTGCTCCATCATAGTTTTGAGGGAAGAGTACAAAAATGTAAACCGCAATAGTGGTTCCACAGAAGTGCCACTGGGCCGCCTATCCCGATTAGTGCTCAGTTATCACGGATGGATAATGTTTCATAATAAAGACACAAAATATTGATATTTAATCTAAAAAAGTTGTAAAACTTCACCCACTTACAGAGTCTTCCACTAACCATTTATGATGCTTTCTAAAACGGCCTGATAGTTCTGCGAATGAAGTATTCAAAGTTAAGGGGAAAATCTGTAATAGATGGCAATTAATGTCACGGTATCTGCAGCTGAACAATCATGGACATTTTGATTAGGACATGTTTAATTATGATAACTAACTGCCTTTCAATGAGAGCAAAACTGCCGTTGCCTTCATATAATCTGCTGGTTATTTCACAATTAACATCTACACGGGAGGAGCGGAAAGAAGTAATCGGGCGATTGAATCGACGGCTATGCCTCTTCAGCTTGCGATACACATAAGCTGTTTTTATACTTTTCTATCATTAAATGGTTCCACGATAAGCGATAAATCCCACCAAAATACCTACATATCACAGTAAACTTGTGGTTTGTAAGCCGATTGATGAAATTAAGAATATTACTTTCATTTCAATGAGTCTCAATTATAGTTACGTAAATGCCAATAGCACATTGCATCTCGCTAAACGTGATACTCTGCAATAATATTATTGCCTAAAAAATCTCGAGCCGTCGCTAATTGTCACGTTCATTTTTCTCATTACATTTCGAAACTACTCGGGACTGAGACGGCACTAAGATTAACATCATTACCGTGATGGCTTCTAATCTTTACAGGAATTGGTCTAAAAACCTGACGCACCTGGTGAAAAAAAAAGGATAATGAAAAACAACCAGCGATGAATTTAGCTTTTTTTTTGATTATTTCATGTTTTTTGATATTACCTTTTTGTTTTTTTTACTTAAACTGTCGATTAAAAAGTAAAACGCTTCTGATCAAAAAACACTTTCCCCAAACATGCATGAGTTTTCAGTGATCTCACACATTCAGCTCTTTAAAAGTAAATACGTCTATTTATATTCCGAGCCCTGCGATATCTGCTTTGGTTCTTTTGATACATGTTTCAACATTTATGTCACTTTGATCTGTAAAACAGTGATCAATAACAAATAAAGTTAGTATTCTATTGGTGGCTATCCCTATTTTATGTGTAAATGTAAAAAAAAAAACAAAAAAACCTTCAAACACTGAAGCTTCAATGGGTTTAATAACAAGCACACATTTTAAAACATACTTCAAATAATTCTAGAATAAAAGGAAAAACTCAAACTATCTGCTGAACTGGAAACCGAAAGAAGAGAATCGGAGACAAAAAAAAAAGATGAGAAAACAAAGGATTTAAATTAAAAGAAAAACGGGGGGGGGGGGAAATGTCCTAATCTGAGCTCTGCTGGAAAAAATTATGAAGTTATTGCTGTACAAAGAACCTCTGGATGTGCCTGTCTTCCAAAATTTCTATTGCGTTCTCTGCAGTTACTTGCGTATGGCAGAAGCTGCATCCTTGTATTATACGAACAGTCTGCTTCGTAATCAAATACCATCTGTCGCTACATCTGAACTTGTTTTCAACATCTGTGCGTTCTGGTCTTAACAAAGCTTTAAAAACCAATTCAAAAACTTTCACAGATCACTGACTAAATATGTACGTTTTACCATTTTTCATGTTAGCGTAAAATGTCTACCCCCCCCCCCCCCATGCGTGTATCCTCTTGACTGGGAATAAGTAACATGCTTTCGCTAGTTGCTCTAATAAGCTTATTTTCTAAAAAAAAAAAAAAGCTTTGGACAGCCAAGTATAAAAGAGGGACGCTTGCTTCCGGCACCAAAAGGACCCATCACATTTTTGTCCTGGTTGCCAAAACTGTCCCTTTTTGCCAATGAGAAACCTGAAAGTTGATCGGCTACCATACCCCCAATTAGTCAAAACGACACTACGGATAAAACGGCAACCAAGGGGAGAATCAACTCGATGGCGTATACGCCGTTTAAGTGTGTTTGAGCAAATGGTAAAGTAAAAACCCAAAGGGCTCCCGGGGGGGGAGGGGATTGCTACGTAGTTACTTCTCACATGCTTCGGAATCGAGAAGTGCGTCTTTAAAGAACTTTTGGCCAGCCTACTGGCAGATGTTGACCAGTTTTGCTTATGTATACATCAGTTACAGAACACTAAAACAGAGATTGGAAATTTTAATTTAGTTCAAGGCAGTTGGGCTAAAATGATAGCTTTTTTTTTTTTTTTTTGCTAAAACCATTAAATTGAGCTGCCTAATGAAGTAGAGATCTGGCAAACCCTACAATGACGAATCATGGATTCCAAGCAAGCAACAGCACTGCGAGGGTAAGCAAGCGTCTCGCGGAATACTCCCTCTCTAGCTGGATAATGACACTAGAACAGCAGTGATGAAGTCAACCAGCATTCTGCAGACACTTTTCTATGGAGATGCACGCAGATTGGGTTTTTTTTCCCATATCTCCGATCTTTATTTTGGAAAACACCCTATTGATAGAAGAAGGAGAAAGTGGCGCACGTTAGTGAATTTAAATGCGCCTTCACAGGGCATGTAGGTTAAGATAGAATAAAGACTGACTTTTAGGAAAGGACACAATGAGATATAATTGTTGGAGAGCCTTGGACGAGCTATGATATAAACACCGTCCTACTAATGCAGCTCTTAAAGGTGAATAACCTATTATCCCCCTCCTTCTTAAGGTCAACAGAGAGCAAGAAAAAGATAACCTTCAGGTCAATATAATAATACCCTTTGCTTAGTTTGGGCTACCTAATGGATAACTGGTAAGGGAAATGCGTAGGACAGAGAGTAATTATTTTTTATTCAGCTGGAGGACTTTTGCATGGACTGAAACACATAAAAAATATTTTCCTAATGACAAAAGAATAAAATACGACTGCTTAGAAGTCAACGAAAGTCTGTGAAACCGAGCAAGAAGGCAGAAAAAGAATATTGGCTTTTATCAAAGGAAATATACTTGGGATAGGTTTGTGTAAGATGATTGCAGATATTTACATGCAATGAATAAATGTAGAGTTTCCAGGGCATTAAAGTAGAAGTTAATACAATTAACCCTTCCTATTATTACACAACTAACAAAAAAAACTAAAAAAAAATCAAGGTATTGGGGAATGCTTTTATGTTCCTGTCATGATGGAATCCCAACACATACGCTTGGGTTTTTCTCCATTATCGGTCTCATTTGATTTAACCCCTCCTAGGGTATCAGCCCCTTGGATTTGCCCACTCCCAATGTGCCAAGGTATGGGGTGGTCTATAAAGGTGAACAAAAAACATCCAGTTTCTGTCTCCTGCTGTCGTGAAATGTGACCCGCGCCGTGCTTCCCCCATGCCCTCCATCCCATGCTGTTCAAATAGTCAATTAAGCTTTCTTGGAGAAGCACAGAGCTCAACTCCCTCCATTCCATATTCTGTGAGTTCAAGACAGTTAACAAGTAAACCCTACATGTCCCAGGTTGGGGTGGGGGGTTTGAGATCCATCTAATTTACTATTTGTGTACCAGGAGGGTGGACAATAAAAATCACTGCCTACTGCCTTGCCACTCAAAGGGTGCAACCTACATAAAATCGAGTCCTTAAAGGTAAGCAAAATGACCGTTCCGGTCTATAAAGTGTAACTCTTTGATATGACATCGAAAGAATGTACATGGAGTACTGAGCTACACTAATTACTGAGTACTTTAATATGTATTATTAATTTACCTTAGAGAGAAGCTGCAGCTTCCCTCCTTCTACATGTTCCAGATCAATGGGAATGTTTTCCACGCACAGAGGGTCTACATTCTGGCTGTTATGTTATTAAAGCACACGTGATGGCCGGGGTTTCCCTTTAATTGCAACGTGGGTTCAAGTCCCTTTAAATCACCCATTTAACATTCTATCTGCCCACTCAGCCTCGTCTGAGTAAAAATAACCAAGTCTCTTGCTTCTGGATCTTGTTAGCAAGCTTCTGTGGTTTTTTTCCATGCTGAATTATCGCCAGGTGTCCTTTTACTTTACCATGCAATCTCGCCAGATTTATGTACTCCATCCTTCACCAGCATCACGTTTATCACGGTCAATTCATCGGACTCGAGTCGAGTCAACCTTAGTCAAATTGGCAGCCGAGATGACTTTGGTTAAGAGATGCTTATTTTCAGCAACTTAATGAGAGTTTAACACCAGCATGGTGGCAGTGGAAGGGTAAATCTCAGACAATAGCTCCATATATATATTATATATAATATATATATATATATATATATAATATATATAGATATATATATATAGTAACTCACATGTTACTTGAGAAGCCACGCTAACAGTGTTAATAACCGTCGGTCGGCAGCGATGGGGTCCTTCTCTTCTCTTTCACATAGTTGTAATTTCTGGTGCAAGGCGTTTGATTTAATAAGAAGCATTTGCACGGCCTAAGGAGTATTCCCCAAGGAACTGGCCTGCGCTCCCTTGATCTGAAACTCATGCTCGGGAGAATGTTCGGTATGATGACAATCTGTTAGCGTGCGCATCCACCGTCTCGATTTCTTACAACAACTGTGTCTTACAACAGCTTATTCTTAACGAGTCTCTAAATTACAATAGATGTCTGCTAGCGTACCTTAAATATAAGCACATGGCTAGAACACATTTGCTCAAAGGTCACATTTGTCTCAAGTCGTCTGGAATCACAGAAAGTACTTTCCGGGTCCCGATTAAATGCGGTCAATAAAAAAAAAATTAAAAAAATCCAAATCATGTTTTATCTTTTTTTTAAATTTTTTTTTAACATGGACAAGTTGGCAAGCATTTACTTTGTTTTAGGGATACACCGTGCCCATCAGCATACCCCTAAGCAAATAGTTCCAATAAAATTATCCCTTGTAGCAAAAGGATTTTAACCCTATATATTCTTTACATATTCATTGCAGACAGCACGGGAAATTGCGTAGGATCTCTCCTCTCATTTGAAAAAATTAAAGACCTACTGAAGCAAGATATAGGTTTATCATCATATTTTACTCCTAGAATCCTTTATTTTAAAATGAGGAGAAACGCGTATATTTATTAATGCTTTTGTGTCCATATGTATCAATCCATCTCCTAGAAGATATGTCTCTGAAATCGAGACCTGTGGCTTTTAACCTCTATGGGGCTACCCACCCCCACCCTGTCTACTTTCTGCTCCCACTTTAGCATTCACCCCCTCATAGTTCCCATCCAAATTTCTCTTTTCTGGACCAGATTGTAGGAATTGCCCTATATCTCCATAAGGGCCGTATTGGCCTTCATCTGATCTCTTGAGGTCATCAGAGATCTCCCTTGAAACGGCACAGTTATACTACAGATGTCTGTGCGAACCGTCACATCCTGGCGTCACATCCTGGCGTCACATCCTGGCATCATATCCTGGCGTTAAATAGATGCACAGCCCGGTATGGACGGTAGGTCCTGGGGCCGCTCTCCTGGGTCAGCCCCATAAATATGCCACTGGATGGAACTACGCATTGTGCAGGACCAACCAGGCTCTTCTTGCAAGAGGTGGACCTGGCCAGCGACCACCCAACAACGCCAATAGACAGCTGGATATACATGGCTGCTGGCAGAGGCCAGAGGCCGGCAGGGCATTAGCCCTGCGAGCCAGATAGCCAGATAGCCAGACCCGATACTTCCATTCCCACAGGCGTTCCTCCAGTATAGGAACAACTTCCATCTAACAACTTCATTCTCTCCCTTCATGGCAATTATCCACTATACGTGAGTTTGTAATTAAGGAGGTTTGGATTTGCAGGACACCATGTCTAACTTTTTACACAGTGACAAACCTGCTTGCTTCCCCTCAAGAACTGCTAGGGTTCCCGTCTCCATTACCACATCCAGAAACAATACATTTTCCATAGAAATTCTGAGCATGCTAACACTTCGACACCGTGTGGATTGACGGTGGTGTTGTGACCAGCCCAAAGAGCTTTCCACCTACCTTAAGTGCTAAGTAGTAGGAAACATTAAAAAATGACACATATTATCCCCAATAAATCTAATAAATATGCTTCCCAATAAATACATTTAATAAAATGTTATTAATAGGACATAAAAAATATTTTAAACAAACTATGCACATAATACAGTCAAATGAATACGGTTAAAGCAAAATATTTTTATTATCTTACAGAATGCATAACCAGTGCATTCATCAATATTCCTAAAAGCAAACAAAAATAAAAGATAAAGCACGCCGTGCGATATATTGTTTTGTTGTGTAAACATTATTTTTGAGACCTTGGTAAATGAATCAACTTTCATTTAACTAACGGCAATTATTTAAGGCATACGCACTAATTTTTTTTTATTATTATAATTTTTTTTCATGCTTCAATATTGATATTGTGCCAGCATGGACAGTAAAGGACCCTGGAGTGCCCTAAGCACGAAGCACAGGCAGATGCATGACTGACTTGCCCCAGTTGGGCAAGTTGTGTCCTTTTTAAAGTGTGTCTGACTGTATTGGCCTGGTCAAAAAAAAGGAGATCAAAGGGGAAAAGAAACTGCAAGAAGTAGGCAGACGAGACACTAAAAGGAGGGAAAGAGGTTAGAAACATTGAAAAGCTGCTGATATTGCCACTTTTCAAGCAGGCCAGGTCCATGGGGGTATGACGAAGCATTATTTTTCCCTCTAATCCCAAGGAGTATGCAGGGTTTAGTTGGGTTATATTGAGTTGAGTGGCCTTCATGTGACCCCCGGCATTAGAAATCGTGCAGCATGGAATCTTCTAGGTGGTGGCACTTGAGTGTCATGACCAGGGATTGTCATGGGCATGGTTCATGGAGGACATTTCTAAAGTTACTGGACTCAGTGAAGGACACTATAAATTTTTTCACGCAAACTTTCCTTCATGCATACACTTTCAAAACACAAACTCTCTTACCCTGTTCTCCCTATCTCTCCACTTTTCCCTATCCATCTTCGTTTTCTCCTTATGTCTGCATTATTTTTCTTTCTACCCTGTGGTTCCTACAGACCTCTGTTTGATTCACTGCTCCATAAGATCATATCCCCATGCTCAGCGTTAATAGCTAGCTACTAGGAACAGACCTCACACTACCTGCCTTCACCACCCTGGCTTTAGAATCCTGGGATATGATGTTATACCCCAGCACTCAGTTGAAGAAGAATTTGTTTCTTGTGCGCCCAAGTCCAATAAATAATAAAACATTTTTTATGAATATATTGGAATGGTTTCAATGCCAGGGCAAAAGTGAAGAATTATTAACAATATTTAATTTCCGAAAATAAAAAAAAATGGTAAGAAATTAGGGATCCAAATTACTTTACCAGAGAAATGTTCTAAAATTTAACCTGTTTTCACTGGTCCTGAAGCACTATAAGGCATTGAGGGTAACTCAACACGTTTTGGACTTGCGTGAGACTTCTGGAGATCCTGACATGTCGGTAGATCAAGATAATTTTAGACATCACTGAAGTAAAGAGTGCAATATTTCACAAATTTGGTTAGTATTGTACATTCATGCAGAAGAAACTAAAAGTTTATTTTCCAAATGTGTATTTCAAGAGGAAAACAGAGACGCTCATAAAGCCAACGAAACAAATTACCAATAGGTGCCCCACGAGTCAATGAGGCCATAAACAGAATGCACACGGAAGATGTCACCCCGTAGATCATGTTAACAGAAACCTCCAAGATAACAGGGCTGTGAAATCGTGAAACTACACAAACTGATTCATTATTAATGAAGGTAACTTGCCTTCATTTAGTGAGCAATTCCATTAATTGATCTCTTTTTCACTTAGATTGATGTTAGAGCAATGTATACTCTCACTCTTACGATAGTCAACATGTGATATACTACAAAGATAGTAACTTAGCTTGCTGAACGTATAGAGATTTTGGCACAGAGACATATAGCGGTTATATTAATTGCAATTAATATAAAAATATCAGGTTCTATATGATTCTATGTACTTATAGGATAATAGCATGAGGTTTACTGGTAGAATAGGAGAATTTGAGCTGATAGCCAAAATCAAAAACTATGACTTAATTGGCATAACGCAAATATGGTGGGCTGACACTCGTGATTGGTCAACTAATTTGGGGGGGTTACAAAGGAGGTGGAGGGGTCTCTCTATATGTCAAACCAGAGTTGAAATAGTCAGTGGGGATTGAACTCCCCAGAAAATATTACTGGGTATTTGTTACAAACCACACTTATGGGGACAATTTTCCCCATAAAATAAAGATGGACCTACATGGCACAAAGAAATGGGTTTTCATAACAGATCGTTTTTTGGGTTATTTTTTTAATTCTACACCACAGAAAAGTCTTTTGTTTGCGCTTTATGTTTGTTGTTTATTTAGCTCTTTTTTTTGTTAGGTAATTCTAATTCCCTTAGATATTTAGATAATTTGTATTTAGTTGTTTAAAAACAATGTCAATAAAAAAAGAACACTTCACCTTTTAAGAACAATAAAACCTTTTCAGTTAATAAAATGTAGATCACTAAGTGTTTAATTTAGTTCCTTGTAAAAATCCCAGTGAGTTCTTTATACAGAGTTTCTTGTATCCTATAAATGAAGAATTATTCTTTACCTGTTTCAAAAATGTTAAATGTGATAAAAAAACAACTATTAAATATGATCTTTAGGACAAGGAAAACAATAAGAACCTACCATCCCCAATGATAATTCTCTAAATTTTGATGAATGAAGAATAGGGGCAAGAATTATCATAAACCCTTTTTTTAAGGCATTACAAATATAGGAATAGTTGTCCTTGCTCCAGAAGCAACGTGTTTAAGTAAAACTTAAGTTGGGATATTGTGATATCATGCAGAGAAGCTAAAAAGCTATATTTTAGGCATCCAGAGTTGAAAATTCTCCACCATGTAGAGGATCAAAGCATTAAAGTCATTTATCTATCCATTCATGTGTTTTTCATGTCCCAACTGCCTTTGTTATTTAGAGAAAGTATTTTATTTGATATTCCTTACTTAGTTTCCTGGAAGGTTTTACTAACTACAGTCCCATCACAAATCCTCAAGGAGTTTATGCCGTACTGATGTCAGCATTACAGGTCTGTAATTCCCAGATAAGAACACATTTTCCAATTACATCACATTTCCTTTTACTAGTGCTACAACGATGTGCCTTCAAAACGTTTATTATAGAAAGAAATAGCTTAGCATGTCGATGTTACTTTAGTAGAAGGTGCAGTTGGCACCTGCTTTACTTCAGACTTCTCACAGTGTAACTCGTGCATTATGATATGTAAGATATGCAAGGTCTTAGTTCTCTTTTTATTGTTCTTTTTCCTCCATCAGTTCCTCCTTAAAATACACTGGAAGAATAATCAATAGGCTACTTCCACTTTCTCCTTATCTTTACTTATAATGTTTGCTTCCGCAATTCATCTAAGTACAGATTGACCGTTGATCTTATTGACTAGGGTTGGATCCATTGCTATCCTGGACACTGATCGGAAAAAGCCATATTTCCACTTGACATATCACATGGCTGCTGTACTGGAAAGGGTACATACAAAAGAATGGCTGCCCATTTCACCTATAACAAGAGTTTACCTCTTTAATGCCTGCGTCGAGATCCCACCAAACAGGGGTGTCTGTCATGGCAGCTCCAACATGATACCTGTCCCCTGGGTGCGGTCCAACTGTGTCCAACTGGGCCATTCTGCCTAGAAGCTACATGCTTTCATTCTGCACCGCAAACACCATCTCCGAAGGCCCGCTGGGATTGGCCGTTCAGCTCACTGTGAGCCAATTAGAGCACATAGGCCGTGAGTGTAAGTGATTTTATTTTATTTTAGTACAGGCGAACAATGTATATTAAACTCCCTTTAGATAATTACTAGGCTGTGCATTCTTTTTTTAAATCATTTTTTAAAAAAACATTTTGGGAGTTTCAATGGTCTTCAGTGTTTAGATCTGTCAACCTGACACTGTTCTTTCTCTGACCTATACTGTTATTAGCATACTTGGCAACTCTCATGGTGGACCACTGGCCAACATCACTGACAAGATCTGAGGCACCAGCGTGCTACTTGAGGAGACAAGGGTGGACTTTTCCATATCCAGTTGTCCATCGCAATGACCTCATCAGGTGTCTGCCTCCTTAAAGTGCCAAAGCCGTCAGGTCATCGCCAGTCCTGCCCAATCCACGGGTGAAGCCTTTCTTTCATGGATCTCTGGGTCAATTTCTTCTTTTTGGGCCTCTCGACTCCCCTCCAACTTTCCCCGGCTCCCTGTATGTTAGAAAGTTGGGTGAACGAGTGTTTAGTCCAGGCTACCTAGAACTCGAATAAATGAGCCATAAACATGGTTCAGTTTTTGCTCTAATTGTTCCTCAAGGCACATCAAATTTGTTTTCGACAAACCATTTTATACTCTTGAGACGTCCACAGAAGTTCTATAATACACAGCATATTAAAACCTGTTTTGGGTAAATTTTCATTTATTTTTTTCCTCAGATATTTTCTCTGATATTGATGTTAAATATAAAAGCAATATATAAAACCAACAGTTTACACTAATAAAAAATATATACTTTGTACAACGTCGCAGAATAAACAGAGTTACAAATCCAGTGGATTTAGGATAAATATTATACGTGTTACCAATAAAAAAAAACTCTAGGAAATGTTCTCGGCCCCATAGACCTCGCAATCTGAGTAAAAAAGAAGCTTCCAAGTCCAATTGTAAAAAAAAAATAAAAAAAAAATCATCCGACACTACAATAAAAAAAGAGAAAACCCACTCACAGAACTGTATTAGTATGCTTTTGTTTTCCAGCTACGCCGTTAAGACTCCTGACGCAGCGATTGTATTATCCACGCTGTTTCACCCTATTGAGCGGGTCTAGAAGAACCTACTGTGTGTTTTTCCAAGTGAGGTCAGGTCATGTGCTGACATTTTCCAGGTGAGTGACTCTGTCTTTTTGATACACAGATCCGTGCGTGTCATTATTAGGAAGGCTTTAACAATGCCCGCAGGCACACGGGAACATAGCACATTCTTAACGGCTCCATTTAAAAGAGCGTATTGACACATACGTCCCATTGAGTAAGTCAACGAGTTTCCCTTTTATTAATTTTGGGACTTTTTTTTATTATGATTTTTTTTCTGCATGTTTATCAGCCAGACCTGATTACTAACACTTGTTGGTTCCTATAAAATAATTGTAATTCAATAATTACAGATTTTTGTTTTTCTTCTATGCACATCTTAGAATCACATGGCTTCTTTATCTGAAGTTTAAAGTCTATTTGCTAAAAAAAAAAAAAAAAGCTGTACTTTTACCCCAAAGTTTCAACATTGTTTGCTTCCAAAAGGATTTCTTTGATTAACCAAAATCAAATAAGTACAAATTTGCACGGATTCTTGGCTCTGAGTGCATTCTAGATCAAATGGAAATGAAGTTCATGGCAGCACTGACATCCTAAAAAAAACAATTTAAAATAAAGATTAAAAAATAAGGTTAAAAAATGTCAAATGTATAAAATTCACAAATTACCATTTATGTATTATTATTATTATTATTATCTTTTATTTATATAGCGCCAACAGTTTACGCAGCGCTTAATACAATACATATATTCAAGGGGTCTGACAAGACAAGAAGTGACAGACTAAGACAAACCGATACATTAGGTGGAGAGAGCACCAATATATAATATATATAAAAGCACCAATTTTATAGCAGTATTAAGCAACTAGGCAGTAGAAATGCGCATGCACATAGATAATTGGCAGAGGGCCCCATTCACAAGTCAAGTAATTGCTTCAGAAAGGAGATTTTTCCACTGAAATTACTTGCATCCTTTGTCTTTATTGCTCCATACAATTAGCAGCAAATTTGTTCTACTTTTTCCTTGTTGTAGCCTGTTGATCTGATATAACAAATTAAGTCATCGAAATCTTTTATTTTGAAGGGAATGTGCCGGCAGCTGTGACATTAACCATTAACATGTTAAATGTGTGTTTACATGTAAACAAAAATAAAAAATATGAATATGATTTTTTTTCTCAAGAAATTACAATCAATGAGAAAATAGGGACCGTAGATTTAGAGAAAAGATTTATAGAGCTCAAAATTTCAATACAGCCAAGCTATGACTGATCTATAAGCTCACTGTCAACTAGCAATGCTAGTCATATTACTTGTGTTATAAATAATCTGATATTATATATATAGTATATATGTTTGCATATATATATATATCATATATATATATACATGTATTTAAATATATATATACTGTGTATATAATTATTGTGCTTTCAAGTACCAAAGCTATATATAGTATAGTATTTAAAAACTTTTCCTATCATATATATAATATATATATATATATTTATATATATATATATTTATATTGTTGATATTAGCCATGTCATTCAAGTATAAATGTATAAATGTGAAATTATTTAATCATTGAGTTTTGCGGTAATACATTTTTTTTATTGGACTACAAATGCACTCGTCACAGTGCAAGGTGGTCTGCAAGGTGGTCAGGTTTATAATTAATTTAGGAAACATTATGTGCTTTCTAACAGATTGCCCAAAAAATATGATTTGCAAATTTTGAACCCGCAAAGTATTTAAAAAAAAAAATGAAAGACAGAAATCCCCAAAAGTTCATATTAAGTGTTAGTATTTCTTCACTCTCAGAATATTATCTGTAAGTTCTGTTTGACAAGTACCGGTTGGGAAGCACTCCATTCGTATACCGGGCGTGCTGTTTAGAACAGATGCCTGACTGCCACCTAGTGGTCGCAGGAAATTGGTGCAGCCAAAGCATTGTATGAGATAAGGAGTCGTACAACTTTAACGTCTCAAGACTTGTGTGTGTTTGTGTTTTTAGCATGCATTGTCTATTCCGTGTATTTTCAGTTTTAAGTCACAAGTTCTATAGAAAAAGCATCATGATGATTAATGTTCCACTTTTTAGCAACTCAGATGTGCTTGGACTAAAGAAGGACACTTCTCGGAGTAAATGTCTGGATAAAGCCATGATCAGCAGCTCACAATGAGTGGACGTCACCCCCACCTCCCCAAAAAAACCTCTTTACATTATGTTTAGCAGGCTTCGTAGAAAACATTTAAGTGTTAACCACCCGTGTGTATTAAGTGTGAACAGTCTATTTACACTAACACTAGTACTCACTGGCAAAGGGTGACGACACGGGTTGAAGTATCACTTGGTAGGGGTAACTTTTCCCCTGTGCTTTGCGCTAGTCAATGGGATAGGAAATGTATAGGCGAAAAAATATAGCAAATCTTTAATTCACCCCCTCTGTAAGCCGGCACTAACTTAAAATATGGTATGTGAACGTACATCCGATGGACTTTGTCATCCACACATTCACCCGTCCTGGAGTTCATTAAAGGTCTAAAAGTCGAAAACATTTGTGAAGACAGTTTATATAACCGTTTCTCAGATTTTTGATGTTGTCAATGTTCCAAAATGAAAACACTCATAGGCTTCTCCTTAAAATACAACTTTCTAATGGAGGCTGTATAAAGGAAACGTGAAAAATTTTTATTCCCTTTAAAGCTATCCCTATGTTTGATGTTTTTATATATAAAAAAATTCAATCTGGCTCTTTCCACTATAAAAAAAATGTTTTGTTTGCAAACAAGTTCTGCTTGTTGGCAGTTCTCTTATTTTGCTAAATCTGCTCAAATATGAGAAACTTTAAATTCTTGTTACAATTTATTTAAATATTGCGCTTCATTATAAATGCGTTTGAACGAGGGTAATAGTGAAATTCTATTCTTTAGACATGTGCCACAAATTTTGTTCCCTGCCCATTTGTTTGTGGGGGCATTTTTGGTTTGGGAACAAATCCTTTGCCCAGTGCCCACATTCACTCTCTCTAAGACTCTCATTCTCTCACACTCTCATGTACTCTCTTGTGTTCTTTAAATTTGTCCCTATCTTCTCTGCAAACTGTTTCCTCTTCTGCTGACCACTTCCGCATCTTCCTCCGCATCTTCTTCATCATTGTGCGATGACGTTCGCTTCCTTGATTGGAGTTTCGAGGAGCATGTCACTGCAGCGTCGCCATCTTGTTGTCGCCGGGTTATGTCTGTGGGGATATAGACGAAGAAACAAGATTGCAGATTAAGGATTGAAGGTAGAATAAAGAAGAAAGAGGAGAAGGGAGAAGATATAAGATGTAGTAGAAGAAGATGCAGAAGAAGATGTGGAAGTGGTCGGCAGAAGCAAGAGTTGTGAGACCAAATCAGGTGAGAGTGAGCAGGAATGAAGAGTAAGAATGAATTATGGAGGGCCACCATGAGTGAGCTTCTCCTGATGGTACACTTTTGGATCCCCCTGTATAATGTTTAGTTAAATCAGTGATGTTTGCTGCTTCACCTCTCCAATTGAATTATGCTCTATGAAGGACAGAGGAAAGTTTCCATCAAAACCTTCTTTATTACCCAAACCCCACAGATCCTTCAAGAAATTACTGATGCTCACCTGAGCAGAATTATGCAGGGTACAGTGTACCTGTGTAGGATTGTCCATGATGCTTGAGTCAACCCAGTTCGGAGAAAAGGGAAAAGTGGCCCCCACCAAATTGATGTATTTTCTCCTATTAAGGTTATTTCTGGCATTTATTGGGCACTTCTTTCATCACAAACATCTGATGGTTCCTCGTTTTACCTTCTGACCTTCCTTACTTACTTACCCTGTCCGCTCCTCAGTGTTTTCTTTCCCTACTATTTAGGATGTTATTGTACAATTGCTATGCATTCAGTTCTCTCTCTAATGATAAATACATTAATAATATTCCCTGTGTTCTCAGACGTGAAAATCAGTTTATTATTCTGCCCGTGTCAGACTTGGGAAGACCGAGGGACTCTGTTTCCAGGGAATGCTGTAGATTGTACCAAATATAAAAAAAAATAAAGTTTTGCGAAATGTCTAGCCCTGCAGCAAAACATTTGAAGTAACAACACATATCACTGGAAGAATTACTGTCAGAAAATGCTACCCCTCAACATGCCCCTTGGGCTTCCATACTGTCATCATTATCATATTAATTACAGCCATGTGTGATTTTCTTACAAGGCAGGTATTTCTTACCACCAGCTGCGATTCTATGGGAGAGATGCCATTTGCTATATAAAGATAAATTGCACCTTATTTATTCCGCTGTGCTATGATGTAATACATTTCTCTGTCTACACCTAAGACTCAAGCTTTTCACGTCAATAGTGGCCACACTATGTTTGCCTAAATTAAAATGGAAGAAAGAATAAATACATTACGGTTAACATGTTGATGCAGGATGTAGAACCGTTAGCAGTCTCCTTTTGGGGGCAGTTTAATGTCCCAGACACCCCTACTATAGCAGAATGCATATTAAAGTACTCTGTGAGTGACCCTAATCCTCCGTCAGCGCTTAATATGCATTCTTCCAGAACTAAAAAAGTGAAACACTTACCTGACAAGATCTCCTTTCTCTATGATCTGAAACTTCTTGCCACCGATTGGCTGCTTAAGCTGTCAATCAGCGGCAGTAAAGTACTTTCAATGAAATCAATGGGGATATGTTCCCGTCACTGATTGGCAGCTTAGGCAGTCAATCTGTGGCAGGAAAATGCTCCCGTTGAGCTATCACCCCCAACTGACTGGGGTACATCATGTGCAAGGAGATGTATTGGGCCAAATGCTTCTCCAGCAGGGCATTTGGGGGGGGGGATTCTGCAGAATTTAAATTAATACTAAAGCTCTCGTGTTCACTTTTGGGTAGACCAACGTACTATTACCATGCTGTGTATGAAATCATAGAGCGCCATAAGGGGGATTACACCATTGTAGGCATCTAAGAGAGATTCCGCTCCGCGACCCCCCCCCTTTTCTTATCACATTCCGTCACAAAATTATTACATTTTATTCATAAAGCCCCAACAACTTACGCAGCGCTTCTCGCAGGACATATATTCAAAAGGTACGACAAAGTGTTGACAGACTAAGACGAGCCGATGCATTGGGTAAAGAGGGCCCTGCTCTGTAGCTTACAAATCCCCATCTTCCTTTAACATAACTCTTCTTCGCAACATCTCAGCTAAAGCAAGGGATCTGGAACTCGAAGTGATGAAACCAAAACGCCCCATAGGTGAATAAGTAAGGTCTTCAGTATAAATCCTCCAGGGGAAAACCAAGGCTAGATTTATACTGTATATATATGATATATGTCAGGATATAAGAAGGTAATTGGTAGAAAAAACATAAGAAAGGGGAAATTAATCCAGGGAAGGAAACCACAGATGGAACCTCGGTGCTCCATCAAAGTTTAGGAGCACCTAAGCTTTTTGTTGCATAAATCCTGCTAACAATAATTCTATATTTATTATTAGGCGTTCATTTGTTTCTCAATATAATCAGAAAGAATATGGTTACATTTGCACAAAACCATGTTTTGACCTAAGCAGCCATTTAGATCAGAACGAGATACATAAATGGAAGGGGGCCCTCGACGCTGCTTGTACCAACATTTTAGTTTATGCCTATTAAAACTATAATCACAGCAGACCGCGGTGTATTTATTAACGCTCGCAGATACATTTAAAAGAGGTCGATAACCACCCACCAAAAAAAAATGTTTATCACAAAATAAAATAAAAAATGTCTCACCGCGGTTCACGCCACGACTTACAAATGGGATTAAATAAAATCAAACGTGTTAACCGTGTAAAATGATCAGCGTAAAATAGGTTATTTAAAACAAATTAGGGAAGGATATGTAGTCATAAAAATATGGAATCAGTCCCTAATAAATATTAATCTGTATTGGTGTATAACACCATGATAATGCACATTAAACAAAACGCCGACGCGGCCAAGACACTCGAAAATGCCTTTTTACCACTAAAATCTCCCTGAAATTTAGGAACAGCTGGGGATTTTGTTTATGATTCATTAAATATCCATCATTCCAAAGAAATCTTCCTGCTGGTTTATCTCTGCTGGTACAGTGGTGTCTCTAGAAGTGCGGTTTCCTGATTACTGTGAGCCGAGACACACATGCTTTTGGCTTCCGATTCCCTTTCATTATACGGATATTCAGAAGAATTAAACCAGAGATATTGTTTCTCATTTTCTATCAATAATACTGGGTTTTCCCCCAGCAAGGTTCCCTCAACATTCTAAGGATGTCTTAGAGAATTGTACC
This sequence comes from Spea multiplicata, assembly GCA_009364415.1. NCBI lineage: Eukaryota > Metazoa > Chordata > Amphibia > Anura > Pelobatidae > Spea > Spea multiplicata. The sequence continues at coordinate 2,888,286 of VKOC01000005.1, forward strand.
GAGAATACTCATTTATTCCGTTACGTTTTGGTACAGAAATGTCGTTTCTCTTGTGGCATTAACAAAAAATGCCAAAATGAAGGGGGGGGGGAGCAAGGAAATAAAAAATGCGTTCGATCTCAGATCTTATTATTTATTAAAGAAAAAGGTGCAAAAAAAAAAAGTAGGGAGACTTGAATTATGTGAAAACATATGAATACGTGAGCCAAAACAATTTCTAATTTAGGAAAATTACCAAAATGTCTAAAAAAAAATAACAGTATCCACCTAATAGAGCTAGAAAATATAATTGGGTATATTTATACCGTATTGGAATAAAACAAAGAACAGAATGCTAGTTAAAATACCTATTTCAGGCATAAATATTGGGGATTCTGTCACACTATGTGGCCTTATATAAATTAGCCCCCCACTACGTCAAAGTACCCTAATGTTTTGTCAGATTCTACCTAATGGTAACGTGGTGGTATTACCCAGATCCTGCCAATCCCAACTCTTCAAAGTCTAACCGGAGCAATCACTGCCTTCTCCCCACAGCTAGCCCCGCCCCCTTGTCATTGTCACACCCCTTTCCTGCCTCATATAAGAGCAGGTGAGGAAGAGCTCCGAGGGTGCGTCCCTTGGAAGGTCCAAGGTGTAATGGATGTAATGTTAGCTTAATCGTTGATACCCACCTCTCCTCTTGCGCCGTATGTTTCGGGTCAGCGCTTCGTGAGATATTGGGCGATATTTCCACGAGAGTTAATAATAAAAATAAGGCTATTTGTCTGCTTTACAAGCAGTTTCTGGGGAAAAGCGTTAATGAGCACAAAAGCCACCCACCGATGGGAGACATCATGAGCCAATCGCATGACGTCACACATCGGAAGAAACTCGTCACAACTTCTACTAGTAATGTGCACCGGTCACGGTTCCATGCTAACTCGTCAGCGAGGCAAAATATTTAAGGGTGATGTGTAGGATAAAGAAATATGCGAGAGAGGATATAGTAAAACCAGGATTTTAGCTTTGACTTGATTGAGCCATGTGAAGAAGATACGCCTGCCCGGAGCATTCGGTATAAATACATTTTTATATATTTCTCAATATATAAAATATATGTTCTCTAGTATTTGCGCTAGCCTTATTTATTTTATTTGGAGACTGCAGCATTCTAGGAAATGTTGGTTAATAACTTTCTTCATCAACTAATGCAGCATTAATCGGAGTATTCATAAGATAAATGCAGAATTACGTGTACGGGATAAGGAATGGTGCCAATTTTTATGCGCGCTTTTTAGCCGTGGAATTACACGGCATTTATTTTGTTCCAGATGACCACTTTCTGTGTTCTGATTACGGACACAATGGATATTAATGTAAAGTGGGTCCTCACCCAGGGGTGGGCAGCAACATTCTTTGACTAAATGCCCAATAATAAACCATGGCTTCCACGAGCCTTATCACAGAAACTGGTGTCCAGGTACAGATACTTTGCCGGCTAGACTTATGCATTTGGATTTATATGAATTTTAATTTTAACAAAATTTACCAATTTTGTTAATTTGTCCAAATGTCTCATAATAAGGAGGACCCACAATAAAACAAGCGTAACCGAAGCAGAGAGCTTAGAATTTTTGCATTTTGCTGTTTTTTCACTCTTAGTCTCTCTTACTCACGCTAACGCTCACTCTCTTAAGCTCTCTCGCACTCTCTCTCTCACACTATCTCACTCTCTCTATCATGCTTTCTCTTAATGTCCTTTGGCATGGGTGGTTTTCTGCATGGTTGCATGAGCATGCGCAGTGCTGCCTGACAGAAGACTGTCAGCAACCAACACTAATGAGCAGCTTTTTGGGAGAAACACCAATGAATAGCAACAAACAAAATTAAGCCAGATGCATGGAAGGAACAAACAATGTTTCGCTAATCCTGGGTGGGGGGGGTCACATTATTGCCCCTTTAACCCTTGGTTTCTATGGCAACAACTCTTTGGTGTTCCAGAATAAATCAAGCCAATAATTTCACGCCACCTCCTCTTTGATCTTTTTTATTTGCATCTTTATTGGCACAAGCCATTTACTAATATGAAACATAGAATATGATGGCATATAAGACCCACTCGGCCCATCTAGTCTGCTAGTTGCTCTCCAGCGGTTGTAGAACTAAGACTTCCTTGAGGTTCCGCTAGCCATAGGCACACTCAATATTCCCGAGGATGCTGATGCAGCACTATGGGAGTTGTTGGCTATCCATAACTGTCACTGGTTAGCCGACTTATTGCTGCTGCTGTCGGCCCTTTTCATGAGACCCTAATAAGCCATACTAATTAATTTCACATGTTAAATATCTTTACATGACATCTCACCTTATGGAAAACCCCTTTTTATTTAAAGGTCTTTTTGTGGGGTCTTACCCACAGCTGTATATGGAGGTAATTATCCCTATAATGAGGCTTCTCCTTATACAATAAATGTTTCTAAGCTAGTGATACTTTCCCTTTAAATACATAAACCCTATTTAAACCTCTTTTATAAAGTGTTTGCCTCCTGCAGCATTTCTATTTTATCACGGTTGACTAAACTGATCCATTTACCATAACCAGCAGTTAGAAAATATAATACTGTGCATTATGTGAATAAAATCACAAATTATACTTTCTTCTTATATTTTCTTTCTTGTCTACCCAGTTAAATCGTAGAGTTGTAACTGTAATTGTCAGTTGAAGAATGATTTGATTATTCCTAATATCCTCCTCAATTATTCCAATTCCATTTGCGAAAGAAAATACCAAGGATTACGTCTTAAGTACCTCCATAAAATTATAAAATCTATTTCTTCCCAAAATACAAATCCTTAACTTCATATAAATAAAAAAAAAAAAACGGTATTCCTAAAAGAAATTTCAGCTTGTTCTAATCACAGGAGATGAATTCTGGATAGAACAGACCTTGGTCTACCGTTAAGTCTTTAAGTCATCCATCTACAGCATCTAAAAAATTAATTCTTTCTCAGAAATGTTCCTGTGTTCTATTAAAGGCAAAAAAAAACCCTTTCTGCTGTACATTGACAGGATTATAAAGTCACCGCTTAGGTTAGTAGAAGACTTTTCTTTTCTCATCAAGGAAATCAATTTTTTAAGTCCAAGTCTCTTAAAATAATATATTCTTGCGACATGTGAGCTATTTTTTTTTTAATATATTTATTTTTTTGTTCATATCATCTATGAGGAAAAGAATAAGAGGCAAAGAGGATCAGAGGTTGTGATGGGATATGATAATCTTGCACACTCACACATCAGCCTTTCACTAAGTAATTCCAGATAAATGGGGGATTTACATATTTAAGATTAAAAGAGGAAAAATACTGAGGTCTAAACAGTGCAATAAAATAATATTTTATAATGCAGTGCCGCTACGTGCATCTTTCTTTATTTCCAGAATATGAACTTTATTCTTTCATTTTAGTTGTATTTTAAACCAATGCAATCCTTTTTAAAGCAAAACTTGTACAAATTCTTAAAGATATTGTAATATCAGTAAAGGATAATATTTTATCACCCTTTATATTACGCATCGTGGCAAACGGTTTCTGTATAGATCACTTTTGTTACCCATATACAAGGTACCTCTTGGTGTATTTACCCCAATTACAGGGTTTTGGGGGAAATAGGTGGATTTTCAGGAAGGCGCAGTCCAGAGCTGAGTCCTTCGTAGAGTACAACGAGACACCTCGCCTTTCTTGAGGCCGTCGTTTTACCAGCATGTCGGAGCCAAAATCAAAGATAATTGAGGAATATTTAAACTAAATTATTGTATACTATAATATATTTTATATTATTTTATACAGTCAGAAACAGTCTTTCCAGATTTTACCACTGACCTGGTAGATGGCATCACCATTAGCTTGCTTCCTATATGTAACTTAATTCATGGAGGCTGGGCAGAGCTATAGAAACCAGTTGGCTAGAAACCATAAGGTTGGTCATGAAGACAGTAATTAGAACCAGATCAGAGATATAAGGATATAATTCATGGAATCAGATAAAGTATTATAGTTTGAAAAACACACACGTCTATCAAGTTCAACCCGGTTGTTAATACAGAAGAAGGCAAAATTAAGGCCATATCCAATCGTGCCACAAAACTTCAAAATGGCCTCTGATTTCCCTGTGGATCAACAAGCTAATAACTAATCCTGTCCTTATAACCCGTTCTACACCTAAAAAAAAAAATCAAACTTATATTTAATGAATTGTTAGACAGTGAATTCCATATCTGTATTGCTCTTACTGTAAAGAACCTTTTTCTTTCTTTAGAGAGCAGTTTTAATCTTGTGTTCCACAAGATGCCAACACCAGGACAGAATACCTTCCCCCGAAGTGTCAGCCATCGGGACGAGAATGTAGAGCGGACCACAACAGAAAATGCTTAGTCTAACATGACTGCAATATGTACGGGGAATGAAGTTATAAACGGCAGCAAAGCAACATCTACAGGATGACAGATACAGAATGAAAGCAGATGGAAAACAGGAGGAAACCAGCTGGAAGTATGTTTTCCCTTCAAACTGTTTTAACAGCCTGCACTGAAAAGCAGCTTCAGCATAGCGGAGATAAATATAAAACATAAATATTTAAAAGGTTACTTGTGAAAGAGGCAAACACCAACTGAAGAAGCACCTTGAGGTTGCCCAGGTTAAGTATAAATCCTAAAAGGACGCAACTGAATATTCTCAATTTATCTATACATACTGTGCTGGTCAAACGGCAAGTAATGTTAAATCTTTACAGTTAGATTAAAAAATATAATACCAGCAACGCTGGTGCTGCAAGGAGGGTCTCTTTGTGTCTGTGTATTAGTCTTATCATTGCCTATGGATCCAGCAGTCTTACACTATTCCAATCCAGTCTCTACACTGGTGGTGCAGGTGTTGAGGTCCAATCATGGTGGGACTAGAACTGGGTCTAGAAGACACACGTGACACGTGACACTTCAGTCTTCATGGGGTCTCATTAACAGATTTCTTTTCAGGTGTTTGGTAATTATAGAACTGCTGTGGGAGTCAACGCCATGAAGTTGCTCCACCTCATTCAATGGTCAACTAGTGGAGCTTGACGATAAAGTGATTTACCTGCCCAAATTGCTGAAATCAGGCTGCCAACAGAGCTTCTTGAGGGGAAAGTGACTAACTCATTTTTCCTTGATCCTCCTTTGTCCCTTGTCTTCTGCCATTCTACTTCCACTCTTCTGTGATGTCCATTAGAAGTCCGACCATCTTCTATTGGATGCACACACTTGGACCTCCACAGCACAGGTGGCTCTTGTACCATAAGAAAAAGAGACCGATTGGGTTCTCATCCTTAGAACAAGCAATGCAAGATAATTTACCAAGCAGCACATTATTCATCATCACATATTTGTTTTAAAGAAAAAAATGCAAAGCCATGCTAGAACTTTATGAGAAGCATTTGTCACATTTAGAACATTTGCACCCAATGTTTAGGGTTAATCAAAGTGGACTAATAAAGCAAACAGACCACAAGGCCACTCATGACTGCCTACCCAGAGGAAAACCAAGGTTATGGCAGACAAATGAGGTCAGCTGTAAGAGCAGACTCTTTCTAAACAGAGTGTGATTACAGATTATTTAAATCTATATTTCCTGTATAAATCAGTTTGCCTATATCATTCATGTAGTTGAAGGCATACAATATCAGTTTCACACTTAAGTGGTTTGACATAAGAGCTAATCCAACTTCAAAGGGTTATCTAAAATCTGTAAGCCATTTTGTCCGTTTAGCAATGGAAAAGCTGATAGGAAACAAGGGTTAAACCAGAGAACAATAAATATCTAAAGGAACAAAGGCGCAAGAATAAAGGAAATTGGCTTTTTTTCTGCATTGCAAACAGTAAAATTAATTCAGCAATTTTCTTTCCAAACTTAGTATCAGCTTACACTGTATGAAAACAAAAGACACCAAATTTGGGTTAATCACATTATATTAACATTATCACAGATATGACTGAAAGGAAATTGACAATTGTGGTTCAGTGACTCATAAATATATATCACGGAGTATAGAATAAACTTATCTTCCCCATAGCCGGATAATAGTAGTTAATAATATTCTTGAAGGAGAAAATTGCATATCGTATATTGTGAGAAGTAATATCACTGAAGGAAATGCAATCATAATAATTATTACTTAAAAAGTGGTCTCTGTGCCATGAATAGAGCTGGTAAACTAGGCCTCGTGGTCCTTACACATTCAAGCTATGGACTTGGATGTCTATGTCAGGAAAAGATGTAGCTATGCATTATACTTGTGCATTGAGATTCGTACCAGTTCCAAATGTAACAACATTTGCATATCTCATCAATTCATACAAACGTCAAGATGAGGGCCCTGTGAAGCGAACGAAAACGAAGGAATAAGCTTTGAATTTTCATCTAAAATGTGTGGGCTCTTTCATTCACACTCTCATCCACATTCTCTCTCACTCTCATTCACTCTCTCTGCTTTCTTAAAGTCTCCCCACCTTCTCCATTGACCGTGTCCACTTTTGTGTCTCACAGCCCTGCTTTTTCCCTAGCATATTCTTATTATTCATCTGCTTGTTCTTCTCCCATCTTCTGTCTTTTTTCCACATCCACATCTCACCAGAGGATATTTTTGGGAAAAATAGTGGAGCTTCCTTGAGTCTCCAATTGGAGGAGAAGATGTCACCAAAAGCTCCACCATTTTGCAGAAGATTACTGAAGATCAGATGGCGGAGAACACTGTCTCCCTTGATTCTCCAATTGGAGGAGGGGACATCACCGGAAAGCTCCATCATTTTGCACAAGTTCATGGGAGGGTAAATATGGGAAAAATGGTGCCCCTCCAATCGGGGGTGATGACGGCACTAGGAGCGCCACCATTTTTGCGGAGATGCTGCGGGAGGTACAAGATGCGGACAAAGAAAGAAGAACAAGACGAAAGGCCAAAAGGAAGAAGAACAAGTAAAGAAAGAAGATGCTAGAGAAGAAGTGGAGCTGCAAGACTTGGAATTGCTCAGAGAAGGTAGTGAGGCATTCAGAGAGGATGAGATAGAGAGTGAATGAGAGTGTAAGAAGTGTGTTAATAGTACGAGAAAGTGAGTGATAGTGAATGTGGGCCCCAGAAACAAATTGTTTCCAAATTTAAAAACACCCCCGTGTTCATCCAAAACTAATGGGCAAAAAATAGAATGGGCCAAAAATGAATTTGAAAGATGCGAAGAAAATTTTATGAATAATGTTTAAAAAATGCATAAAAATGGATTTGATTGATCTTTTATTGCATTTGTCTTCAAGAAAAAAAAATTTGCTACCAACTAATTTGTTTTTTTGAAAGCAAAATGTCGGGTAGCTTGTCCAAGATATTTATTTTATCATTAATTTTAGAAATAAAAAAATAAAAAAAAATAAAAATAACTTCTTAATTGATTTGTGCCCATTCACATTTTGCTTCAGAACCCCCAAAGAGTTAGTGCTGCATTGTAGTCTGAACAACAACAACAAAAAAATATATAACCTAAAAATATGACTTTGAAATAATGTGCCAAATGTAGACATTTGGTTTGAAAAACTTACTTGGAATAAAAACGCATGCATTAGAGTAAGTGCAGCCTTAAGTCTGATAATGGGACCGCATCTGGTCTGTATCCTTAACACAAACCCCCGGTATTAATTATACTGATGCATAAAGCTGCAAAGTGAGTTGAATATTATTTATAGTGATCTTTCCTAAGTAAATCATTTCAAAAATGGCTTTCTAAAATGTAACATTTCCCCCCTTTTTAAGAAGCCCCTGCAGAATTAAAGAGGCTTTACAATGGAACATGAAACATATTGCCGTGCAGGCCAGAAGCTTGCTTGATTAATACATGCGATTATCAGCGATGCAAATCACTTTCTCTTATTAAGTCTTGTTTAATATCCTAATGAAGGCTTCCTGAGCAGATTTGGTAATTTCAGAGAAAGTGACTGTGAACTAATGCCCTTTTCTGCATGTTCACAACGAGCAGTAACTATAAAGAAAACCGCATTTCGTACAATAACAATTCCCATTAAACATTTCTTTTTCCTTTCTCGGATTCCGCCGCCCAGCGGGGAGACAATTAACCTTTTCAGTTCCCCGAGTGATCTCTCATATATTCCAGCTGGGATAGCCAATGGACCGCGCGTAAATGACGATTACCTCCATCTTATTCTTCTAAACAAGCATTAGACGCACGTTAAATCTGTAATGAATACTATAGCTTGCGCAGTGTACTATATAATTCTAGGGCATTATCGTTGCATTTTATAGCCTTTTTCTTTTTTTTTTTCTTCTGGAAGGATTTTTAACAATAAAAAAAAAAGAAAAAAAGTCATGCTTGTGTTTTAGTGACTAATTCTTTAATGGATTGGATTTAATTGTCAGGGTTGTCCAAGTTGAACTAAATATGTAAAAAAATAAAATAAAAAAAAATTCTCCCTCTCCTATCAACCCATTCATTTGCCTAATTTTCGCTTGTAGCTCTCAGGGGAGATTTAAAGGGACAATTAATGGCAGCCTCACTAAAGAAGAATGGATATTAAAGTACTTTGTGAGTGTACACTATGAGTGCATTATTTAAAAAAAAATAAAAAAAAAAAATATTCAGTTTAGGCAGAAGATGCAGCGCTGGAGCTGCAGCTACTCATCTCATGTGTCTGGCAATTCTCACCATTGATTGGCTGCTTTGTAGCATCCCCGCCACTTCATAACGGCTGAGATTTTTGCTAAAAGTTAGGAAAAGCAAGCTATTCGCTGAATTTTAAGGGATATATTCGGTTCACCATGTAAAACTATATTAAGAAACGCCAATGCTTGTCTTAGAGGGAAAGCCCTTGTAATTTAGCCCGACAGGAGCTGTACTTAAAGACGACAATGATTTCTGATGAGACATTGTGTTTCCTTATCTTACTTATCCGCAGATTGCTTATGTAAAACAAGATCTGCCTCGGGATTTGTTTCGAAGCGCGTAATCCTAAGGGAAAAGAATACCTGCGAAAGAAGAGACAGTAGTTAGGAACGAGATAAAAGAGTCCTCACCTCGTTTTTCTTCTGCAGAAAAAAAAAACCGCGTGCCTCTGTAAAGACCTCCTCACACTATTTTAATTGGGACCATCTCTACATGACACAGGAATGCTATGAAAAGAGTACATAATGTTATTCTCTTGCATATACTGGGTGGAAAAGATGAAACAGATCACGTGCAGCAGACAATCGAATGTATTGAAGTATTGATCTATGTTACATTTCAGAGTCGCTCTACAAAACTCTGCTGCGCGTTGGTGCTCGCTAAGTAATTGTGGTTAGGATTGTCATTTCTGAATTTGAATGTATATCTAAATTCTTGCATGGCCAAGACGACAATGCCATGAGATTAACCCTTTGCATTTACAATGTCTATGCAACCCACTAAAATGCATCAGTTAACCCTTCGGTACCTAAAGGGTCATATCAATCCAAAGAGATAGCATTGGTGGAAATTGAAATACAAGAACACGATCGTACCAATTTGGTGATGTTAAAATCAATGCACCCTTGATGCAAAGAATACCAAGGTTCGACCATAGCTCACTCTCTCGCACTCTCTCTCACTCTTTATTTATTTATTCTTTTAACTACATTGCCCAAACTTTGGGCAAGAGGAATACAATAGGGTGGAAGTGTTTTAGCCAGCTTGGCTCTGGCTCACACTCGTGACCTCTTCATGAGCCATCTAAACCAAGATGTTGGGCTCAACCCAACTCAAGCTTTCCCAGCTAAAGATGAAAAGCAGATAGGGATTCTTGGGAACTTCCTGGAGTAGACCCTGGATGGACAGACCCTGGATGAGGAGTGGGCTTAACAATTAAAAAAAATAACCTGGACCCAGGAGAAACCTGGCATGGTCCCAGATATGCAGGTACACTGACAGAAATGTGTGGCGTATAGTCACAAAATAACTGACGCAATCTTTGAGCAACACACACTTGTCCGGTATGGGCTATCCGTCCCCTGGGCATCTCAAGGAACCTAAGCCAAGTGCTACATATTGTAACATAAAGAGATATAAAAGCAATCCCATGATGGCAAAGGTGACTTAAATATCATAATTTGCATAAAGATTACAACAATTGAAGCTCAAACTGATTCAGTAAACGTACTTCCTAATACAATATGATCCTTCCCCTACTCAAATAATATATTATTATTATGCTTTGTTTATATGACCTGAGTTCTCTATGATTTCCCAGGCCAAGCTTCCCCTTTGTGAATGAAAGCATTACCTTTAAAAGCAGTTTCTCTTGTATTTTAAATCTGCTCTACATCTGATGTTCAGTGTTACGTTGCCTGGATGTTTAAAAACCTCCATTGTTTAAAAAAACTACACATGTAAAGATGTACAAGGTCAACTGATATCTTATCAATAAATACTCAATGAGAGAACCAGATGATAAAACACAATTTAGCCACCAGCTGGGTGATTTATCACTAAAGTGATATGCACAAGAGCTTTGAATGTGCCCATGGGTCCGTCACTAATTGTTAATAGGGTCATCCTGAGTGTCGAAGGACATCAGAGTCTATCCCTGCAGACTATTCATATGTCGTCCTGTATTATGACCCGGGTACATGCGTCATGTGCTGTATAGCACACATGAGTCTTTAATGCACACGGGGCATTCGTTTGAAAGTGCGGAACCTAAACCTACAGCAGTGCTAAAGGTCCAACAGAACCGGCACTTTTGGCTTTAGAAAAGCAGCCCTTTATGAGTCCGGACTGAACTCTTATAAAAAGGTTTTATTTAAATATAAATTCCAGCTGTTCCTCTCATCTGGGCAGCATGGAAGCACCAAAAAGTACCGGTTATGCGGACAACGTGCCTGTGGCTTCCCCATGGTAGCCACAGACAGAACTGTAGGTCAGCCAAGCCCTGTGACTCGGTTTTATACACAATGGGTCAGATTCCACTTAGTGAGCAATTTGTAAAATATTATATATTATAAGGGAAGATAAAACTACACGGATTCCTGAAAATGTGATGGCAACATTTTTAAGTAGAGTAGTAGTTTGGCCGAGGGTTAGTGCCAAGTACGAAACTACAAAGAAGGTTTCCTGATACATAATGACGATATTGTTCAGTTTGCAAAAACATCACTGAATTAATATGTGTAAAAAAAAAGATTTTTTACTAGCATTTTTGGCACCATTTGAAATATACTGCTTTAATATATTTGTATTCTGTTCAATAGGACTATGATCATTACAACATGTGCTTATTTATATACTAAAAGACACTTGAAAAATAATTTACCATTCATAAATACTGGTTTAACATATTGAGTTTCTTTACTTTGCCCAAAGATTTTAAAAATATAATAATTATATATTTAAATAAAAAAAAAATATATTTAAATTAAAAAAAAGGTCAAGGGAACATTTAAGATGGATGTTATAGAAGGAAAACATTGCGGACAATGTGTAAAACAATAATTGTGTTATTTACACATTTTTTAAAAGATTAAATAGCTAAAAATGCCATTGTGACTGAGTTTTGATACAATTGGTTCATTCGTTCATTGGTTTTGCCCGGTCCATTAGGAAACCTTATACCAGCTACATAATAATTTATCTAAAAAAAAAAAATAATGACCAAAAAGGACCAAAAAGCTATTAGAGTACAATAACATCATAAACAATTTCCCCAATCAAGTGATTTGGTAATTGAATTTCAGCTCAAAAATGCTTTCAGGATAAAAGGTGAAAGATAGATTAAAAAAAACAATATTATAAAAGGACAATGAACTCTGGGGAACACATTATTACCCTCAAATTGAACATTGATTCCTTGCTTCCCATCACATCTAAGAAATGTGATTGTGTGACTCCAATGCCCTGTTGTGCTTTAGTATTTTTATGGCATTACACAATAGGGACCATTATCAATTATAAGGACACGCAGTGCTTCACATATAGCGGTACGCCCCCATTAGGTCACTTTCTTCAAGCTACGCGGCGGTGTAAGATATAAGGGCATTCTTAAAGAGTCTTGCTGCAGAGTGCCTTATTGCTTTCATGTGACGGCTTTCTGAAACAAATGTTAACGTAAGATGAAGGGATCGCGTGTTTTTTTTTTTTTTCTCCTATGTGTACTGAAAAAAAAGGGACGTTTAAAGTTAAACAGTGGGTCAGTTCCACCGTCGGGTATGTTTAGAAAGGAGCGGTGACTTTGTGTTCTAGGCGGCTTTGAATTTTTACATGGGGGCCGGAAGGTATGGTTTGCGTTGTTCGTTTTATTAAGGAGGCAATCAAAGCTTTTACTTTAATTGGTGCACCTGTTGGACAGTAAGTGCTCCCAAAGGTCTGAAAGAACAGGCGATGGTCAATCTTTTACTAGAGATATTATAAAATCAGAGGTCTCCACATGGCTCGTGCTTTACATTATCTTTTGGAACATGGCCTTTTAACCTAGTCAAACACACACAAAAAAAACACACACACAAAGGACAAGGAACGTATTTTGAAGTATACCACATTTGATCTGCTCGGGGGTCTGTAAATTATAAGTTGACAATTTATCCGCATTAACAAATTAACCAAAACAAGGAAACCAAGCATATGTTCATACTAAGTTTTGTCAGTTTGTCTGCCGTGAAATGTAAGAGTTTACAATCTGTGCTACGAGTAAATATTTGCGTTTCTTGGTATACGCTGCACTCAGTAATTGCCGTCTCCAGAATCTAAGGCCTATCTGGCTCCCTGCACGCCATTACTTTGACCAAACACTCCAGTAAAATGGAGCCACTGTCCTTGGCAGGACATAGTATGTTATCTGTCATCTGGATATCTGGGGCTCTGATCCCAATTACAGAGACAGCAAGGAATAATATATTTTTTTTTTGTACAGCATATTGAAAAAGAAAAACATAATAGAGGAATATGTGTGCTTAACGGGCCATCACTTCTGCAGGCAAGAGGGGCAGCTACCCTTGGTACCACCAGGTGCACTTAAGCTGTCCAGCAATACTTCCCATGTGCTTCCTTCCGAAACTGGATGTCCACCCAGGGCCCACGACCCTTACCCAAGCCCTGGGAGCTCTAGCGTCTACATCAAACCACATTTTCCTGGTGGAAACATTGAAGTTTTGGTTTAATTATATATCCGCATCTTGTTTAGCCCACCATCATGTCTAAGCATAAAGCATAACATTTTTGGTTCCTAAAACAGGACACCTTCTTTGGGAGATGGCGTTAGAAGCGGGGCTGTTAGAGGAAGTACTAGGGGCAGGATGATCAACCTACTTTCCATCTGCAACCACCTCGTAATCTATTCAGGCTGAACTCTGGGATTGGATGTCATATCCCGGTGTTCCATTTTAGTAGGTTTCAAGATGGCTAATGTGGGATTCTACAGCTCAACGGGACAGTCTAGGAGTTGCTCTGATCTCCCCAAGTGACACATGATCACCGTTGGCAACAAAATCAGGGAGCGGAACAGTTTGGCGGGACAATGAGGTAGATCCCAAACGCAGGGCCACCCTCCTTAAAACTGAACATTTGGGAGGTACGTAAATGTACTCCAACTCAGGTTGGACCTTCATAATGTATAGTCAAGGAGTTGAAACCACAACTATCCTACGAACTGCCCTGTCAACTTTCCCTTTAGTGAGTAGACCCCCAATAAGTGTAATGTCCTAGAAGTGGTCTTGTGACCATCATGGCAACTAATGCAACATTTCTAATAAGAGCAATTTTTAGAGTGGGTTTTTATACATAACCTCGTATGTTTGCTGAGAAAAAATATTGGGCATGAGTGCCTTTTGTAGAAATAGAAAATCATAACAGTGTTTATTTAATTCAGTTTACATAATGTGATCCATCGGCTATAATGTACTCTTTGAATGCGCTCAGACGTGCTTTGTGTGGTGCCTTTCAGGATCTCAAAGATTCTTATAAATGGTTACTGCAGGATTCTGACAGCGCTACATTTAAAATTCAGACAGGTTGTTATGCAGTAATTCACATCTGTTTCTCACTCACATTTCAAGCCGTTCTTTTAAAGCTTGGCAGAAAAGACTTATGAAAATGAAGTGTGACAAATTTCACCTGACATGGGAATATGTGTAACCACCCATAATAAAAAATTACATATTTCTTGTGAGCCTTTAAGACTTTGCATCGGATGAAGTCAGGATATCAACCCCCCCCAAAAAAAAAAAATACGGAATATTCACATTTAATTTTAAATACAACTTTACAGGAAATCTACAACCGTTTTTTTATTGTATTGTGATTATTATTATTATCTGTTTATAAAAACACAGTTGATTCCATAGCTTAGTAAAAAATTAACTACTTACATTACATTTCATTTACTGGGGGCCAGCAGATTCCGTAAACGCTTTTACAATGGAGGAAGATGAAAAATATAAATTCAATGTAGGAGAGAAAAGGTAAATTAGTGTTATTGACATTATTTATTTAGAGAGGAGCTGTAGATAAAGGAGAAAAGAAACCCCCGGAAACTGACCCCGGAGGCACAACAACAGAGAATGGTAGGGGAGAGGAGCAACTGCCAGAGAAGATATTAAGGGTATGGTCGGCGAGGTAGGATATGAGACAAGAGGGAGCTGGGTCGTGGATACCATAAAATGAAGGATTAGTAGGAGAAGGGAATGGCTAAATTAAAAAAATGGGTCAATAATAGTGACCTTTTAGTTTTAGTGACGAGAGTGTCTGTAATTTTGGTGACAGCTGTCTCAGTAGAGTCTTGTGGACGGTGACCGTATTGGAGCCATGCAGAGAGTGGGTTCGGAGCTTAAATGTACCAGTAGTTGGGAGGTCAGAATGAGAAGGGAGACAAGGTGGTAGTTAGATGGGGATGTAGGATTTCTTTAAATTTGGAGAGATGAGAATATGTTGGAAGGAAGGTGGGAACATGCCAGTGGGAGGTAGGAAGGGGGCAAAATTTAACCCCTTCATGACAAAGCCTGCACAATACATTGCCCTTAATGGGTTCAAGGACAACCCATTATAATTAAGGGGATAATAATTGTACAATAGATTCATATATAAGGGATATTTAAATAGCCTTGCACAGAGGGTGGATACTGGTCCTCCTAAGCTGCTTTGATTTAAAGATTTTGGGTCACCACGTGAAGATTTCAGTCTTTTTTAGGGATCAAGCTTATCATAAGCCCTAGCAAGCAGCCATTTTTCCCCAATTATGGAAGAAAATACATTAAAAATGTGTTACAACCGATATTCAATTCCGAATTGATCTCCAATTAATGAATTGGCTCCAGTACATGAAATTAATAAATGAATGAACATTAAAATAAGAATATATTAATCGGATACGATATTAAGAGAAAAAAATACTGAATTATAAAACAATAACAAAAACAAACACAACTGGCCTTGTTTCTACCTTATTGTGAACCAACGATTAATATTACTGGTTAAGTACATGAAAATTGAAAGGGAAATAATAAAGCTATAATACATAGCATTGTTACAGTAGCAAAGACATACAGTCATAATTAGATATCCAAACATAACTACACCTAGTATATGATGTATGTAGAAAGATTCATTACTATTAAGTCAAGAAGAAGAACAAATACATGTATCTCCATGGGCCCAAATACACAAATCCATACACATACATATGTATCCCTACATACACATGCATACTATACATACACATATACATACACACACACATATACATCCCTTCCTTCCTCTTCCCCTCCTTTTTATTTTCTACTCTACAAAAAGAAAGAATAACCCATGACGAAGAACTATATTGGATATAGGAGCCCAGACCTGATCATATAAAGCCACCGAATCCATTTTAAACATTGTGTTGTTAGAATTTGCATTATTCCTTCCCATTATGTTGTGACTTCCCTATTGTTAATCTTGAGTTTCTGTGAAACCTTTCCTTTTAAACCGAATATATCTAAATGATTACACGGATTGATAAACAAAGGACTCAAGCTAGCTGTGATCATTCCACTTAAAGCAGCAATTCATTAAGAAGGACCTATTATGATTATGGGGTTTTTTTTGTTGCCTCAATAGCTTTGTTTATAAGCCTTCCATTGACAATGATTCAGGGAAGGAACGGGTTAAGGTTGCTTTGAAAGGGTTGCATGAATTGTTCCATAAGTTACAAGAACAAATCCTGGAACTATTGGCAAATGTCTCAGAAGCAGAAAATAGATGATATGTGGTTTGTACAATAAGGCCGAGTATCCCACTCGGATAATTGGATATCTTGTCCGGAAAGTATTTGGTAATTAGGCAAGGAAAGATATAACCTCCATCTGGACTCCAGAGACAGCCAAACTAGCAAAAAAGGAGAGAAAATGCATATTTTATAGTAAAGGAGATCAAATAAGCTAGAATTTGGAGTATTATCTCATGCACCTCATCCCAGAATCACTGTAATGAGATGGGTCAGCCAGGCTTGAAACACAGAACGGCCACCATGCTGATCCTCCAGCATTTCCAACACCAAGCAATTATTTTGGACAATTGTTTATTTTTGATCAATGATTTTACATAGTAAAGTTATAATTTCATGATTCCCTATGCATTAGGAGTTTTGGAGTTTTTTAAATGTGTTGATGAGACCACCCAAAGGTCCTTCTTTAGGAGGAACACTCCAGTCCTTGGGACCCAAATCCCTCTACTCATTTGTCTTCTCCTTTTATCCTCTAGGGTATCACCATGTTCCACAACTATAAAAATATTCTTATTAATGTAATGATCTAAATGAAATACATTATTATATTTATAAATACCTTGGTCAGGTAAACATCTATCAATAGGTTATGAAGCCACACTAAAAACTTTCACTATAGCCCTGTCCCTAGCCATGCCTGGAACCCCCAAAGAGTAATAATGTCCCAATTTGGCCATTTGAACTGTTGGGGGGTGTAGATAAAAATAAAATTATTTATTTTAAAACTTTAATATCTTTTTAATTCTAGTTTCTGACGGGAGTATATACAAATTTCTGAATATTACACTGGGATTTTTTGTGCATCAGATAATAGTAATAATAATATGATGATAATAATAATAATAATAATAATAATAATAGCTATATTTTGGTTTAGCCCAGTCTCAGAATTTTTATGTAAGCTCATAGGTTTTTTTAATTATTCTCCAGGCACATTTGGAGAAATTGGGGAAATCTTAAGCCAAAAAAGGTATTTTTAGGTATTCATCACCCTAACGAGGCTGACACAGATGCTTTGTTTTTTTGTCTCTCCTACAATTTTTTTAAAAAGTCTATAACGAGATAATGAGCCCTTAAACCTTATTTATTTTAAGGCACTTCTATGAGCTTTTCTTACGCATAATACTTGGAAACGCCTCTGCAGTGGGAAGGTTAAGCGGAAGACGCTCCACAGACGCTCGCAACAATCAGCTCAGATTTCCGGAAAACCCCGGGCAAAATCTAGAGACTTCCCAGATACGTTCATCTAAAGTAAAAATTTGGGTGTTATTTTCAAGGAACTTTTTTTTTTTGTAGATGCAGCAATCAGAACACAGAACATACATTAATGGTGTTAATATTGGCAAATATTAGGGTTGGCTCTAGAATCGAGCAACCATATTTGTGTCCATTTGTGTCAGGTTTCTGTGTCTGTCTATTTTTTTAATGTGGATTTCACGCAGGGCACCTGATGTCATACGGCTAACCGGCGTCCTGTGCTAACATCCGACCAGCGCATAAAGCACCTTAACAAAACTAAATCACCCATTTCACCGAATGCTGTATTATTAGCATAATCATCATCCATAAAGAGGACATACAAATTTGTTTCTATATTGTGCTTTTAATTTAAAAAAGGCGTTAGTATCAAATTTGTTAGGTTGCTATAAATACTAAACAAAAAAAAACAACAAAAAACAATACATATATATATATTTATATATATTAAATTAGAAAATAATAATTTTTGCATTTTTACTGGAAAATCAAGAATACATTCAGAGACCAGAAATGCTTAGTTTTCAAAATCTGATAACAAGATTCCCTAGATGTAAAGCACCATGTATTATTAATTACAGTAATCATGTGTAATGCAAGATACTTTGTAGCAGATAACTATCTGATTGGGTTAGCAATATTCCTTACATTTTCTTTCTTTTTTTTTGCTAAATAAAGTTTTCTGACCTTTGGAGAAAGCACTTGCTTCTAGCTATGTATAAAAAAAAAAATATCCTTCTTTCTCCGCTGCGTTAAGAATCTTTTCTTCTTATAAAGGAGACACCGCAGTGGTTTATAACTATCATAAAAGCTTACAAATTCTTTTGAGGTTGAGCTACTCAGCTATTCAACTCTTACGACAGAAACTTTGAAATTCAAAAAGAAAAAAAAAAAATAATGTAAGTTTTTGAAGGACATGTGTTGCTGTAGGTGATCCTGTTAATTAAAAATGATTACCCGCTAGGAAATGATACTTTAAAAAAAAAAAGTTTCATGAATTCGCCGGAACCCTGAAGCTAGCTTTATATGCACAAGCATTTTACATGCTACTTATGCATTTTTTCTTTGTTTCAGATCTGCGTTCACCCGCAATCCCAGAACAGTGGACGGCGCTGTTAGCGGTTGTGTGTTTTTAGCTAATTGAGTTATGCGAGTACACATACTAATGAAGTGAACATAACAATCGGCCAGTCATCTGGCTATTCCATGAAACATATTGCTGCAGATGACCAAGCTAGTTCTGGTATAGATCTGAAGAAAATATACTGTATGTATATATATATATAGATAAAAAATTTAGACATACGCAGTGATAGTAATTTGGCTTCCAGGAATTGCTATAATTCATACAATACAATAATTTGTTGTCTTTCCTATAATTACTAAGATTATCTGCACATTAACCCGCTAAAATGTGCGCAAGCTAAGTAGGAACTTTTCCCTTCTACCACCCCTTACTACAAAGGAGCCACGTAAAGCGTTCGTCCAAACACAGAATATACCTGAAGCTCTGGAGTTTCATGAACAGATGGCATCTCCAGCCACGTGGGTAAAGAACGGGAGCACCTGATGCTTTCTTTGTAGTTAATAGAGGGACTCGGGGACCTCATTATTACAATCGTATTTACTATTATTTATTATGTTACCAGGAGGGAGTTGTGTGGTTCTTCTAAGTCACAAAAATGCCTATAGAGAAGGCAAAATCAGCTAAGCAGTAATGTATAATAAGGTCTTTCTCCTAGTTGGCGGTGAGCTGACTCAAAATGCTCCTTTCCAACTAGAGTAAAAACTGCCTTTTTGACTCAACCCTGTAGATGAGTTATCAAAGTCAGCAAAGATTCCAATGCAAGCGTGTTCCTTACTCCCAAGAAAATATATACACTACAGTATTGAAAAGTCCTTACGGCCCTATAAGCCCAGGAGGCTACTGGATGCTCTCTCGATTTAAAAATACTGTCAACTGGACGCTCCCTGCTGTTTAGACAGATTGTATCTGTGTGTCACCGTCCACAAAGCTGTTGCGTGCTGTTATGCCAAACCCAAGTAAAATGCTCGAAGAGCAGAAGTACCGTTTCCTCCAAAATTCAGCTTTTAGAAGAGCCCCAGCTAAGGGCTGCCTATCCCTTACCCTAGGAACCTGACATAATAAAGCCAATCTGGTTTTTATGATGACATATCTAAAGGCTATTTCATGCACTCTTGTCTTTGAAGGATATTGGGCATGTTAGTCATTCCTACTCCTCTGTCATTCCTCACGTAACATTGAAACCCTCACGAGAACCATCTCCACCAAATAAACACTGCCTAACTTTGTTGTTTCTAATAGGTGATGCCCCTGTGCTCTCCTCTAGCACCTTTCTGGTAGCCATTCCTCCGACTCAACTGTATCTATTGTGAGACTTCCAAAATGTATCATCTGCTGCTCTTTTTGAAGCTCTCCACTTGCTTCCAATTTGATTCAATCCTATTGAAAATCTTGATCTTAACAAACATAAGTCCTCCTAAATTCTGCTCCTCCATACATTGGACAACAAATGATTTATATTTTAGGTAAGGAATCGGATACTGGTATTATCTCCCTAATGACAGCCTTGTTGGAACTCACTTCTTCTTGACCTCCAGTTCTTTACCTTTTAGCTTTTTTTAATAAAACATCAAAAGCACCCTTTCAAAGAAGCCTACAGTCTACTCAACTGAAATTCATACCTCCATGCAGTGATGCCATCTGCCTAGCTGGCACCATTTTCCCATCTTCACTTAACCCCACAGCTCTTTTATACTTTTATACTTCTGCGCCCGCTCTTGTAGATTAATCAGAATCATCTTTACCATATATATCAATTTCTCTGTTTCTCTATCAATCAATGGAACTCTTGTTACTCTCAAAATGGTAATACGATCATCAATATTATACTGCATATATAAGGCCGTGTCTTGGCTGCATATTCTGCAATATGTTTCAAAATAGTCACCTCTGGTGAAAAAAAACGCTGCTTCAATCAAAGTCCAGAAATAAAATGATAATAATAAACTACAACGATCTTTTATACACATCTCTGTCATATTATATTATCATTTTCCATGCTACGAGAGCTGTAATTAACCCAAATGCAGTTTGTTCCTTCTTCATCATTCTCTTCTATGATAATGATGGGTATGATATTATATTTCACCTGGTTGGTAATTAATTACAGATAGGGTAATTTAACGTGATGTGCAAGGTTCCGTCTTGTTGCAGTGAATTAACAATCAAAAAGCTACTCTACCCTGTATTCAATTTTGGTGAAAAGGATTTTTTTTAATAATATATGGCACGCTGGTTCCTCCTCCTACATAATTCTTAGTAAGGTCAAGAGTGATAAGCTATGGCAGTCACATCCTAAAATATTAAAGCGTTTTTGAAAAAAATCATATTAAAAAATTGAGAAATTACAAACAAAATAATGTTGAGAATAAAAAAGGAAGAAAAGGCGATGATTTTAGTAGCTAATCAAGATAATGAGCCTGAAGAATGGGCTACTACTTTCTGGACGTCTGCTTCATGCTAGTAGATAATAGAATAACTCTGTACATGTACATCTGCGGCTGCCCTGCTTCAAAAACATGTTTTATTGTTTCAAATGTTTTTCTTTACGGTACAAGGCACTGTAAAGCAAAGTCTTGCAGGTGCGGACTGGCCAAAAAATGTACCATGCACCTGCGCATATCCAGCTGTCGGCAGCCATCGACCCTAAAGTGCCAGGGCGTCCTCATCGTTGCAAGTCTGGCCCTGGAGTTTTGTGTCACAACCCTGGAGTTTTGTGTCACAATTAGTGCTGGACTGGGGATAACTAAGCAGTCCTAGCACTTTAAGGCCAGCGGTTGCCAATTAATGTGCATTTCGAGCTGTCGGAAGCACGTCGCCTTTTTATATTTTTGCAAAGTGTGCATATCCAGCAAGTGGTTGCGTTAGTGTCATTTGGTGGCCACTTGGCTTAAAGTGCCACTGGAGCAGCCGTATCTGTAAGTAAACAGTGCTATCAGCCACCGGCCAACCAACCAGAGAACAAGTCCAGGCCTGGGATCCATGCTCACAATGGAACTTATGGCTATTTCTTGCAGTGGCAAGCGCAGACATCTCAACCCATTGAAGATAACTAAGGAGAATGCAATAAAGTTAGAAGTTATTACGTTTTGGTGCGTCTTCTGTTTTCTTTGCTGATTTACTTTAAGACTTGATGTGTGCACCAGTCATGTGAGAGCAGTGGGTGTCAATTTGTATGTCGTCATGGGAACTGCCTCTATTACCCCATGAGAGAACTGCCATAAACCATATACAGAGATGACCAGATACCTTTGCTCCTAAACATGACAGTGTAGAGAAAAAGATCTCACGCAAGGAACCAGTTCTTTAAAATCTTGGATGTTCCCGCACACATTTCACATTATTAGCCGCATTTTTGAGAAACCACGGAATGGAATTTTGCAACTTCCTCTGTACAAAAATGTTCTTGAACCCATTCTCATACAGGTATCATCCTCTAGCATTAGAAAAACAGCCAAGTGCTTGAATATTATTCCTTTCCAGATGAAAATGTCCCCCCCCCCCAATCTGATATACTTTATACTTGACACAAACTTGGCAGAAACCTCAAGCAGCACAGCAGGTGTCGTAGAAAACCAGAACGATAAAATACATTTCCATTTTTTTTTTTTACACGAAACTAAAAGTAACAGTGCCATAATTTGAGAATTTGAAGTAATAATATGGTATGACTAATACTTGCTGACTTAACACAGTTTATTGGTTTTCATTTTCTGAAAATCCTTTTTTTTTCCTTTTAGGGCTGAAAACCTCACAAAAGGAAATTATTTTTAAAATGTTGGTTCTAAAACTTCTAAAATAGCCAGCGATCTTGAATTGTTTGAATCAATTAATTTAGGTATACCTGAAGTTGTAACTATAATACAATTTTTATTATGCTTATGTTTGGAGAGTGCACATCATTAAGTAATCATCCATTCTTCGCTTTTTTTCTTCAAACACTGAATAACACATGAATAATACACAAATAGGGTGTTATACTTGAGATTGTATCATACATATGTATCTATTACGCATTTTGTGCATCATTTACATTAACATTTCAGCATATTCTGCAACAAAAAGGCTTCTAATGTTTTATCATCCGTTATCTTCTTTAACTTAAACCTAACCAATAACTCTGGCAGAAAGCTGAGATTATTTGGGTCAAGGACAAAGGGAGCATGAGGTTAATCGTCCTTTTATCCCACTCTAGAGCTTGTTGGTGGGTTTCCACTTCCACAAAAAACCTTTCTGTGCCAATTTAAAGGGTTTTGCAGTAGATATTATAGATTGCGTTGTCCACTATATGCGTCTTCCGGGACGCTTTGCTGAATGTTAACAATTCTCTCCTGGTTTAGGTTATGGAGAAAACCAAAAGTGGACAGAAGTAATTTTTGTAATTCTTGTGTTGTCACTCAGTATTGCTTAGGCTTAGGTTGTGTTACGAGGAAAAGCGCTGATGTTCCTCATCTGTGAAAACATAAACCAGGAAGAAGGTTCAGTAGTTTGGAACTTTTAAATGTAAAACAATGAAATGGTCAGTTGCTTAGAACTACGGTATCAATGAAAGAGTTCTGATTCCAGATGCAATTTATGCTCTCTCATGGTGGGCAGGTGAATCTCTATAATTCTGTCCAGTAAAGGGTACTATGTGTAAAAGCATCTTCATGACGCCTTGAGTTCCACAACCTCTCATCGCCATCTTCAAGGACTCTTTCAATCCTGAAGTAGATCCTTTATTAAGCATTGTTGTGTGTATTCTATAGTTGTGCTGTCTAATATAGCTAGCTAATCTTTCATTAGACAAATGTCTACTTATTATTGATAGCACAGCTGGCACCCAAAGCTCTCCTGCTCATTTGTGAGGTTGCATCCATCGGATAGGTGGCGTTAGTCTTGCATGAGTCAAAGCACAAGCCCTGTGGACTTGGGAGTGGGTAGAACCTGGGGGAGGAGTGAGTGGATCCTCCAGGTAAAACCTGAGGAGACCCCATGTATATATATATATACAAATAGCTCTAGTTACCATAAAGTCCTATCCAGTAGACTAGTCTTAGGACGGCTGTTGATTCCATTGGGCAGATTGTGTTGTCTTCATCAGTCAGGCTCAATACAAAAGGCTGTTTTACCTTGGGCTGCTAACTCTTGAATGGTATCCATCTGCATATCCTGAGCTCCGCAGGATGACAAGAGTACCTTTATTCTAACCATCAACGCTGTCTTCCTCTATAACAAACATTTAAGAAGAAACTTCTCCTTATTCTGCTTTTTTGGCCGGCGTGTGCCGGGTTTTGTTAAGTATCTTAACGGTCTACACAGATTTCTTCTCTACATGGCATTTGTCACAACACGATTCACGTATCCCTCCCTGTACAGTGATCTGCGATACGCGCTATCTTCATAACAACATTTGCTGTGTAGGACTCTCTTTTTTCCTCTTTACCCTTCTTCCAAGCTGGCATGAGCTATTTGGACGCAGACTTATTCTCCAGGCATGTCTTCAAGCTTCTCAGATGAGTACAGAATTACTCAGTTTTGGCAGCAACGTGCATTGCAATTTGAAACTCATGAAGACTAAATTGGTTTTAAAACCTTCCAATAACAATTCTCAAAAGAGTATTTATCGAATTAACTTTGGAGGTCTTAAATGCTCTAGTTCCCCCATTATCGAGTTATTAATTAATCGCTGCAAAGGGCCTTCAATGAATCCTTTCATTGGCTAGATGTAGATAACCTCTACAAAAAAATGACATTACGTAGATAAGTACTCTTTAATATTTCCCAGTTTCACAGAAGCGTGTGCTTCCAAAACTCCTATTCGTTTTTTTCTTCAGATCCGTTTAAAAATAAACTTGCCAGTGATTTGATAAGCTAATAAAATTCACATAAACTAAGAAAATTAGTTCCTTCGCTGATATAATGAGGTCAAGGGAAAATTTTCGGTTGCCAAAATATAATGGAATCGTCGTTATCAGTAAGCGTCTACACATTTAATAATAAATAATCAGAAGCAATAATCACCAAAACAGCCGTTAAGAAAATTAAGATAACACTCTGATATTTGTCCAGTTTAAAAATAGGAATTATAACTTTTGCATTCGCCATTATTAATATTAAATATTAAACTGATCCGGGTTTCATAGAGAAAGGACATTAAAGGACATTACCATTTTTATGATTACAAATTATTTAAAAGAAGACGATCAATAAGGTGCATTAAATTAATAACAATTAAAATGGTGGGTTGATCAAGTACAATATTTTGGTATATTGTAGAAAAAACTATGAAAAATATGAGCAAATCAGACAGGAGATACGGTTAAATGGGATCCACCATTATTTTAGTACTAGTATCAGATTGAAAGTGGGGTTTTTTTCCGAAAAATATTGTGGTGTTTTCATTTTTAATACAGTTCTAGCTTTCGCATAATGTAATGTTTTCAGGCAACTGTATATTAGCCATCTGTATGTGTTCTAGTTGTGTTATCTTAGTGTTGCCATAAATAATCAACCTAGCAGACTTACAGCTAACCTTCTCTTTTACACCCTTATTTATCATATTCGGTATCTCTGAAAACAGACTCAACCAGGCACCCCTCACTCGCACTCTCATTGCCATGAGTCTTAAAGCAATCGTACACCAATGGATGGAGCCTTCGGACTCTTCAATGTTTCTCTTCAAGTGAAAGCTGTTTTTTTCGGTTTCGTATGACGCAGCTCTCTGTTATGGGTCCAAACCAGAAGGTACAGGGACATTTTTCAAAACCTGGCAACTATGTATAAATACAGGACCCAACTGACTCATCTGCACCTTGATCTTTTGGATCTATTGCCCTCTCCTTCATTTGGCCATTGCCTATTTCACCTGACAGGGGTATGGTGGACAGACATTCTCAGACATACTCGACCGACGTTGGGCTATTGGCACAACGATGGGCATTGTTCTTATGGATTTTTCTTTAGATTTCTTTCGTTATGTTTTTTTTTTTCCTAAAATGACAGCATTTAGATCGTAAATAAGAAAGAATGAATCTTAAAAAGTAACAGCTCAATGCGGTGATTAAGCAGGAGAATCGCCCAAAATATCACATGATTGGCAGGAACGGCTCCCAATGGCTCTGCAGATAATGGGATAAAAACAGGTTTGTGTCAATGCCAATTTATATTATAATATACAGCACTGGGGTTTACACTCAGGAGATATTTTTCCATTAGGCTTCCCCTTTAATATTATGAAAATATGGTGCCATCATTGTTTAAGTAATCGTAAGGCATTAATGATGCGCCATTATCACTATAATTATAATAACTATATAACTATAAATGTGTCTTATTATTTTAGAAAAGAAAATGTTTTTTTATTATAATAATCTTCCTGGATGCATATGCTCAGCTGCGTTGCTATTTCCTTTCTATAATAGAACTGAACGCCAGAGTCGAGGAAATAACCTTTATTGGGTTTTTTGGAGAGCTACTTCCCGGTCAGGAGGTCTCTGCCAATCATTATATTTTTAATTAGCGGTACGAAGCTGAGCAGTGAGAGACACTTCCTTTGGAGAGTAAATACCTAGTTATTCATGAATGCCTTTTGTTCTTTTAACTTTGGAGAAGACATCTCTGTTATCACCTTTACGTCGGATTGAATGGGTCATAAATTTCTCCTTTCTCATGACACCACCAGGTTCTCTTCTTTCTCCGTCCTGTTTGTTGTTTTTACTATGATGGCGAGGGTGAGAAGATGTGCGTCAGACCCAAAGTGCTCGCTAATCTGTCAGTGCTGATTGTGAAGATCTTCCTACCGAGGCGTGTGTATTTCAGTAAAGGGAAGGAGGATTAGTAATAGGTCAATCTGAGAGCAGAAAACACACTGCAAGAAAAGTTACGCGCACTTGGCTACGAAAACAGAATTGCGAAAGTTTGCGATGGGTGGTTAAAAGTTAAGTTATATTTTTTTTAACAAAGAAAATGCCAAGAAATAATCAGAATTATCAATTTTCTTAGTTTTCCATACGATCGTTCTTAAACCTAGTATGCTGAAAAGGTGAAAAACATGATGGCGCTTGTATTGTTCAAAGGCAAAGGAAGCAAACAGCAGAAGAGTCCTAGCTAAAGGGGCAGGGGGGCAATTTCCCTTCTGGGCTACTTTGATTTAGAAATTTTCATGTTTACATGGACCACTGAGCATTTGCCAGGTGTGCCAGACGGCCATTTTGAGCCTGCCTTTTGGTGAATGTATGCTAGATAGAGTGGAGTCAATTGGTGGGGAATGTCTCCGAATGTGCCTAGGGCTGATTTACTAATGGACCACTAGGCTGAGTTTTTCCACCCCATGAGCTCAATGTTAACAACCTTCCCCTGATAAACTTTATTCTTTGACAAGTGTGACAGTTGAGTTCGTGGAGAATGTATGCAGCATGTGACTAATTCAGATTATAATTGTTTCATTTAGAGGATTTATATATATTCCTGAACATGTGAATCATACGGAGTTCATGTGTGGGAAGCCAGAAGAAAAATGTCCAGTTTGGAAGAACCACACCTACAGAGACAGCTGATTCACAAACGAGTCCAATGACTTCAGCTCATCCTACCGAGCCACATGATATGCAAAAATGTCATGTTTATTTTTCCTTGATATAAGACAATCTCGTTATTTTCTAATGAATGTTGATATTTTTTTTCCATAAATAGCTATGAATCAGTCATCGTTTGTTATAATTAAAATAAAGCAATATAATAAAAAAAATCATAATTCCCATGTGTGTAGAATGATTCTATTGGTACCACCACTGGCACAACAGAAATTTTAAAATTTCCAGGTCTTTAACCCTTTGAGTATTTAAGACATAGTGACTCAGATCACTAGTACTCACGGATTTAAATATATATATATATATAAAATCACTGACCGAATACGCCATCCTGTTTTGTTTTTCTTTTTGTTAACATTATGGATGTGCAAAATATGTTCCATAATCCATTCTGTGCTATTCATTCTGTCATCTTTCTCTGGTGGGGTTATATGCAGTTGAGGTTTTCAGAAATGCAATTTGAAAGCAGAAAGCATCTACTGGCAACGATATGTGGGCTAGAGATGGGCAAGTAATATAACTTAGAGGTACTGCCAAGCCATAGCCAAGCCAAGGAGCTTACTTGTCTTTTTTGAGCCAAGAAGTAGATGAGCCAGATCAAACATTCAGCTATTGCAGATCAGTTTAGTAAAAATACTGCATTGCACCAGCACCCACTGCAGTTTTCAAAGAGAATGGACTTTTAATTCTCCATAATAGATTGTCCATGTGTATCTTCATAACCAAAATTATTAGCCAATCATGTATACGGTAGGTGGTGAGCGACAATAAATATTTGGTGCGGGCTAATCACAAGTTAAAGCATTGAACCAGGTGGGCAGATATATATATACATATAAATATATATATCGGTAGATAATTTGATCACTAAACGTAACATTCTAATTGTTTTTCTGCAGTCATGATGATTTTGTCTGTAATTCCAATTTAGTTCCAATTCGAGAACTTGACCTATATTCCGTACTTTTTGTTTTGCTTTCTGCACAACATGAAA
Organism: Spea multiplicata; assembly: GCA_009364415.1. Taxonomy (NCBI): domain Eukaryota; kingdom Metazoa; phylum Chordata; class Amphibia; order Anura; family Pelobatidae; genus Spea; species Spea multiplicata. Next base: position 2,916,466 of record VKOC01000005.1, read on the forward strand.
AATATACCATATTTTCCCCAATATAGGACATACCTGGTTGTATATTCTAAAGCAAAAGTTATGTTTACTCCATTTAAAACAGAAGAACCAGTTTTTTTCGGGAGCTTTTCTCTCTGATAAGGAGTCTTTTTTATTTTACAGAAAACAGTTTGTAGAATTTTTGAAAGAAAAACACAATTCTAGGACCTATATTGCTTATTTTTAAAAGGTACCAAGAAGGACTATATTCACAGCGGTCGCTGCTACTCGCACATCAGACACCACTTACACTAACACAGACACACAAACATACAGACCGCAAATATTGGCACACCTTGTTAAATATGAGAAAAGAAGGCTGTAAAAAAATTGTCTTTATTATTTAACCTTTTGATCTTTTCTTCGAACAAAACACCTTCCTTTGCCAAGATAACAGGTCTAAGTCTTCTCCCATAATGCTTCGTGGGGTTGGAGAATACAGGGCAAGGGATCTGAGATCATACAGAATCTCTGAACATCCTTCAGATTTTGAGGTTGCTGCTGGTGGACTCTCCTCTTCATCCCACAGGTTTTCTATGAGGTTCAAGTCAAGGGACTGGGCTGGCCATGGTAGGACCGTTTTTGTGCTGATTTTGATGTATGTTTTGGATCACTGCCCTGCTGGAAGATCCACCCACAGCCCATAAGCTTTCTGGAAGAGTCAGTCAGGCATTCATTTAATATCTGTTGAAATTTGATTCCATGATGCCTTAGACTAATTTCCATATGGCAAACTTTATTTGTGCGCCAAACCCATCTTTGGTGTTTATTTCCAAAAAACTCTATTTTGGTTTCACACCAACACAAAGGTTTATGTTGACTGGGTTTTTGTTCATTAATCTTTAGATCCTATATGTGTAGAATTTAATTTAGCCATTCTAAAACCACTTAATTGGGGCAGATTCTCTTCTTGCTTCTTCATCATCATCATCATATTAGCTCATCTCAATGTAATGAACTGAGTGGCACTGATTCCATACTGAAAGTTCGTCATAGAGCATGCATCAATTTGAGCAGCTTATATTATGATTTCCTTTAGTGAGGCACTTGGGTAGTGACCTTCAACACAATTAGGTCATTGCAGTGGTGGGCAAAAAACGAGGTATCTTCATCAAAGGAAATTAATCCAGGCCTGAAAGCTTTGTCGCTGTATATCATCTATGTTTTCCCAATGAAAGGTATCACGTTAAACGACATAGACCGCCAGCTGTGGTTGATAACTGTAGTTACAGCCTCTGTCAGGTATAGCTTCCGAAAACCTCTCCAGTGCCATTCTTTTTCCACCTCTCTGAACTTACTCACCCTATATCATCCTTTTTGTGCCAAGCACTACTCTGGCAGGAGACCTAGATTTACCCAATCAGAGTCCTAGATATAATTTTCAATAATTAGTTGAATAAAAATCTTATCAACCTCTACATACCAATATAGCAATATTGGATAATGGAAATGACCACAGGCAGGGAACCCAAATGTTTCAGTAGCCTGCTGCTACAGCTACAGGTTCATTTAGTTCATGTTTATGGTTGGTAACTCATGATGTGGTTCCATTGGGGCATTCATAGGAGAATGGGACCTCACATTTGGAAAATTGTGGCCCACCTGTGGCTGATGCCTCCTTAATATTCTCAAACGGGTCTGTCCACATGAAATTTCCTGATGGTCTAGTTGTTCTCTCAATCTATGACAGACTTAATTTCTTTATACATTGGTTATAGCTCAACACTGTCCAACCTTGCTCCCAAATATCTGGGGTTTGATACTGTAGGATGACTCTGGTGTGATTTATTGCAAATGTAAGAATTCTGCCTGCATACACCCTTTTTGCTTAATGACGTGATTCCTTTAGTCTTCCACTGTAATCTTTCTCTGGGTAGTAAGTGATCATCCAGCCAAGACCAATTTCCACCCAGTCAGTTGTAAGTAAGACCACAACAGTTACAATAAGAAGATTGATTATGTTATGCTCATGGCACCAGTAAGACACATCTTAATCTGTGAAGTTATTGATGTTTTTTTCTTGCTTTGTTGCCCTGCCTATCATACCTTTCAGACAGTATAGGATTTGTCTGTTTCCACACCAGAAAGATCTACATTTTGGCGCCTGCTTTGGCACACACTTACAGAAATATTTAACGTTTAACACTGTCACTTATCATGAAAAAACGTTGCGTATTTGTGGTGTAAACAAGCATATTTGTTTGGAATCACAGTTATAACTTTTATTATTTATTATTACTTTACCTTCAAAGTGCATTTTAAAGATCCCTAGCAGGCATAAAGTATTCTACAAAGAGAAATGTCATATCGCACATGGAGCTTTATTTATTGATAGAAGACAGAAGCTGGGGAAACATTCTAAAGGTTCTACCGACAATTCCGCTAGGAAGACAGGACAGCGGTTTATCTTCATTGGCCTCTGCTGAGCAAGTCATGCTGCAATCTATATCACCACCAACCTTGACCTTTTCCTGATGGAAACTACTGAAAACTTCTCTGACTTTGATTTACAAAGTCACTTGAGCCTTGGATAAACTCCATCAGAACCCAGAACCCTGTTTTCCAGGTCCATCAATAACATCTAGAAATTCTGCTGGTTTACAATCGATGATCAAACTCATTGCGGGATTTATTTTTTTGTAGGTTTTCCAGACAGAATTCAGAATTACTGAATGGGTGGATTTTTTTTTTTAATTGGAACTGACTGTTGGGTTAACGATCCCAGCTTTTCTATGGTTGGGAATTTGGGACATCTTCGGTGCGGTTTGTAATACAGAATTCATTGTGAAGCCAGTAGGTGTCAGTAAGTGATAAGTAAACAGCCTCGCACCATTTCAGACGCTCGCTTCATGACAGATGTTCTGTGCTAAATAACTTGATATGAAATATTTTATTCTGAGGGATTTTCATCGCATTAAGCATATTACATCTCTAGGGGCAGAGTTTGTGTAGTATACCAATCCAGACTGGAGCGATGATGTTAAAAGGATTTTTTTATTCCTTGCTCAGCCACCAGACATTAAATTATTCCATGAAGCATTTTTTTCCAAGACTACTTATAAGAACCCCTGGCAGGGGACATCTATTTCTGAGTACGGAGAGTATCCCTGGGTGACCTAGGATTAACAATATAAATATATAACCTCAGACATATAAGGCACATACAACAATCCTAACATATGTATTTACAAAAGCGTTTGCCGCCATTTACTTTTATTTACATGGTGCTCATAGATTCTCGGTGCTGTATAGTAGAGTTAGATAAAGATCAGATGAATTAAAAAAAAAGTTTTGCATAAAAATACATATATGTGTAGGTACTAATAACACTAATAATAATAATGATAATTACCGGTATTAATACATTAATAACTTCAAGAAAATACAGTTGAATCAAGTGACAACAACAAAAAAAAAACATTAAATAGCTTAAATAAGTATCACAATTCACAAGCTGGTTATTTCTTAAAACAATCAAAATTGTCTTTCCTTTAGTGTTTAGTGGTGTTTGTCACGTTGTAGCGCTGTACACTTTCTCCCTATTGTTCTTTTTTCACTGTGGTCTGGACAGCCCGCTGTCCCCACACGGTGAGTCTGAGTGCCGGCAAATTACATCTTATCCCAGCACTCAGACTTAGCTTGCTGGGACTGAGTGAACCCCAAAGGGCTTTGCTGGCGGCCATGCTCACCACTGTGCTCTGTGTGTAGAGTGTTCGTTTTAAATTTAACAAAATGTTAATTGGGTATAGACAATGGTTTTCTAGAAGATCTTGTCAACATGTATCAACTTCACATGTTCTATTTTTCCCCTCATTAAATGGCTTAAGTAAATAGTGTTTTCACTGTGGCATTTTTAGAGTTAATTGTCTAGATTCTATCCCTCAGAATTTGATTTCTGTAGAGGGGGTGTTGTACCTAACAATTTCAATTATATACAGAGGGTTTTTTTATGAAAACATAAAGTTAACATTGTTAATTAATTAATCACCCACCCTCAGCAAGAATGACAATAGTAAGGGTGATAGGAGTCATAGCCCGCAAAAGCAGGTTTCGCCGGAGATTAAACTTGTGGATGTGTGTATTTTCTACCTATATTTTAGGGTTTTTTAGGATAATTGGAATTTAACCTTTTGTTTAACTGTCATATTGATTGGCTCTGCATGCAAACTACACCTACATGATACATTTACTAAGGGGTGTAAAGGACATTATTTAGTTATTGTCCCTTTTATCATTTTTTTGGCATTTATTGGGAAATATTGGAGGAAAAATGTTGTTTTTTTTAAACCATTATACTGTGAAGGAATGTGTGGTTCACCCTAAACTTGGTATTCATGAATATATTAACACACCATAAAAATAAATAGGTTTCCCTAGGTAAAGTATAAAGGGTTAATAAGATTGCCACCTAACAATAACTATATTAAAACCGTACAAATTGGCCCCGCCTCCAAAGGGGGAATGACCCCCAGTACCCCAAGGGTTTACATTTATGGTTTTATTACATTTTAGGCTTTTAGTTTTGCAATGGAAAACGTAATAATAATAATAATAAAATAACTCCTTCACTTTGCATAACCTATTGTACTATAACTGCAAAAGGCTACAACTACAAATGAAATAGATTCATACAGAAAACTGCCAAAATATTATTAAAAGAATAATCATATCATTTTTTAGATAGTCTTAGCAGATTAAAGCACTTTTTCCAAATAATATATTTCACAGTTCACTACAATAAGTAAGAGTATAAACCTATGTAATGGTGCAGTATTTCTTCAATGCCCTCGCCCCCCATAACTGAAGCACATGCACATATTAACATGCACACTCACTCTAGCACTCACTCGCTCTAAAGCCATACACCAACACGATATGGCTGAAATAATGTGGACACCAGACCATCACACCTATATGAGCTTGTTGGACATCCCATTCCAAAACCATGGACATTAATATGAAGTTGGTCCTCATTTTTCAGCCATGTTCTCCCCTCTTCTGGGAAGGCTTTCCACAAGAACGTGGAGAGTTTCTGTGGGAATTTTTTTACATTTTCCCAAAAGACCATTTGTCAGGGCAGAACTGATGTTGGGCGAGAAGGCATGACTCGCAATCCCCGTTCCAGTTCATCTCAAATGTGTTTGATGGGGTTGAGGTCAGGGCTCTGTGCGGCCGGTCAAGTTCTTCCACACCAAACTCATCCAACCATGTCTTTATGGAGCTTGCTTTGTGCGCTGGGACACAGTCATGCTGGAATAGAAAAGGGTCTTCCCCAAACTGTTCCCACAAAGTTGGAAGCATAGCATTGCCCAAAATGTCTTTGTATTCTGTAGCATTAACATTACACTTCACTTGGCCTAAAGGGCCCAAACCCTGAAAAACAACCCCAGACCATTATCCTTCCTCCACCAAACTTTACAGTAGGCACTATGCAGGTAGTGTTCTCCTGGACAGGGAGCCGATCTAGCAGGGAGGAAATTTCATGAGCAGATTTTTGCCAAAGGTGGCCTATGACAGTGTCACGTTTAAAGTCACTTGTTTGGTACTACCCATTCTACCACCAATGTTTGTCTATGGAGACGCCTGCCTATGTGCTTGGTTTTGGTGGTTGAAACACCTTAACTCACTAATTAGGAGGGATGTCCACAAAATGTGATCATATAGAATGAATACACACACTACCTCCCTCGTACCACTAACCCTAGGCCCGACACTCTAATGCCATAGACTAACATCCCCACACACATACACATACCGTTGACCTGTCCTAAGAACTGAGTTACGTTAGTGGCATGACTCAAAATTTTCCCCCCAACATTGGGATTGCCCTTGATAATGTATCATGAAATTGGTGAGATTGAATATTTAACTTTCTTGCAAACTCTTGGTTCCCTGCAGGGCGCAAGGGCTGCAAACAGGTCACAATACCCCAGCCTGAGTAAAAGCATCTCAATGAAAATCATTAAACTACTTGTTTTCAGGCAAGGATACATAGAAGTTCCCTTTGGTTTGAGGAACACACCTCCGTCTGTCAGGACTATCGTAAACAAGCTAGGACACTTGGCATCTATTCAAGTAGAATTTATTTTCTATGGAAATATATAAAGCATGATTCTGGCTCGGGGAACCCTAAACGTGGAGATTCATAAAAATATCATCGAAGGATTTCAAAAATAGCCTAATTAAGAAATAAGCTGCTGTTTACTAAAGATTGATAACTTTTTTGCCAATGCCAGCCCTGCAGGAATCCTGGATTGTGCCTGTAACTTGCGCTCATCTCTGCTGAGATGTAACAGTTGTTCTCCTGGAAGTCATGGACAATTAAGTGTTCAGTTCTTGTAGAAATAATTCTCAGCAGCTGAAGACAACAGTCACAATCTGGTGTGGTGCTGTCTCTATTAAAACCCCACACATGCTATTAAATGTGACATTCCTATTTAACCCCCTTTCAGCATGAGTGATTCACATTTGGTCAGAGCAATAAGCAAATATTTAAAGTGACAAAGCTGCCAAATTTGACAACTCGCTGTTTAGTGAATGAATCCCACTCTTAATTCCACTATAATCTGAATCCCGATTTATACGTGTAACATATTGCATTCTAAAAGAGGTCTGTTCACTAAAAGGACAGTTGTCAGGAGAGTTGTTCTCACTTCTCGTCATCATGAAGGCCATCACTTGCAAATTTCAAGACTTTGAAGACTTCTCACTGATTTAACTATACATTATCCAGGGCCAGCCAAGCTCCTGCCACAGCAGAAGCTCACCAACAGTGGAATACTATATTTAAGAATATTTGTAAGCATAGGGGGAAGTATATATGTTTTTCAATAAATATAACTGGACACAACCTGAAAAGATATGTATTAGTCCAATGGGCCCCCTCCTTTTGTTTTAATTAACCACTATTCCTTTAGATTGTAAGATCACGAGCAGGGCCCTCATAAGCCCACCATTCCTGCCAGGAACTTTTGTGTAAAAGTACCATAGGGCTAGGGCAGCTCAAGGGCAGGGTTCTCAACTCCTCATATAATAATAATAATAATGTATATGTGTTATGTGTGTTAACTGCCCAAATTAAATTTACAGCGCTGAGTAATGATAACTGGGCAAAAATATATCACTCAATCCTGCTCTAAATTGTAAACTGACATTAGGCAGACCCTCTCCTCCTTCTGTCCCGCTGCAATCTAATTTTAAATATCGCCTTGTCTTGGATTAGGTTCCGCCATCAATATATCAAATGACCTTTACTTCAACCTCCAGCCTCGCTACAGGCCTGCATACCTACAGAGAATGTTTTCTGTCACCGCAGCTTCCTGTTTCTGAGAGTGGGAAGTGATGACCGCAGCCAAGTCACTCAACAAGATGGCCGACTGTCAAATGTGCCAGGCTACACTTTTTATAGGTTACCACGAAAAACATCTCCCCTCCTTCCTTCCCATGATTCAGTCATCTTGCTGGAACAAGATTATTTATCCCTTTGTCTCAGCTTTCAGCTGCTTTCATATTATCACATTTGACAAAAAAATGATTGTCTTTGTCTTCTTCATCCGCTTCGCTGTCTCATTTTCCTTAAATACCTGGCATCAAGTTTTCCATAACATTGTTCCTTTTGTTTCAGGAAAACATCATTTCAGGAGACAGGAGAAATATATTTCCAGAGGCCACGGGGTGGTTTCCTCACTCACCTGAACTTTATCCAAGGCTGCAGTTTATGGCTTTCTTTTTTCCCTTTCTTCTCAAGCACCCTGTACCTCCCTTCCGCTCTTACAGGAAGAAGGATTTTTATTTCTCTTACGAAATACTTCCAAAGAGTCCTCTGTTCTTCAGATATCATGAGACCTTTCGGTTGACCTGCTGTTTTTCTAATAGCCATTGTCTTTTTAACCCTAATATATGGTGACCTGTTAATTAAAAGTACACTCCAGCCTCCCATGCTGCCCCACCAACAAAAAATGCTTATTTAAGTACTCTGTAAAGTACTTTAAAGGGACCCACCGCCATCATATGCACTCACTATATTCATTATACTCATTGTCATCCAACTCCAGTGCTGCCTCACACAAAAGTTCCATTCAGTCTAATAAAATCCTATGCCCATTATATGATGTATTATTTATATAGCACCATTATATTCCACAGCTCTGTACAATGGGAAAACAGGACACAACAAGTAGTGCATAACATAACAATTTAACTTAAAGAAACAAGAGGTAACGAGCTTACAATTCCATTGCGCAGCAAACATTCTTATTGACTTCAATGGGAGAAATAACAATAATTCAGTGAGCACCTGATTTGCCAACAGCAGGCAAGCCGCACACAACAGGGATGTGTACCCATTTTATGGAATAGGTATAAGAGCGCCCATACATACGTGGGGATGTTGGGGGTTCTTGGTAGGCGCAGACCTCTAGCAAAGGTTTAGAAAGTCATTGGAGAGGAGAGAAAGGTACAGACATTAAATCGAACCGGGTGGTCCAATATTTGCCACTGAAGGGCACTGCTACAGAAGTCCAGCAATAAGTTGTGAAAGATAAGTCACTGGGGGCAAAAGCAAAATCCCAGTTTATGTCTGTATTTCTTTGCTCATAGAAATAAATATAAATGGTGGAGGTTTAGAAGCCCCCCCAAGAAGCAATGTACAATAAGGCAAATAAGGTCTTATGGTGCTAAAAATGGTTAATCGTAGAAATGTAGCTAAACTACGTGCAGGAGGGAACGTCAATATAATGTGTTGTCTTTGTGTTTTGTTGTGACATTGCAGCTGTGTGTGAGATTTGCAAATGACAGTTCTTCACAGTTGGAGTGAAATTTCCGACGGCATCAAACTGCAGCTACATGGGAAGGGTACGGCAGTTGTCTGGCTGCTTAACAAATACATTGTTTCCCTAAATAGTAGATTTTAATGCCTGCATCGTGTATTGACTTCCATAAGCTTCGTTACAGCCGAACAGTGCATTCTACAAATACACAAAGGTTATTAGCCATTTGGAATCCATAATTAAACATAAGACTAGGCCGTATACGCAAGACATCTACATAGCTTGCATGTTGGCATCCGGTATTCTATCACACTATTCATACTGTAGTTGATTAGTCACTACAATATGAGCTGCAGCTAACTCAAGATGATGGATTTCTTCGCTTCTACTCGACTCTTTGTCATGAAAGGGAACCCCAGAGACTTGTTACTAAGGCCATGTTGGTCCTTTTAATGCACAGTAACATCTGGGAAATCTGAAGTGAGATAGGATAGCCGGCCATGGTAAATCCAGTACCAAGCCTGGCTCCCCAAGCCCGAGTATCCCATGAGGTATGCAGGGTCATCAAGTTTGTTCCCTCTGGATGTGCGCAAGGAAATATAGAATTTGACGGTGGATAAGAACGCTTCACCCCATCTAGTCTGCCCACTGTCTTGGACCTTACCCTTGTCCAGGATAACGCTATGCCTATCTCATACATATTTAAACTCCTTCAGTGTTTTAGCTTCTACCACTCTACTGGTAGGCTGTTGTACTTATCTACCACTCTCTCAGTAATGTAAAACTTCCTTTTAGATTATGACCTCTTATTCTAACATTTTTCATTCTTTGAAATAAACTGTACTGGAATCCTTTTATGTATTTAAATGTTTCTATAAATGTGTTCCAAAAATGTGTCATGATTTGTCACCATGTATAGCCACAGCCATTAGAAGCCATTTTGGCGCTCGTTGATGAGGTAACATGGGAGGGGCTGTGTGTGGGAGGGTACATATGAATGACTGATAGGTAGAAATAGACATAAAAACAGGGGGCGGTCTCAATGATGGTAATAGCTGTGGTTGGTGGGTCCAAAAGCCTGTGGGTGTTTACCTTACTTTTTTCACTCTGACCAATCAAAATTTACAAGCGGAGGGACGAGCATTGGATATATAAGTGTGCTGACGCCATTTTATCTTGTTGGTAGCAGCAGTTACAGACTGATGGGAGTTGGAGTGTGACACAGTGACATCTTAGCAGAGGCTGAGATTGATGCTTTTAATGGGCTTAAGGACAACCCATTGTCCTTAAGGGGTTAATGAATAGTTTATTTTAGTGCATAAAAAATACTGTTATGGGGTGGGTTGGAGAAGCTGTAGCGACTACTGTAGTGTATTTGATTAAGACTGCTGGCCATTAATTAATAAATATTGGTGACAAAATCTCTAATTATAATATGTATAATATAGATGAAATCCAGTCCTGCTCCACGGGGCTGCGTGCGCCTATAATGTGCCGGAGTCTGCCTGCCCAGGCCAAGTGCTCTGCTGCTGCTGCACCTCTTTGACCGTCCTTACTCTGTGTGAACATTTTTTTTACATATCTATAAAGAAAGGCGAGTCCAGAAGGCGTCAGGGATCTCCTCTCCCCTGATTGTCGTTCCGAATAAAAAAAAGGGGCTCTGAATTTTGTCCAAGCTGAACGGTCGGGAAATGAATGTATGGCGTTTGAGTGAGTGAGTGAGTGAGTGAGTGTTTGAATGTAGTGTGGAGTATATGAGACAGGAGCGTGTTGTGCAGTGTGACGTGCAGTGTGACGTGCAGTGTACTGAAGAAGCCGTACAGAGTAGGGGGGCAGGGCAGTTAATTCCCGTATCTGTGTGTGATGTACCCCGTCTACCCGACTCAACTGCCCCTGCATAAGAACCAATTGCTCTGCGCCCTACTCTGTACGGATTATTCACCGCTCTGTGCTGCTAGGCCTTAAGAAATATTGCCATCTATGTAAAAGAATGGGGGGGGGGTAAGAAAATATTCTCGCCCAGGGTGCGTCCAGGACCGGCCCTCGCATGCCAATGGTATGATGTTACAACCCATGTATATCCTTCATTCCTACTAACACCACAGGAGTGGAAATGAGTATTCTATACCTACACTCACACTCAGTGGGGTTTATTCACCAAGTGTTTCAGCTCTTCAACTTCACTATACATTCTGAGGGGCCAACCCCAGTGAGCTTCTGTTGCAGGAAGAGCTTGGCTGGCCCCGTATAATGTATACAATGGCTCAGTAATTGACTTACACATTATACAGGGCCAGCTCAGCCCTTCTTGCTGGAGAAATGTGCTAGTACATAATGTATAGTGAAGTGAGGGAGATAAACCACAACTCTTGTTTTACTGAAGAAGCCACAGATGCAGCCATTAGCTTGTTCTATGAAAGATAGTGAGTATACACTCAAACAGCAGCGCCGGCGGTGTGCGTGCTGCAGCCGGTGCGGCTGATATACCCAGACAGCCCTGCAGTGCGTGCACTTCACACTGCGCACTGCCGTGTACCCAAACACTGTCTGTCGTGGGAGGAAGGCGGTAGGACCGTGCGGCTGCCGCGACCGGCGCAGCTGTCTCACCCTGTCCGTGTCCCGGGGTGACATTAATAGACGCTCGCAGGCGCTGCGGCCTCTCTCTGCCCTCACACCCGCAGCATGGGCCTCTCCGAAGACATCGAAAGGTTCGTCAGCCCCGGGAAGGGCAGAGGCCTGAGGGCTCTGCGGCCCTTCAGACTGGGGGAGCTCATATTCTCCTGCCCGGCCCACACCTACGTGCTGACCGTGAACGAGAGGGGCAATCACTGCGACTACTGCTTTACCAGGTAAAGGACCGCCTGACCCGCACCCACGGACCGCATTCACGCGGCTGGGGTCATTGATTAACCAGGCCCTACGATACCCGTGTCTAATTGCCCGTATATTACGCGAATTACGGCCTTTCTGTCTGCACGTGGGTCTACGGGCTCCCTCAAGGTCCTAAAGCCTTCGGAGGCTGTATGCGGAACGCAGCTGCCTTTGGAAGGGCTTTAATGTGTGTATCCTGGGCACTGCAAAAGCAGTCTATAGATTGTAATGGCGTCTAATGAAGCAGATTGTATGTGCGATCAGCTGTCAGATCTTCAGAGGACTGCCCACGATTGGGATCTCTACCCCTATTTAATTTGTAGCCCCTGAATTCTTTATTAACCACACAAATACCGTATGGGCCTTTATTTCCTGTCATCCGCATCTCGTTAAAAATGCTCGCCAGCCATTTTATGCTTTATTGATTATCACCCTCATATGATTTATCAGTGATACAGACTGAAGGCGGAGAGTGACGTAACCGTACCCCAAATCCGCGTGCCCAGACAGACAGTCCCGTCCCAGGGTCCAGACAGACAGAGAGAAGGTCCCGTCCCAGGGTCCGGAGAGACAGAGACACGGTCCCGTCCCAGGGTCCGGACAGACAGAAGGAGACGCGTCCCGCTCCCAGGGTCCGGACAGACAGAGAGACGCGTTCCCGTCCAGGTCCGCACAAGACAAGAGAGACGGTCCCGTCCCAGGGTCCGGACAGACAGAGAGACGCGTCCCGTCCAGGGTCCGGACAGACAGAGAGGACGGTTCCCGTCCCAGGTCCGGACACGACAGAGGAGACGGTCCGTCCCAGGGTCCGGACAGACAAGAAGAGACGGGTCCCGTCCCAGAGGTCCGGACAGACAGAGAACGGTCCCGTCCCAGGCAGTCCCGGACAGGACAGAGAGAACGGTCCCGTCCCAGGTACAACGGACAGAACAGAGGACGGATCCCGCTCCCAGGGTCCGGACAAGACAGAAGAGCAACGGTCCCGTCCCAGGGTCACGGAACAGACAGAGAGAACGGTCCCGTCACCAGGGTTCCGGGACAGACCAGAGAGACGATCCCGTCCCAGCGCCGTTCCGGACAGACAGAGAGACGGTCCCGTCCAGAGGGTCCGGACAGACAAGAGAGACGGTCCCTGTCGCCAGGGTCCGGACAGACAGAGAAGACGGTAAACCGTCCCAGGTGTCCGGACAAGACAGACGAAAGACGGTCCCGCCCCAGGCGTCCGACAACAGAAAGAGACGGTCCCGTCCCAGCGGTCCGGACAGACAGAGAGACCGGGTCCGTCCCAGGGGTCCGGACAGACAAGAGAGACGGCTCCCGTCCCCAGTCGGTCCGGACAGACAGAGAGAAGAACTGGTCCCGTCCCAGGGTCCGGACAGACAGAGAGACGGTCGCGTCCCAGGGTCCGGACAGACAGAGAGACGGTCCCGTCCCAGGGTCCGGACAGACAGAGAGACGGTCCCGTCCCAGGGTCCGGACAGACAGAGAGACGGTCCCGTCCCAGGGTCCGGACAGACAGAGAGACGGTCCCGTCCCAGGGTCCGGACAGACAGAGAGCACGGTTCCCGCTCCCAGGTCGTCCGGACAGACAGAGAGACGGCCCCGCTCCCAGGAGTCCGCCCGACAGACAGAGAGACGCGCTCCGCCAGAGTCCGCCGAAGACAGAGAGACTAGGTCCCGTGCCCAGGGTCCGCGAACAAAGACATAGAGAACCGGTTCCCCGTCCCAGGGTGCCGCCGACATTACAGGAGAGACGGTCCCGTACCCAGGGTCCGCGACAGAAGAGAGACCTGCGCTCCCGTCCAGGCGTTCCGGACCAGACAGAGAGACGGTCCCGTCCCAGGCGTCCAGGAACAGACAGACGGATCCCGTCCAGGGTCGCGCCCCGACAGAGAGACGGTCCCGTCCCAGGGTCCGGACTGACAGAGAGACGGTCCCGTCCCAGGGTCCAGACAGACAGACAGTCCCGACCCAGGGTCCAGACAGACAGAGAGATGGTCCCGTCCCAGGGTCCAGACAGGCATAGAGACGGTCCCGTCCCAGGGTCCGGACAGACAGAGAGACGGTCCCGTCCCAGGGTCCAGGATAGCTAACTGTGTTAAGTAAATAAATTGCCTAAAAATATTTAAATAAAAGCGCTTCGTTTATGTGTAAAGCGTTAACATGCCTTTCCCAGAGATAAATATATAAACTCGATTCCCGCCCATTGCAGGTATTTCTGTAGCGTTACGAACCATCGGGAAGAGGGAACGTGAATAGGGAATTTTATAACAAGCGATGTTCCGTAACCTTTGTTAGTTTATTTATAATTCAAGCTTTTTTTGTTTACTTATTTATTTTTCTTCCGTCCCACCACCATGGCTTTAATTACGCGGGAACCCCAATCACGCTGTTTGTCTGCTAATTTGCTTCTTCCTGCACAGAGCTGCCCGTGGCCATGAACAATACCGTTTAACACGCTGGATTCTTTTGGTTTGAATGAATATAAAGCCGTGCCGGCGGTACTCTCATTCATGCGTTTTAACGGAATTATGGGAAGGTATCAATGAAATTGAGCTATTCTCAAATTATCTCATGTAAGCAGGGTTTCTTCTAGTGAATAATGAAGCTCAACATGCATTCAAAGTTAAAGGAGCCGTGTAGGGCCATGTTTTGGCCCTCCACGACTGTTTTATCTGTTACCGCTCTAATTCATTGATCTTAATGGCATAGTTAAGAAATTCCTAGTATTTTCTTGTCTGGGGGACTACTTCTAAGGACTTGGGGGTATGTGGTGTAGGTCGTGAAAAAAACCATTATATTCTATCTTAAAAAAACAAAATATATTAAATAAACAGAACATAAGAGAGGTCGGTTATAACACGTATCAGTTTTACACATTTTTAAACTTAATTTTTCTAAGGAATGCGTATTCGTGAAGTTGATAGAATAAACATTCATATTTTAGAGCTTCTTGATCCAAGACTGAATCTGGGTTGTCTTTTAGAGTCAAGAAAGACCCCCCCCGCCAAATGAGAATTCTATTTGGGGTTTTTTTACCTTCTTTTTGATCGAAAGCATATAATTTACAGAATTTTGGATCAAAAGAGTTGAACTTGATGCACTTCAGTTAAATGACTTTTACTTGCATAGTACTGCTGTCAGACTCGGGTAATATTTTGTGTGGAGATCCGGGAAAATAGGAGTGACAAACACAACGATACTCAAAGTAAAGTTATTGTTTATGCCTAGAGACTGATAAAAATGGTGGAAATCCTGATTCTCGACTCCTTTTGTAGACGCGTATCCCTTGAAAGGAGGAGGCCGTTACAATGGTCCTTTAATTTCCTAGAAGACCACGCATGGAGCTTAGGAAGGAATCGGTGATCAGGTCCATTTAAAAGGTTTCACAGCAGTGAAAACTATTTTTAGGTTTTTTATCCCAGAAACACATGTCCTATTCATGGCTGTCACCTGTTGTCCCTTTGGTGGGGTAGTTTAAAGATGTGGGTTTTTTTGTTTGTTTTTTTACAAAGGTTACAAATCAATCCCTGGTTATCCCATTCATTGCACGTTGACTGCCGCGTTCTGTTGTTATCAGTCCCCTCTTTATACTGTCATCATGGCGTTTGTATCGGGTGTACCCAGGTGAGGAATTTTTTATTATTACAGATTTTATTTGGTGGCAAACCCTGGCTAGATAATTAAATCCGCACCCAATTCACTTAAAATATACGATATAGAATACTCTATAAATCTATGCACACACCAACACTACAGTAAACAAAATGTAATACAAACCCCAAAATAACGATAATTGGGTAATTAAGCTCATGTTCTCTGGGCTGCAGTGATATCGCACTGAAAGGAATCAAATATACAAAATGACGGCGCTAACGTTACTCAATGTCACGATATATTTATATAAAAATACATTTTAATAAGCACAATAGAAATATATACCAGAAATAAATACAATGTATCAACGCTAGTAGGATATTGTTACTGCATAAGCACCAATATACATATATAAAGGAGCTTCATATATAAAATCATATAAATATAGAAAAATCACCACATATTCTATATGATATAAAAAACACAAATATCAGGAGAAAAAAAAATAAATAGAATAAATATAAAAAAATCAATAAACTATGTATTTAAAAAAAAAAAAAAAAAATTCTATGGTGTTGTCCACCTGTCAGGGTAAGAGTGGAAAACTATGGCTTTATACTAAATCCGACCCAATACCCGCCGCATCTCGTAAGGTACTTTATTTCCATTAAATTCTAGCCTTTTTATTTTGCAGAGAATGAAAGTGTCTATTAACATGAAACCGTATGAAATGGCACTTGTTAGCATATCTGGGAACTTGTGAAGATTCTACGCCTACTGGCTCCAATCCTGGACACCATGTCTATTATTTTAAGATACACTTAAATTACCCACCTGGATTTAAGCAGGGATATAACGCATTTGGAGCAAAAGCATCCACTGGGCGTCTCTTATATATGATCACCGCAGTGTAGAAAAGGAAAGAATCGGCTCCAAAAACTGATATGCGCATACCCACCAAATAATTCAAGCACCTAGCAAAGAGGGACATCAGGAGAAGAGCGAGGGATTTGTGTCCAACATTGTGTCATTGTAATTACTTTCTAAAGAGGGGTATTTGGGAGCTGTGTAAGTCACACCGTAAGTGCGTAAGTCACGCAGTCATGCTAATTCGATGGATGCTATTTTAAAGCTGTCGCAGCTAAAAATGAAACACAGAAGATGGCAACTAATGACTGCTGAACCGCACTTGTTGACCAAAATGTTGCCTGCTGTGGTCACTGGTAGACGACGGTATAAATACCGTATATTCCGGCGTATAAGACGACTGGGCGTATAAGACGACCCCCAACTTTTACAGTCCAAATATAGAGTTTGGACTATACTCGCCGTATAAGACTACCCCTCTACCCAGCGTACAACAACCAGCCAATCACGGCAAGCAATGTACCTTACCGGTGATTTGCTGGTTGATTTGCTGGCTGACATATACATACATGCACTGCCCTTACACACACACACATATATAATATATATATGTGTATATATATATAATATGTGTGTAGATATGTATATATATCTATATATATATCTACACATATGCCTGTCCATACATACACATTTATACACTGCCCTCACCACACACCCCTGCCTTTACACACACATGTATATATATATGTATATATATATATATATATATATATATATAATATATAATATATATATATAT
>VKOC01000005.1:2933488-3022285 GCA_009364415.1 Spea multiplicata
ACAGTGAAATCTGGCATATAAGAGGTATAAGGCATATATGGGGCAGTGGCAAGCTGGGGGTCTGATGTGCATAACCGGGGGCAGTTTGGTAAATAAAAAAAAAATTAAACAAGGCTTTTTTTCTCATAGTTTTTATTAAATATGAAAAGTAGTTAACATATGAATTAATATTTACTAATAACTTTGTATTAAAACCTAGTTTGAGAAACACCGTGTTTGGGTTCTTGTAGCTTTTATTATTATGTCAGTAAAATAAGAAGGTGAATAGAGAGAGGCCATTGCAATAAAGAGATGAAAGTGTAAATTGTACGTTTTGTATTACATTATTTTAAGTTTAAAAAAATTGCATTTTTTTATCCGATTAATCTATTAATCGAAAAAATAATCGGCCAACTAATCGATTATTAAAATAATCGTTAGTTGCAACCCTAAATCAAACTGACCTAGAAACTTTTTTAAACGTAATTCAATGATAGAAAATCAATAGCAGACTATTTTCTAGTATCACGTGATATAAGATCCCTGTCTTTAAAAATAAACAAGGGTGTCAAGCGATTAGAGAGATTCTAGTAAACAATAAAGATCTAACTGAACCACAAACTGATTTCATAATAGAGGGTATTGAATTAATTTAAAGGTTTATGGAAGAATTGTATCTATAGTTAACTGGGATAGCTATGGGGACCCCCGGTTATGCTAACCTATTTATGTCTAAATGGGAAGACATATATATTTGGGGGCAGCATAACTGAAGGACAAATGTGATTGTCTTTTATCGTTATATAGACTGATATTTATTTGGAATTGAGGAATAACAATTTCCTTTCCAATTATATGAAACATCTCTTTAAACACTAAAACAATCTAAATGTCCTTGATTTAGAAATGTACATTGAAAATGGATAAATAAAAAAAACACATTTAAGAAGGTTTATACTAACAGTTTTATAGAAAAAGAATGGTGCCACTTTGCTTCTTGGCTTAAAGGAAAACGGTATTTGCCTTAGGTGTAATTGCACAGATTTGGTAACATAAAACTAACCCTGAAACAGAAATCTATAGAGGAGGGTTACTCCTCTATAAAAAACTATATAGGATGTTACAATACAGGTTGTGAAACACGTAAACAGGTAAAGGTGAACAAAACACTAAATTGCAAAAATCCAGACATTTTCAACTACAACAAGGCAAGTCAAATGCAAAAATAATATAAAAACATTGAAAAATCTTATTAACCCCTTAATGACAAAGCCCGTACATGTACGGGCTCAAATGCATTGTTTTCAATGGGTTTATGGACGTCCCGTTGTCCTTAAGGGGTTAAAAGATGAGATATTAAAAGAAATACTTCTAGATATCTCAGCTGTGGTATTTAGAGGAGCCAGTAATTTAAAACGGAAGTCAACTAAAAACTATACAAGAAAAATAAAAAAGAAAAAGAAAATGCAAGACCATTGTGTGCAAAGACACAGGAATTTACACAAACCTAATTTACTATATAGTATACAAATAATAAAAAAAATTTTTAGTAGCATAACTACATTGGTCGTTTCACCGTGTTACATGACATAACTTGACTTGTTGTTCCTTTCTCCCCTTACCAGTTCAAAATTGTATAGAAAGGGCCCTTCCAACCCAGACTGCAACAGTCAGGTCGAAAGGACCCTTTCAAAACTATTTTGAACCAGCATGGGAAGACAATTGTCAGGTACCACAGCCGATCAGAAAGCTCCTGGAGCAGTGATAGGTAAGCGGGGATGGACAGGGATGGTACAGCATAACTGTTATCATTATAAACTGAGGCACAGCTTGGCAGGGTTACAGCATAACTGTTATCATTATATACTGAGGCACACATTGACGGTGGTACAGCATAATTTATCCTTATATACTGAGGCACACATTGACAGTGATAGGTAACACCTATCACTATACATTGAGCCAGACATTGACAATAATGCACTATATACTAAGCCAAACATTGATGTGGTGAAGGCCTACCACTTCAGTAACTGAAAATGACCCCCCACTATATGTATATATATATATATATATATTATGTTGTACCCCTGTCAATGTGTGCCTCAGTATATAATGATAACATATATATATATTATATATATAAATGTTAACTGCAAACTCAATCCTATCATGCCCAGGCATTCCCAGATTCTAGCATGTTCTAGCTGATTTAGCATGATAGGATTAATTGCTAACAGCAAGAGCAATCAGACTGCTATCATGCCCAGGCAGCCAGTACATGCTGGAACCTGGGAACCTGAGCGTGATAGAAGTGAGATTACAGCCTCCCTATGCCATGCTATCTCCCCACACACTTACACATCCATGCTTTCACACACTTATTCCCATTCACTCTGACTCTTCTTCTGTGTCCTCCCGGTGCAGTGAGCATAGAAGGCGGTGGGCGTGGCTTCAGTTTTGTGCCCCAGGATATGGCAGGAAATCCTGACGCACAGTAGCAGTTGCCGCGCGCATCGCAATGGAGCGGGATGGGAGGTCTGCATTAACAGACCTCCCGCTCCCTTGATTGTCGTTAAGCCAGTTAGAGGGAGATCCTTGATCTCCCCAACGGAGCCTGCTCCTCTCTGGAGGGGTGCCAGTGTGGTGGCACCTCCTGATGAGCGGCACCCGGGTATGCTACTGACGTTGTTCAAACCAAATACTGCATAAAGGAATATGACGGCTGATAAACGTACACGAAGACAGACAACACGAAGAATCTTCGTTTCTGCGCGGGTGTCTGTTTTCGTGTTGCAGCCGCCATTTCTTGAAAGAGGAGGAAGGACATTGATTGAGTGAACTGATCTGTGTTTGTCCAATCAGCTCATGTGACATCATGCATTACGTTTGGCACTGAGGGTAAGCACAAACGATCCAGACACTTGTATAGGTAGACTGCAGGCAGGAATCACAGACAGATAAGAGAGGATGCCAAGGGTTAATACAGGATGGCTGATCAGACGCAGCTGGGTTCTGTACACTAAACGGGTAGTCATATAAGCCAAAGGTCTGTTCATGGAGAAGGTAGTTAGACTAGCAATTATTTTTTTAATTATACTAATCACGTTTCATGTTTGGACACAATCCTGGAGTATGTAGTAATCTGCTCCTCCATGTACCTGTTTCTTATTCCTTTCAAATTAAAGAATGTAATGTAATGTAATGTATATCAAAAAGAAGCACTGGAAAGTCAGTTGTAAGAGAATGCAGTGATGCATTCAGGGCCGGCCCGACAATGGAGCCAAGTGGGGCAACCGCTCCAGGCGGCACTTTTGAAGGGGCGGCACTTTGCCGCCCCAAGTCCCTTTT
The DNA here is from genome assembly GCA_009364415.1 of Spea multiplicata. Lineage (NCBI taxonomy): Eukaryota > Metazoa > Chordata > Amphibia > Anura > Pelobatidae > Spea > Spea multiplicata. The sequence goes on from VKOC01000005.1 coordinate 2,936,819, forward strand.
TTTTTTTTTTTTTAAAGCGAAAGAAGAGAGAAAGGGTCGCGTACACCCGGTCTGCGTTTCGCCCTCTCATCTCTCTTCCGGCGGAGATCCTCCCTGTCCGTTCTCAGTGCCTGGCTTGTAATAGCCTGAGCGCACGGAAGATTTCCGGCGGGCTAGCATTACAAGCCGGCACCGAGACCACGAACAGCGGAGAGCTCGCTCGCAGGACTGCTGAAGGTAAGTACAAAGTGGGCCGGGGGTGGAGGGACGGAGGGAGAGGAAGGGTAGATAAGGGAAGGGGGGGCGGCATTTTAAAATTCGCCCCAGGCGGCATTTTGCCTTGGGCCGGCCCTGGATGCATTGAAGGTTGCTGTAAAACAAATATTGAATAGACTTCCCTTGTGTGTACTGACTATTAAATGGATGTGATATTTCATGGTCACTCCAAAATAAAACATATCTCAAGACACTTGTATACTATTATAAAACAATCACAATTTTGATGCATATCTGCACTTTCAGAAATTAGAATTCTTCAGCCAGACTTGTTAAACCTCTATCATTTCATCATTATTATAACTTCGTTTTCTAGCCAATTAAGAAGTCAGTGGGAGATACAATAGATAATTAGACTTTAAAATAAGTTAATTGAAATGCAAAGCAGCAACATAAAATAAAGGTTGTTGGAAGGGAGCCTGCTATTTAGGGAGCTTTGACCTATATCCGGTATTAGCAGAATACTTATTATCAATACAAGCAAAGCCTTTGGTACTTCAGATGAATGTTATTCAGCTCTCAGACAGCAACAGTTATGTAAAATATGCTTGCTTGGTTTTTACATTAAATATTGAATGAACTATTTCCTTAATTATAAAAAAGTTAGATGCGGGTTGTTGAGATTCAGTTCAGTACATGCTTAAGGATTTAATAAAATAAACACACTTGTGAAACATATACTGCATATTTTTTTTTTTTTTTTTTTTTTACTAATATGTTGGCTATAAAGTGATAGTAAATTTTTAAAAGAAATAAAGTAAAAGCTGATGGTGGGATGTTACGCTGCTGGTATGCACGTTATCTGCTATGTTGCAACATTCAGCAGCTAATCCTAAACACACTGTATACTCTGCTGATTTCTTGTTTTAATAGTCGTTCAGATTCTTTGCCTTACTTGTTTAATGTGCTTTTGTAGGTGTAATACAATTGCCAGTAATCTTTGCAAATTACTGTCTGCATTTGCAGAACATTTTAAGAACCATTGTGCATTTAGCAATAGGTCTGTTATTAACTCTAAAATGAATAACAGCTTTCTACACAAGCATGGGGTTCCAAGCAAGCAGATAAATACTGTGAACGTAAGCAACACCCTGCTCTTTATTCTATAACATTTTAAAGCAATTTTAAAAGGTATGATTAAGTGACCTAATGGTTTATGCATATAGATACTTCATACTTCCCAATGTTCATGGACTGCATCATAGGATATGGGGATTTTGTGGGGGTACAGCTTTGATGGTTAGTCAAGCACAAAGCACTGGTAAACTGTGCACAGCATATCCTTGTAAGGTTTATGCTTTATGTACTCTGTGGTAGTTGGATGCCCTGCAAGTCTCTAGTTTCCCCAGTGAATCTGAAAACTAATGGAGTATACTGGGGTCGAAGGACTCCCAAATCAGGAAAGCTCTATGGGATTATGGATATATGTTATGCTTAATATTAGTCAGGGTTTGCTAGTAGAGCTGGGTGAAATATTGAAAATTGCTTCATCAAGGCTTTTTTTCCTCGCTTCTGAGGTAATTCCTGAGGAAGCAATGTCGAGCATAAAAGTGGGTGACATCATGTGGCATGCAATATTTTCTGCAATTACACGTGCTGCAGGACATCACAAGCATTTACATGACACATATGTCAAAACACTGGTGATGTATATATCAGTGAAACACTCTTTCTCAAAAGTAGCCTTGGAGGGGAAGTGCTATGTTCTGCCCACTCTCAATGATGGACATTTTTTACACATACTGTATCTCTGCTTGCTAGTAAGTTATTGATAACTTTCCTACATTGTGTCATCAATTAATGATCAAATGTTGATGGAGAGTCTAATGGAACAATGTAAGGAATAATAAATAGTGGGCAGAATGAGTAACATCTTGAGTACAAGGATGTGAATAAGTAATGAGAAAGGAACGTATGGAAGTGACCCTGACTAGTGTGGTTCATAAAAGTCATAAAAATAGTGTTATTACTAGAGATCTTTTCACCTCTGTGTGTTACTGGCCATGAAATGAGTGGTCAATGTGGTCCAGAAAGGTTGTTAACTAATCCATCATATGTCATTGATGTCTACTTTTTCAAAGATGTTATACCTTTTTACTCACCCTCTGATAAAGGAATGGCAAGAAAATGGGAAAGAGATAAGGCTTGCCTGATCTCATTGGTCAAGAAGTCTATTTGGAATGAAATGCTAGTAAAATTCTGTATTGGGTCTATAAAACCTGGTTTACAGGGTTGTGTTCAGTAGCTGTTATCACAAAACAGGTACATTTGTAGTGATTCTACTAATGTTTATTTGATAGAATACTTACATTTACTTGATTCAGGTTTGTTTCCATGATTTAGGAAAAAAAGAAAGTTAATTGTGTGCCACAAATAGAAATTAGGAGGGTGTTTGGATCAGTATTTGACGATATTGTATATGGTATTTTTTGACCAAAATAATTTTGAAATTAATATAGATAGTAATAGATCCTCACCTTCTAATAAATACAATGCAGAATCAAATTCATCACAATCAAAAAAATTTTAGGAATAAATTACCGACTCGAATTCCACTAATATCACAATTATTTCTGATCATGATCACAAGAGGTTCTATTGAAAGAATATATAATAAAGGCGCCAAAGGACATCCTATTCGTGTTCCATTCTTAATTGAAAAAATGATCCAGGATTTGAATAAAGCAGCATTATACTGATTTTAAACCATCGATACCAAAATTCAATACAAACTGTTCTAAAAATGTCATGCTAGTATTTTTTTTTTTAAGTTTCAGCTCCATATTAAAAGAAATAGTCTTTAATTATTCTATAGATCTGGATCTTTCCCTGGTTGTAAACTATTACTTCTCTCAAGTGATTTATAAACAATTGGTGAGAATTCATCTGGACCTGGTGGTTTTGCTAATTTTGAAACTTTTATTGCATTACTTATTTCCTCAAGAACAAGTGAGTATTTAATTTAAATTGTGTTTCTTTAGATACTTTAGGTAAGTGTAGCTTTTTTTAAGAAATTAGCAATTTCTAATGAGGAAGAAGTATTTCCTTTTAAGTTATATAAAGATCCGTAGTGATCTGCAAAGGCTTTTGTTTTAGTCTTAGGAGTCATAAAATATGTTGTAATCCACTTTTATTTTATTTATGAATTTTTTTAAATTATATTGCAATTTTTTCTTTAAAAAAATGATGTTCTATTATTTCCATGGTATCATTTTTTGTTTTCATAAATGGATTGTTTTATTAACCTTCTCAAATGTTTTTTTTATTTTATTTTATTTCTAATCTCTCTAATCTCTGTCACTAAATTAGGATCCAGTGATATATGATTTCTAGTTTCTAGGTGAGCTAATTTAATATGTAGTTCTGGGAGATCTGCTTCTTTTTCTTTTTTTGTTAAAGCACAGCCTTGGAAATCTTTCAATGCTTTGATATTGATTTAGGGTTTTAGGCAGCCAGTAAAAAGCCTGGCATCAGATGCAAAGCTAGGTGCCTGTATGAATTTGGCAGAATTGTTAAGAATTTGGTGACTTGAAAAAAGTAGTTGAGGCAGACTGGGTAAAAATAAATCAAAGTGTGTCCACTTATCACCTAGGAACAAATGTATTTCTCCTTATCTGAAGCAAGGTAACTCTAGGTATCTTTCTGTGTTATCTGTCTCTTCCTTTTCCTCCCGCTCAACTATTTATTTCTCCAGCAGCAGCAGCATGCCAGAAGATGGGTTTTATATGAGGCAAATGGCTTATTAGAGATAATTGATTTATTCAGGTCATATCCATTAACAATAAGGCTTTAATACATAAAACATTGTGATATATGGTTTTACACTGTTTTAAATGAGATTGATTTTACACATTTATTTATGACAATAAGGGCTATCTTGCTATCTTTAAGAATCACAACAATTACTTCAAATGCCAAACTTACGTCCAGTTATTACTAAATACAGGTTTTAAGAGGAAACTTAATTAAATTGGTGGGATTTTACAGTAGAAATCTCATACTGTTAACTATGTTTTGCTTTGGGTTAATTGACTCATTTAGTTGAAACTCCTCCTATAAGGACATTCATAAGGTATATTTTGTGTTATTGGAAATTTTTTAGCAAATTGCAAACTAAAAAAAAAAAACAATCTTGTAAGTGATGTCACCTTGCAATATACAAATTGGCCAAATGGGAGGCACTTATCTTAGGCTGTAAGGTTGGAGGCAGGGTTTTTTTTAAAAAACCTTTGAGATGACTGTGAGACGTTATATGCTTTTTATGAATAAGGTTTTTAGAATAGATAATAAACAATTTCCTGTTGTTTACTTTTTCATCGTTGTGATTTTCACTGTGATACATTGACAGCAATCAAACATTCTGAACACACAGAAAACGAGGGAGAGGAAGGGTATTTTCTAAAGACAGATATTTGTGAGGTATGTGTTTCTGTTTTGGGAGGTATGTGTTTACCTGTTTACCTGTTACATGCTGGAATGGGCAGGTTAGATAGGTCAAATGGTTTTTATCTGCTATCGGATTTTATGTTTCTAATGGTGTCAAGCACTATTGCATGTAAACCAGAGCAAGAAGCCTCCTGAGATTTTTGTTCAACTTTGTCCTGTGATGTTATAAGCAAATTCATTTAGTTCTAGTACATTTACTATAAACAAAGATCAAAGCTAAAGCACTGTTCTAGTTTTACAAGTATACTTCTCACATTATTTAGCAAGACAGGCTGCCTAGCAGACAGGTGATGTTTCGGAGATAACATTCACAGTATGGATGCAGTATGCCTGTGGAGAGCCTAGCTTTGATTTGGCTATAACCACTGATGCTTTTAGCATAATGGGATTTAAACCGATCTAACTTAAACAGCAAGCCTAACCAAAACACCAAACAAGGACTAAAGTTCATACATTGGGAGGTTGCCAAAATCGAGAAAAGAGCATAGTAGCTTTGCAAGTATTATTATGTTTAAAAATTGTAAAAACAAAGAAAATGTAGTGAAAATTAAACATCTTCTTGTTGTCTACAAAAACAACAATGTACAACATATTGGGGGGGGAAGTAACTCCTTAATTAACAATGAAATTATTAGGAAACATTACAAAAACATCATGTTAGATGAAAAACACTTTGCTAAAAAAACTGCTAACTCATGTTCTATATAATAGCAACATTTCATAATACTCTAAAATCAGTATTCTGGTTGTTTGTCATATAAAACAGTCTAGACACTGTACCATGTGCCTGTGCATAAGTAATAATGAAGATCAATGAGGTCACTTTATACTTACCAAAATGTCTCACACAGGTACAGTAAAATAATTGCATCACCTTCCTACCAAGAGGCTAATCATTTCTAGACGTTCTATTAAAAATATATCCATTAACAATAAAGACAGTAAGCGTGTGCTTCTGCATGAGAATAGACCCTTTAAGTCCAAGATGTGATAGATTTATTGTTCCAACTTCCATTTGTTGTATTGAGATGTGGGCATAAGGTGTGTTGTTTTCGGAAATAAACACCAGAGGATTCTAGCTATTAATTGCTCTGTTTAATAAACGGTTTATATGCACATAAATCAAGTTAGCTTTGCACAAAGTCTTTGAGTGCACATGATTTATAGATACCAGGAAAAATAATTACCAGAACTTTGGAGGGAGCAGAAAACATACATAGTGTGAAATGAGCCATAGTTACAAAATGACTTACCATGCATACGCCAGAATGCATAATTACAAAATACTGCAATTTCGCAGAATGCAGTTGATTGATTTGCAAAGTACAAATGCGATATAAAGCAAGGTAGTTTATAAATTATTCCAAATGTAAAATAGCGTATGATAAATGCTACAACATTTGCACACACATGAAACTGGGATAGTACTTGCAGGCTTGGTATATAATTTAGTTAGTAATTACAATTATATGCCCTTACAGAGAGCTTTGGGGTCTGGAGCAATAATACAGGAAGGGCCATTACTTTAGATTTCCTGTCTTTAGCAAGCTTTTTTCCCTTTTTTATCTGCTTTCTGCCTTGTGGTCTTTCTCCTTCTGTTCTATTATTTCCTCTCTCTTTGGCAATGTATTTATTTTTTCTACCTCACCTCTCACTTCTATTTTGTCTGCCTTTTATGTTTTTCATCCTCTTTCTAATTTCTACTCAGCCTCAGGGGCATCTAAGTCTGAAGCCCTGAGTCTCAACTTCATAGCCCTGAATGAGACTCTAGGGCTTAAGCATACTTTAGCCCCAGAGTCTCTATTATGGGCTATGGGCCAGCTGGGGAGATCATAATCGGCACTAAATTAATGGCGAGCGCCGAGATATAATGCCACCTCCCGGCACTCAACACCAGTGGCGTACATAGAGCTGGAGACGGTCTGCCGTGGGTGCCACTCACTGTGTGACCAGGCTGTGTTTCTGCCCCCCCCCCCCCCCCGTAAACAGGGTGCAATGAAGTGCAGGATTAGTCCTGTGGACTTGGTTGCATATTTCACAGAGGTTGCTAGAAAAGAAGAAATCAGAATTTTGTTAACTTATAAATATTTTACAAATATTTGTGTGTGTATATTGTATATGTATAGTGTGCGGCCACTCCCAAAGTGTACTCAACTGCTATTAAATCTGCTGTGGGCTCTAGCTCTTGATCTCTTTGGGAGACCTAGCAATGCACCTGCCCAACCCAGACATACACATGCACACATATACTTCTATACACAAACGCTCACACACACATAAATATATATATATACGGTATATACACAGACATATATTACCGCATCCTCCACTTCCCTCCTGAATGTTACTTGTAGCCTGCAGCTAACTCACTGAGCAGCAATCCTATTGGGTCCCACAACATGTGTCAATCATCTTCACTCACTGCATATTGAGAAGTGATGTCATTTTCAGCACGCACTGTCAGTCAGTGAGTATGATTGTCGCACACCACAAGACCCAATTGAATCGCTGCTTCATGGGACAGGTTAGAGGTATGGATCCATAGAAACACCGGGGCCAAGATGCTCTGTGTCCTCCATGTGCCATTAATCCAGCCCTGCTAAAAGGATTCATGCAGGGTTGCTACACAGAATAATTGTTTCCACTCTGTGAACCTATAAAGTTCACATACTCCATTATAGAAGTTTAATCGAGCCGGTCAGTAATATGTGAAATTTATATGTGGTTGGCAAAAAAATGTTAAATAAATCTTTCCTAATGGCAGTGGGTCGGCTGATTATTAGGAAACAATAAACAACTTTATTTTACCTCTGTCAAAGGCCTTGCATTGTCGTAATGTTAACAAAAGATTTTTGTTGCACACTGAAGCTTTCTGCTGATCCAATCAGCAACTTATTCTACAGATAAAATTAGCAAGCAGAGAACAGAGCATGGAACCAGACGTTTAGTGTAATTGCTGGTTTCCATTGTATGTATTTTTTATATAAAAGAACTGACATGGTGAGCCATGATGAAGCAGTTCAATGCCACTGGAATATTTTAAAATAATGATGAATTTCCAGGTAGGCCCAGAAAATAACTGTGTAAGGGACTTGATAGATAATCATGACTCTAGTGTCCTCAAGGCAAATTTGGATTTAAAAAATATCTCCGGCAAGATGAAGGGAAAAAATGTGTTTGACAATATAAACAAAAAAGAGCAAGTATGCGGAAGGACACAAGAAATAAAAAAAGACTAAATAAATAAAGCTAAGTTCTTAAAGGATAATATAAACGAGGGCTTATAAGACTGTTTTTTGTGCCCCACACAGAAACCTGACATTGATAACGGTCCCCAGGGATTGCGTAGCCACTAATGGTGAAAGTTTAAATAAAGTACAGAAGATGGGAATCAAGTACAGCCATGCAGAACAGGTTTAATCATAGATATACAAATTTGTGAATAAGGAAAAAACTGAACCCCACACCACAAGAAGGAATGTTGTAATTAGGCTCTGTTGATTTGGGACAACAGCTTTTCTTAGGCATACTAACCTGACCGATAATTGGATATCTTTGGTGGGGACAGTGTTTTAGACTGGTCGTAGATATGAGTGTCAAAAGCCATGAAGGGTTCCCATCACCACACATACCTTTTTTGTGTTTACTGGGCTGTCAATGAGATGCTCATCCAGTTGGCAGCACTTCCTCTCCAGTGCTTGTCTTGCATGGTAAAAATGTACACATTCTACGTGGAACCTGCAAAGGAAAATAAAAGGTTCAGTAATCAGTAAACAGGCCCTCCTATAACAAACCAAAACAATTATTGAACTGGCAGATTAGTGTAGCTGTCGATTTCCACTGTTACCTTTGGAAAACAATAAAGTTGTCTGCATTTTTGGTATTATAATGGCATAAAACTCCCATCTTGTGTGTGTCTTTATCTGCAATTGCCATATACGACGATACTGGATACTGAACATGCTTAAGGTAACATCATCTACTATTACATTGATTTCTATAGGGGTACTACATTGAGTGCTACATATTATGAATGTAGGAATGCAAACCTCAGCCAACATACAGCTCAAATATATTAACAGTTGAGTTATGCACTAATTGTTGCATGGCATATGTACATCCTCATTATATATAGGTTAATACAACTGAATTGAGTCCTATCGTTACCCAAGCAGCTTCTAGAATTACTATATACTCCTTTAACAAAATTTCATATAGTTTGTATTTTTTCCCAAATGTTATTGAGAAAAGCTGAACTATTTGGCAATAAACATTACTGAAGCTACCTGACCCTACCTGCCTAAAAACTCTAAGAAGTATGAATACCAAGACAGTTTAGACAATGCTATTATTTTGTGGCTCGTCTGCACACATCTAATCTATATACTTACATTTGGAGTCTAACTTTGCCAAACAATAGTTGTGATTTTACCGTTACTCAGATTGTTGTAAAACACTAAATTATTTTAATTGCCATGACAACGTGCAACTAGACTGTCAGCCATTAATAAAACTAAAGGGGAGCACTTTATTCAGATGCATTATTGTCTCCATTTAGTTTTAAGGTCTATGTCACTACTTTTATGATATTTTATAGCCTTGTTCACTCATCAAAAGCCAAATCAATACTAATATTAAAGAAAGGTTTCCTGAGTACATTTTACATTGATCCATTGCCAAATTCAATCCTGTTCCAGGCCTACCAGGTTTATTGGTTATTTAAAAACATGTGTTGCTAAATGTTTTGTTATTATACATACATTATATATATATACATATCTATCTACTACATGGACATACTGTTTATGTTTAGCATATTTTCATTAACTAAAATTATTTAACTTATATATAGATATTTTGTACATACAAGCATATAACTGTGAACCATACTATACAGTTTGAGAGCCTTATTCGACCTATTTAGCATGTTTGATGATGCTATAATTGTCGTACAGCATATGTAAAATGTGATTCCATTTTTGTGCGCATTTTGAAAGCTCAATAGTATTTCATATGTCCTAAACAATGCTCGACGAAAAACTGCAAGGATAGTAATATATTATTTAGTGCTTACACTAATCATGGGAGTGAAAAATTCTAAATACATTATTATTTCCAATCCCAGAAACCCAATTTTCTCTAGGAAGATTTATCTTCAAATCCAATGGGTTGTATGCTTAATCAGTAGGTATAACTGATAACAGCAAGGAAGTTAGTAGTCTACATATTTGTGATAAATGTTTTTTTTTCTGCTGAGAGAATCATACTTTTCTGTTGCATGGTAGAGAAATCAACACCTTCTCTTTCAGTAATACTTCTTGGTAGCTCAAGAAGAGTTGTTGCCTTTTCCCCCTTACTGCTCTATGACTTCCTAATAAATAAAGGAAGCCTGTAGGCATTCCTTCCGCTTAATCCACCACATGTGGTGTGAAAAAGTAGGTAAATTACAAGGCTAGGGTCTGCTAAACAACAATATATTTGGACCAAGAGATGCTCATCCTTCTCATAGTATATTAAACCACATAACATCAAACATCTAACTAGCCTGGGTATAGATAGGGAAGGGCCATCAGAGGCATCATTTGGGTGATCTCCCTTATCTAATTCCTTGGCCCCAATGTGTATAAAAAGCAGCCCTTACAAAAGAAACTACAGTTTGCAAAATGTGTTAACCATGTAAGGGTAAATATTTTGTTCTACTACAATGTTTCTGTTAAGTTTAAAATAACCAGGACACAGTTTGAGGTAAGGTTGAAAAAAGAGAACTTGGGGGCACCTGGCTCTAATAACTTTTGTTCTTTCTGTGTCTTGACACAGAAGGTGCTTCCACTGGCACCGATTTCCCGGGGCATCACAAAATCTGCAGCTGACTCCTTACTATTCTGCACTGTTATGATCACAGTTGATGCTTTTGCTACTAGTGTTTTATGATTGCTATCCCTACATAAATGCAGGAGACTCAATTAATAGTGTCTTTAAATAATGACAAGTCAAGTTTTTCATGAGGAACAGTATTAGAGACATTCAATCAACAGATTTGGTGAGTAATTACAGAAAATGTTCGTAATGGGCTGTTAAAGCTCATTAAGAAAGTTTACAGGTACATTTACAGGTACAGCCCGAGCTGTCTAAAACACACCTGTCATGACACTCAGACATCATAGACTCCAGTGCTTAGCATTCACAAGATTATATGTTCTTGTTTTACATAAAGTTATTGTAGTGGCTGCTTGGGCATGATATAAGTGTGATTGATGTTAGCTGCTAGCAACTGTTAGCAATCGCACTCCTATCATGCTCAGGCAGCCAGTACATGCACATCACTTTCAGCCTCCCTGTTCCTCCTCCCTGTGCCCCCTATACACGGATCCATGCTAACACACAGACACACACATATACGTACATACATAATTACATACATACATACATACATTCATTTACTCCCCCACCTTACCCGATCTGCAGATCTTCTGCTGCCACTCGCCGACTTCCTTGGGGCCGCTGTTTCCCCTCTGCCTTGCTCGAGCAGGAACAGGAACTGAGCGGAGTCATGTGATGCGATGTGCATTCACATGACTCCATTGGGCTCCTGTGCAGACATGGCGGATCAAGGTAAGCAGCAGGTCCCCTTTTTAGTTAAAATAAATAAATAAATCTACCACCACTGTATAAGATGCACCCGATTTTTAGACCCCAAATAAAAACTCATGTAAATATGTGCTGGGTTTTTTCACCACTCTTCATGCCACACCTTATTATATTTTGTGATTCTATTGTATCCTATTATGTTATATATTAATAATGGTCTGCAAGATGTTACATCTCTATCATTTTGTGTCTTTCTTGCTACAGTATATTATGTGGTGATGAAATATACTCCAAATCTAAGCATACTTGGTGTTAAAAGTAGGTTCATAGATGTTAGTGCGACTCTCATTAAAATATATGGTTTTGTCGCAGTGCTGCTTAGAATGCAATTAATCATTTCAAGTTCATCATTGTTACCTGTACTTTGCTCAGACAAGCGATTTGTAATCCTCTGCAGAAATACTCATTTGAGATGCACTTTCATCAGTCTATATCCGTATCCTAGCTCTTTTCCGAGACCCTCCTGTGTACATCAGAAAAGAATAAAATTAAGCCTCAGTCAGTTTTATCAGCACTGTCAAATAATTATAGCAGCAAGGGCTACAATCAGAGTATATTTCACTTACAATAGGTCTTGTAATTACAACATATTCTTCAAATAACTGACATTAAAAAAAAAAATTCACAGAATGGAAAAAAAACATTAATGCAGAAGAGATGGATCAGATATAAATCACATATTCTCAATTAAAACACTTTAGTGTTACAGATGGGTAAACATTGCAGATGGTAGAGTGTGATGCATTGTATATATACAGTATCTCACAAAAGTAAGTACACCCCTCACATTTTTGTAAATATTTTATTATATCTTTTCATATGACAACACGGAGGAAATGACGCTCTGCTACAATGTAAAGTAGTGAGTATACAGCCTGTATAACAGTGAAAATTTGCTGTCCACTCAAAATAACTTAACACACAGCCATTAATGTCTAAACCTTGGCAACAAAAGTGAGTACACCCCCTAAGTGGAAATGTCCAAATTGGGCCCAATTAGCCATTTCCCCTCCCCAGTGTCATGTGACTCGTTAGTTTTACAAGGTTTCAGGTGTGAATACACTTAGTGTTATCACTCTCACACTCTCTCATACTGGTTATGGGATGTTCAACATGGCACCTCATGGCAAAGAACTCTCTGAGGATCTGAAAAAAGAATTGTTGCTCTACATAAAGATGGCCTGGGCTATGAGAAGATTGCCAAGACCCTGAAACTGAGCTGCAGCACGGTGGGAAAGACCATACAGCGGTTTCACAGGACAGGTTCCACTCAGAAAAGGCCTTGCCATGGTCGACCAAAGAAGAAGAGTGCACATGCTATGCGTCATATCCAGAGGTTGTCTTTGGGAAATAGACATATGAGTGCTGCCAGCATTGCAGCAGAAGATGAAGGGTTGGGGAGTCAACCTGTCAGTGCTCAGACCATACGCTGCACACTGCATCAAATTGGTCTGCATGGCTGTCGTCCCAGAAGGAAGCCTCTTCTAAAGATGATGCACAAGAAAGCCCGCAAACAGGAAATGGATGTGTGCAGAAGCGGAAACTTAGAGAGATATTGAATGAGAGCATGATAGAGAGAGCGAATGAGAGCATGAGAGAGAGTGAATGAGAGTCTGACACGGTGAATGAGAGTGTGAGAGAGCATGGCTGAATGACAAGAAATTTAATTTCCAAATGGGAAAAAGCCCTCTGAATTTCATCCAAACCAAAAGCGCTAAAAACTAATATACCAAAAACAAAATGAAAAATGTGTCTGAATTGGTTAATAACTAGTTCATAGTACACAGTTATTGGTAACTGAAATGGTAACTCACTCAAGAGGAGAATCCTCACATATAACATATAACATATAGTGTTAGCTACAGTATCTTCTAAATTAGCAGTCTATGGTAAATAGACTTAGATGCTTGAGCCCAGACAGGACTCTGTTGTGTTGTATGTTGTGACACATTTCTTGCATAATGCTTTAAGTGCCTGTCCAAAGGTTGGTAAAAAAAATACAAACAAAGGGCAATGTAGCAAGGGCACACACAGTGGCATTCACAAGGAACATAAATGATTTGATCTCAAGATGGGAAGAAGAACAAGGTTATATGCCTGACTAATGAAGTAATTGGATCCGGGCATCCTTCAGTCAATGAGCTACCTGCAGCCAAAATGCAAATAGGCAGTATAAAAGCTTAGGAACTCCTGTGGTGCAGGATGCAAAACATAGGATCCAAAGAAAAAAAAAGGACCTTGGTAGAAGACACCAAGATGTATCAAAGTTTAACAGCATGTCTTTTTTTCCGCATGGCAATGAATTGGGTAAAAAAAAATACTACTAAAATACACTTAAGTATCTTTATTGTGTGTTAAAATATACATCACATTTAAAAAGCATTCTACTTTACATTCTTGGGTAAGATTATTCAAGAAAACAGCCACATGCTGTCTCTCACAGTGCTATAGGTATTCAATAACACAAAACCCATAAGCTGATAAACAATGTGGGCTTAAAAGGCTGTATAATCTTTCATGCCAGCTCAGCTTTATGGATCTAAAAATATTAACAACTGAAATGGCATACAACATAAGTTCAATATGATTTACATTTTGATAACAGTTCTTCTGCAATCATTTATCAACCTTACAAAACACAGTTTGTGTTAACTCACTTTAATACTTTGATATAGTCGAGTTAAGAAAAAAATGTTTTAGTAGTTTGGTTTCTAGTTTTAAGCAATACATTTCCTGTTGCGTTTATCTCCTGTTTCTTATTCATGTCACCACTTTCCACAGTTTCCTGGTGGTTTGTTAAATTGGCAAAATAACATTTTTGTAAAGCTTCAGGTATACTAGAGAAGGCCGATAATAATGCAAGCATAGAAAATAAAATTATAAAAATATGCAAATCTATTATAAAGTACTCTAACAGTGGTTTACATGACTGTACAAGGCAACTAAAAAAGAAAAACTGGTTCTGCACTCAACTCCCAGGAAGCTGGGTGCTAACAGGAAAAAAGGGCCAGCATAAACCCTCTTGAAGCACACAAACAAAGAAAAGGAATCCCAGTAATCCAAACAGCTTCCAATCTTTAGGTTACTTTATTCGGAGAAAGCAAAAAAAGTAATGTTTCGGCCAAACAGGGCCTTTGTCAAGCTGGCCTTTGTACAAGGGAGGTGACATAGAAGGCTGCCTAGGGTGCAGAGTTGGTGGAGGAACGCTGCACCTAATGACTAAAAACTCACTGAAAGCTGGAAAAGAAACAATTTAGCTTATTTTTTATTTTGTAATAAAACAGTGTGGCTGCTTAAAAATTTCTTTGTGAAGTAATCAATAATTTCATGTATGAAATTACTTATTATTATCTTCCGGCTTGCTGTCTTCAATATGGCATTGATGATGACATTTTTCATGTTGTCTCTGATGTCTTTAGAAAATCACCTGGATGTGTCCAGCTACATTTAATTCATTTAACATGTAGTTACCACTCTTACTATGTGCAAGTAAGAATTTTTCTCAAACAGAATTTGCCTTGCAATATCTATCTGTACCAGTATGGGAAAATAAAGGTTTAAAAACAATAAGTCAAAGGACTAAATTATTTGGATACATTGATATTGTTTATTATAGCATTTGCTCTGAAAAAAACCTTGTCTTATAATCAAGCAAATACGGTACATTTATCAATATTAATCTGCAGCTGCCACACTCTCAACCATTCTTCTTACTTAAGTGATTTGCCATTTCATTTCTTCCATTCAGAATGTCTACCTTTGTATTATCTGCAAAAAGTATTAAAAAGAACAGGTCCCAATACTGATCCCTGAGGTACTCCACTAAGTCCATCCTATGAATATACACCATTGAAAACAACCTTCTGCCTTCTATCACTCAAGCATTGACTCATTCATTCTGGTATTCAAACTCAAAGACTGCAATTTATTTATAAGTCTTCCATGGGGGACAGTGTTGAATGCCTTACTAAAATCTAGAAAGGCCATATCAACAGCTCATCCTGGTCTAGTATCATAGTTACCTAGTCAAAAAGTAAATCAATTCAGTTAGACAAGATCACCTTGTAGTAAACCCGGCCTGTTTCTGATTATATATTCCATTGAATTCCAGATATTTATTTTATCCTTTAGCATGGTTTCCATTAATTTGCCAACCAATGACATAAGGCTTACTGCTCTATAACTGACTGAGTCTTTCCTATTACCTTTTTTCTGCAGTGGTACTACAGTTGCCAACTTCCAGTCTGTTGCAACTTCTGTCATTAGTGACTGGTTAAATAGATCTGCTACCAGTTTTGCAAGGACACATCAAGCACTTTAAATCATTTTGGTTGTATCCCATCAGGTCTGTTATTACTTTGGAGAGTTCAAGCAGAACGCCTTCCTCTGTAAACACAGCTGTTTTACATGTCACCCTATTTCTCTTGGCTAACAAGGATCCCTCATCTTCCTCTTCCCAAGGTTTTTATTTAAGCAGTAGGCTAGATCTTTATCCTCATTTATACAATTCCTCTGGTTTGGCTTTAGTTTAATTATTCCTGGTTTATTTTTTCTTCTCTCACTTATACATTTAGAAAAGGTTTCACCACCCTCAATTTTCTCCCCAGTGTGTGCTTAGCTTTATATTTGCTCCCATCTTCCTTATTTTGAGTCTGTTTATAAAATCTTGTTTCTTCTCATTCAATCTATTTGCCACATCTGCAGAGTATCACACTAGCTTCTTTTTTATTTTACTCTTGCTAACACACTTAATGCAATGTTCTGCTGCATTTTGCAGGACATCTCTTAAATAGTTCCATATCTCCTGGACTCCATCATGAGAAGCCAAGATCATCAAAGACTCACTAACCAGTCTCTCAATTTAAGGAAAATGCATGTTTCTAAAGTCAAAATGGAAGTTCCCTGCCTATTTATTAAAGCTTAGCTTGAGATGCCAAGTAAGAGCCTACATCACTGTAGAGGAATAGTTCAATCTATAACCACATACACTGTTGTTTGCAGGGTGAGCAAGTTTGGCAGTGCATCCTAATCCGAATGGACAGTGGTCTAAAACCTAGCAAGCACTGTGCACAGACACTATGCAAATACTAGGCACGTCACACATTGGCAGTGTGCCAAGAAACCGGTAAAGCAAGGAGAAAGATAAAAAAGAACAGAACACCAATGAGAAAGAACAGAAGTGCGAGCGCTAAGGAGCCATTGAAAAAATAACTCACAATAATGCTTGTGATAATAAATCACAAGCATAACTATAGGCTTTGTATTGATATCTATATCTCTCTCCCTTGATTTATACTGATCTAATGTTATAACATGGGTTTGACATGGAACGTTCTGAGCCTTAAAGTTCAAATATTGCCATGTTTAACCCCTCCCCTATTTGCGGCACAAAACCATTTTCTCAAAACCTTAAAACACCCATGTATACACTAGGGTAACCAATTCTTGTCCTGAGGAAAATAACTACTAAAAGGCTTCAAGAAAATAATTCATGAAGGATTTTGTAAAATCCTTGGTTACCCTAGTATATACAAATATAATACAACTGTGCAAACTGTCTTCCTGTATTATACTTTGCAATAGTGCCACACAAAAGTCTTTAATCAACCAAATAGAGAAAGTCTTCCTCCACGGACTAAGAAAGCAACAGCCCAGGAATTAGGAACTAATGTAAAGACTGCATGACAATACATGGAAAATATATATGTACAGTCAAAGATATAGCACATGGACCCATGGAGAGTAATATATGTGCCCTATTATAAAATTAAAATATATTTTATTAATTCTAAAAATATACTATTTCTGCCTGGCTACATATAAGCTATTTTACGCTCTTTTATTGATTTAGTAATTTATCTTTGAAAGAAATGTTTTTTCTGTGGATTTCCATTTTGCTAACGAGCAAATACGTTCAGTTCGCTTTTTTCCATTTTTATCTTTCTGATATCATTAACATTTTAAATTTCATGTTGGAACAATACCAGATATATAGCCAGTATACAGCATCTGGCCTTCCTGATGAATCTCCAAAGTAAAAGTAGCAGCATATGGAACAGCTTAATTTGAAAACCACCTCCTGTTTTTCTTTCACACTCCTGCAGCGTTTAACTGGTAATGAACGTATTGGTGGATACCTGAAAAGAAATGTTTGCAACTTGCGTAATTAGATATAATAATGAGAATGTTAATTTGAGTTCTATGAAAAAAAATCTAATACAGTTGATACATTGTATAAACTATGCTTGGATGCTTTTTCAGAAAGACTTTCTTTTTTGTTATTTTATTGGCCTTTATTATATTGCATATTCAGTGGTAATGCCATTGCATGAAAAATTGTACTTGTCACAATAACAATTGCTTCATGTCTTCTGTGAGCAATGTAATACTATAGTTTTAAAATGATTTTCAAGGTAATTTTGCTACAGTGAGATCCCATAATAATACAAGTATATTGTCAGTAACAAATGCCGTCTCATGCAAGTGGGCTTAGAACATATATTGATTGAAGCTTGTGCTTACCACTGATTAATCTACACGTAATGTGCTTCTGGTTACGGCAAATTAGATATAAGTCTGTCATCTTCGTTTTAGAAAGTAGTTGGATTTTAAATATGTTTTTCCCCATCAATTTTTACTTTAGATGCAGGTGAAGAAAAATTGCTCTTCAAAGTAATTTTATTTTTACTTCACAAATAAGTAATTATACTTACATTACTCGCGAACTGCATGGCATACCAAAGAAAGAAGAAGATTAAAGTTTTGCAAAGCATACCAACTGACAAACATCAAAGAACAAGGTTCTTTTTAGATAATCTTTGCAATTTCAAGCATACATTTTACAGTGCACTGTGAGTTCATATGTATGCAATGTTACCCCCTCACTAGCACTGTAGTAACGCAACGAATATTGCAGTCACCTAAGTATATATTTTTATGGTATATTTCAGGGCATTTTGCTGTATGCAAATAAATACATAACTTAAATTTATTTTGAAGTTATGTTTATTTATGCTGTAAAGTAGGAATGTTTTTAAAAATAAACATAGTTTCTTCTTAATAATAGTTTATTCTTATCATTTAACCAAAATGCAAAGTAAATGAACACAAAGTTGGGAATTTTGTAGGCATATAATCAGGTGTTAAATCATTACACCAGACAATAATAACACTTGGTGACAAACAGCCAAACTCAAGGTGGTTATAATGCATCTGCAAGGTCTCTCATAGGCAATAATTTCAAGGCATAGAGTGGTTTCCAGATATTCTGCCAAAGTTTTTTTGCAGAAGCACAGAGCAATGTTGAGGACTGTAGAGGCAGTGAAGCCAAGGAAACTTAGTGTAACAGAGGAAAGACACATCATGCTTACTTCACTATTGGAAGATGGCCATCAGTGCCACCAGCTCAGCATTGGCAGAAAACAGTAGGTATGCCAATCTACTTTTCAGAGAAGTCTGGCTAGAAGTGGTCAGGGCAAAAAGCCATACCTCCAACATAGAAACAAGGTCAATCAATTCAACTAATAACTAAAACACAGGAACTTGGGTGCAAAGAAATGGCAGCAGATGCCCTGGATTAATGAGTCAAAATATTACTTAATATATTTGGCTATAGCAGATGGCAGTTGGTTCATCAAAGGGCTGGAGAGTAGTATAAGAATGAGTGCTTACAGGTAAAGGTTCCTTGCAAAATTCTGATTGGCTCTAAATTTATTCTGCAGCATGACAACAACCCCAGACATACAGAAAAAGCCATTTAGAACTTCAGCATTGAACATGGAGTCCTTAAAGTGATGGTATGGCCCCCACAGAACCCTCAACATCATCGATTCTGTCTAGGATTATACAAAGAGAGATAGAGACAACTGTTTGGAACAACCTACCTGCGTGCAAGTGTACCTAGAAAAATTGATGGTGTTGTCAAAGCAAAGGTTGGTCACACAAACTATTGATTTGGATTTAGATTTTTCTTCTATTCACTCACTTTGCATGTTGGTAAATTATATAAACTATTAACATATATACTTTTGAAAACATTCTTAAGCAACAGCATGTTTCACACCTGCCTAAAACTTTTGCACAGTATTGTACATATTTTTGGTATTGTACATATATTTTGGTATTGTTAATACTAAGTGTTAGGTTTGTAAATTATACACTTTAATAATCAGTTTGCTTATGACTAAGAAACTGTTATAGTTACCGTTGCATCAGGTGCTGGAGTAAAGCCATGCCTTTTTTTCCTACCCCATATCCATAAGCGGGAACTCTCCGGGTTTGGCCACAGGTGAGCACTGCTTCTCCGGTTCTCCAGGTCAAGACCCGAATCCTCGGGTCGCGGGAACAGGGCCTTGACACGCCCCTGCTCCCCGCCCATTTTCCTTTAAATTAGGGTGTTTCCCACTGCCGTCAGCGGGAACTCTCCTGATGTCAGCGGGAACTCCCATTAACATCGGAACCACCGATATCAGCGGGGCCGCCCACCAACGTCAGCGGGACCGCCCACCGTGCAGTCCTGGCCGCGTCCCGCAAGTTCCAAGGTATACCTATATCTTTGTCATGATTTCACAATTTGTAAATGGAATGAAGTTCCATTTTTAATTTTAAGTGCAACATGTTTTGCTTTTTGATGTCCAAAGCAGGAACTTCAGGTCAGTTAGAGAATCGAGAAACCTGTGGCTGCTAATTACTTCAAGCGAGACACCCTATGAATACGCATTTCATTCTTATTTTTAGGTGTATAAGAAGAAACCAATCATTTTCTTAAACTGTAAATGTAAAACTGCATACAGAGCATTTAGTTGACACTGACTGTTTGCGAATAACCTCAAGCCTAAACCACGGTTAATATTTCATTTTGAATTTTATTTTATAATTATAGAATTTACATTACAGAATATAACAATTCTAGCATATAATTATTTCTGGGAAAATGTGCAATTTTTCTATTCTAAGATTTCCTCTTGAGCTTTTTGTCTGTTGTACTATATTCTTGTTTCTGACAGCTCCTACTGCAAGATTAAAACACCTAAGGTGCTGTATACCAATATATGCTATAGGAAGCTTGGCAAGTGCTCAGCAAAAGCTAATATGAAATAGAAAATACTTCACAGAGTTCAAGCCTTGGGACCCAGAATGAAATATTCATTCACGTGGATCTTGATCACACAGACCTGAAATGATTTTCTTTCAGTAACCAGTGTTCAGCAAAAAAACAAAACAAAAAACTATGGAATACATTTATACAGGAACATTTAATAAGCCACCAATACATAAAACCGTATAAAACACACACTATACTGCAGCCTTAGTGCCAAATATTTTGCAGCAATTCAAAAACAGTAGTGATATTGTACAATTTATGCACTTAAATAGTAGATTTATATGTGATAGAGATATATATTCTAGGATCACATCTGTGCTGATATTAAACACCCATGTAATTATTATTTTGATTATTTCTCATGTTTCATTAGTATTTAAACAGTGCATTATGAAACGTGTCCTTAAATGCCATGTTTAAGAAATATTTTCTTAATTTGCTCTAGAGCAATATTTAACATATGTTGCTACTAAAATGTCAACCAGTGTAATCTGCCTATAGCCAATTCGATAGCAAAAGGCATGCACACTAATTGTAGTTAAATATATGGCTCCAAAGATTCAACTATAAACCGTGCTTGTTCTATATTTGTAACTGTTAGAGATGAACAGTAGGCAAAGAATGTTTTAATGATATTCTTGATTCCTGGCACACAGAATGATTAGACTAATTCATTTCCTCCATTTTCCGAAAGAGATCTTCTCATTACCACCATTGACAGCTGAGTCATCAGAATAATTTGGCAACCTCATGTAGATGAGATGTGAAATTAAAAAAAAAAAAGAGAAAGATACGAAAGGGTTAGACGACAGCATAACTGTTCAAAGCCACCCTTTAAACCATAAAGTGACAGCAGAGGTGAACAGGATACAGGAGATTATTAACATAGAAAATAATTAACATAAAAGGAAGGTCATCCTGGAAAAGTCATTACATTATCTCAGCACTATGCAAATAGAAAAATCCAAGAGGCCGGGCAGCTTTAATTTCATTGTAGCATGTTATGGAGGTGATCAGTTCTGTGTGTCTGTCTGCATACTGAAGTCCATCAAGTGCACGTTACATTTTTCTTAATTCCACATGGCAGACAATCTGATTAAAACAGATAAGGGACACACATATGTGATTGAACATTTGAACTTATTAAAATTTAGAACTAATACATCAAAATATAGTTTGTAAACGTAGTGTATAATACATCATAAATCTTTGCCTTATTCTGTTTTTACACTTGGAATTCACCACAAGGTAATATGGAGCCTTTAGAAGGATAAATCCTTTATGCTAAGTTAATAAATAAATAAAATGAAATGTATATTTTTTTACTATATTGCATTTCAATAAAGTATTTTCTAGTATGTGTTGTATTTTTAATAGAAAAAGCATAAAATACATTAAGGGTTCTAATTAGGTATTTATGAAATAATCAAAAACAATCTAGAGGTATGATGTTACAGTATGAGTTGCCAGCTATGTTGGTCAAATCCACTCAAAGCATAGAAGCAACATTTATGTAGTCATAGAACAGGGGTGTCCAAGTTTTTTCTGCACTGAGCCACTTCATCAGAAATGTATGTGTGCGCGGGCCGCACTCATTTATTTTTTACTGAGAGAATGTATTGCCTTTTAGCTTTATAATGCATATTAATACAGGGTTAATTTGGCAAAATGCTGAAACAAAAAAACCCCACCAAATATAATCATCCACACAACGGCTGCTTTGAACTTCGCAGCCGGGCGGCAGACCACCCCGTGAGCAGTCGGGTCCTGCTCACTCACGCGGGCAGCACCTCGGAGTCCGGCGGCCCGCACGTTGGACGCCCCTGTCATAGAAAATCAATTGCCATCTCATCTGACAATCTGAAATGTTTTACCATCACTAGTGGCAATTTTTAGGGGCTATATAAGCAAAGAAGCGTGAGTTTGAAACGTTAGCTACACTCTACGTAAATGCCCTACCCATTATCACACCTCTAATCCATACTACACTCAGGTCCCATGCCTTTCCTATAAACAATGTTATTTTACTTGTGCCCAAGACTCCTGGAGATTTAAATCTGTAAATATCAGGTAGAATGTTAAATTGATAATATAACTCTAGACCCATTTTTTTAGTCCACTGGTCATCATGAAAACTTAGTACCTGGTCGTCCTACGGCAGCACAGTATGGGTTAAGTTCCGTTCCCAGGAACAAGGCAGAAGAGTCCAATTAGCATAATTAATGAGCAACCTATATAAGGCCCCAAGAACAGACATACACTGAGTTCTTTTTTCTTCTCAAGGTGAAGAGCCTGCAGGGGGATCTGTATCTGCAGTTTGCTCAGCATTTGTTTTCCTTACATATGCATGTCCTATGGATATCTTGCATTTCTTTGCTGATTTGGGCAATAATATATCGTTATTGATGGTGTCTTTCCTTCTTGATAGATGTCTCTCTCATCTTCATCACGAAGGAAGGCGACTAGGAAGTCTAGGCATAGACTTTGTTTGTCTTGTAATCAACCTCTACCAGAGGATTATGAGGAGGATGTCTGTGAGTCATGCGTAACACCTGCACCGACAGACGGCTTTCAATCAGAAGCCACAAATTTTTTTTCCTGGTTTCAAGAGAAAATGTCTCAAGTTATAGGTGATATGCTACCACCTGCTAAGAAGAAAAGAATTTCAAATAATTCCCCTTCTTCCTCTGACATAGCCGCCAGTTCGGATTCTTCAGATGGGTCTGATTCAGATATTCCTGAAGATTATTTTCTGTTCCACAAAGAAAACACAAACAAACTTATAAAAGCAGTAAAACATGTCCTTGAAACTGATCGTTCGATTAAGGGTAAATCGCCCAAGGAAGGCTTGTACTATTTTCCAGTCTCAGATAATAAGGTTTTTCCTTCTCATCCGTTGGTTGATAAGTGGTTTAAAGCTGACTGGGACAAGCCAGATAAAAGGCTCGATGTGGGCGATAGGTTTAAATCTTTGTATAAACTAGATCCGGAGACGACAGAAGCCTGGTACGCTCCTCCAAAGATTGACCTACCTGTGGCTAAACTGGCTAAAAAGTCAGTTTTTCCTTCAGCAGAATCTTCTATGCTGTCCAATCCCATGGACAAAAAAGCAGATGCTTTGGCAAAAAAATCATACTCAGCAGCTACTGCAGTAGCTAAAACTGCAATGGCAACATTACCTGTGGCAAGATCATTGAGAATCTGGTTAAGCCAGCTGTCTAAGGATTTGCAAGATAATGTACCCAGAGAGGAAATTCTGCAAAAAATTCCCATCATGAAGACGGCAGCTGAATTCATGTGTGATGCCCCTCTAGATATGTTACGCTTTTCTTCTAAGAACATGGCCATCATCAACTCCATAAGAAGAACCTTATGGATAAAAAATTGGGCGGGAGATATTTCTTCAAAAAATAATTTCTGTTCATTGCCATTTTCTCCTGAATCGCTTTTTGGGCCAAAGCTTAAAGAAATTTTGAAAGAGCTGAACGAAGATAAGGGGGCACATTTTCCTCGTCCTCCTAGGAAGGATAACTACAAATTCAAACAAAGATTCAGAGGTTCTCCTAAGATCAGAAGTAACCCTCAGACATCAGCGGGGTTCAAGAACTTCAGACATAAGGCATATAATCCTTAAACTTCCACTTCAAAAAGGAAACCACCACAAAAGAAATCTGATTTATGACGCCAGTTTACTACCTGTCCAGGTTGGGGGTCGATTAAAACTTTTTTTTCAGGAATGGCACAAAACCACTCAAGACAGGTGGGTTCGCTCGATTATTCGGAACGGCTATTCCATCGAGTTAAAAGAAATGCCAAAAGACAAGTTCGTCCTGAACTACACGAACGATCCCCAATTACTTCCATTAGTACAGGAATTCCTTCACAAGGGTGCTTTGGAGTGGGTCCCCCAGGATCAAACACACACGGGGGTTTTCTCAAGAATATTTACAGTCCCAAAACCAAATCAATGATGGAGATTGGTGATCGATCTAACATATCTGAACAAATGCATAGATGTGAAGCACTTCAAGATGGAGAATATAAGGTCTGTGTTTCCCATTCTCAGTCTAGGAGATTGGATGGCTACGTTAGATCTTACAGATGCGTATCTACATGTTCCAGTTGCCAAATCCGACAGGAAATATTTGAGAGTAGCCATTCAGGTCGATCAACGAATCTGGTTTCTCCAGTTCACGTGTCTTCCATTTGGGATTTCAACGGCACCCAGAGTGTTCACGAAAATCATTATTGTACTGTCAGCAGCACTCCGATTGCAGGGTATATACATCGTTCCCTATTTAGACGATTGGTGGATCAAAGCGGAATCAGAAGCTCTGTTA
Organism: Spea multiplicata; assembly: GCA_009364415.1. Lineage (NCBI taxonomy): Eukaryota > Metazoa > Chordata > Amphibia > Anura > Pelobatidae > Spea > Spea multiplicata. The sequence goes on from VKOC01000005.1 coordinate 2,961,611, forward strand.
ACACAGCAGGTACAGACAACCATCCAATTCCTTCAAAGACACGGTTTTCTCATAAACTTCAAAAAATCACATCTCACCCCTACACAGTCGATTCAATTCCTCGGGTTCATGATAAATTCCTGAAAGATGAATATTTCTCTCTCCTCGGACAGAATCACGAAACTCAAGAGAGAGGTCAACAACCTAATTCAATCTCCAAAGGTGTCCTTTCGTCAAGCAATGAGAACCCTGGGTTGCCTGTCCTCAACTATAGACGCAGTGCCCTGGGCGAAAGCCCATTTGAGACCTCTTCAAAATTGCATTCTGAACAAGTGGAACAGAGATCCTCAGTCATTGGATCATTTCCTCCATATACCGACACAAGTCTGTCAAGAGCTAAAGTGGTGGCTAGAACCAGGACGTCTAGCAACAGGAAGATCACTACTACACGTAAAAAAAGTGGTAGTAACAACCAATGCTTCACAAACAGGTTGGGGTGCCCACGTCTATCAAAAATGGCTACAAGGTTCCTGGTCCTCAACCGAAAGATGGTTATCGTCAAACGTAAGAGAACTAAGAGCTGTCAGACTAGCTCTTTTCCAATTGAAATCTTGTCTGATGGGGAAAGAAGTGTTAGTGAGGTCAGACAACCTCCCGACGGTATTTTATCTCAACAAGCAAGGAGGGCAAGTCTCCACTGTTGATGAAAGAATGCAAGTTGATTTTCAACTGGGCGGAAGCCAATCTCCAGAGTCTCTCGGCTGTTCATATCAAAGGCACCTTAAACATAAAAGCAGACATCCTCAGCCGTCATGTCACACACCCAGCAGAGTGGTCACTGAACACCAAGATTTTTCAACAGATAATAATGAAGTTCGGTCACCCAGAAATGGATGTTTTTGCTTCCAGAGACAACAGGAAGCTGAACCTATTCTGTTCCCTCAACAAGGATCATTGTCCATTTCACCTCGATGGTCTGGCCATAAGTTGGGAAAAGAAATTTGCATTTCCTCCACCAGCACTGATCCAAAGGACCTTGGAGAAGGTGAAAAGGGAGAAACCGAAAGCCATCTTAATTCTCCCTTATTGGCCAAGACGGGCATGGTTCACTTTGGCAACACAGCTAGCCAACAACGATGTCTGGATTCTTCCCAAAATTTCAGACCTCCTCAAACAAAGAGGAATGCTGCATCAAAATCTTCAGGCCCTAAACTTAGCGGCATGGAAAGTGTCTTAGAATCGCTTAGACAAGAAGGTCTTCCAGATAATGTGCTACTCACTCTGGATAATGCAAATAGACCTAATACAAAAAAATCCTATAACAGAATCTGGGATATGTTTCGAGCTTCATATCCGGATAAAGAAGTCAATCTTCAGATGATTCTTTGTTTCTTGCAAGCCGGCCTTGATAAAGGTTTAAAAGCTTCTACTTTATGTGTTCAGTTTGCTGCAATTAACCATTTTCTGATGGGGAAATTCACAGGTCACCCGGTAATAAAGAAATTTCTCAAAGGTGTGAAGAATATTACACCTGCAGTATCTAGACCCATACCATCATGGGATTTACCTACAGTCCTCAAACATATTTCCCTTCCTCCGTTTGAACCAATCCAGGATATTGACAAAAAATTCTTATCATGGAAAACAGCCTTTTTGGTCGCCATTGCTTCCACCAGACGGATCAGTAGATACAATCTCTCTCCTGTAAAGAACCATATCTGAGGGATGTGGGAACCGCTCTATGCTTGAGAACCCTACCTGATTTCATTCCCAAAATAAACAAACCAGATAATCTCAACCAAGAAATCATTCTTCCATCTCTTCCGTTATCAGATAACTCTGAAGAACCCTCTTCGTTGGACGTCAGGAGAGCAGTCTTATGTTATCTAGACAGGTCTCAAACTTTTAGAAAATCTGAGAATCTCTTCCTTCAATTTGTTGGAAGAAACATGGGTCAAAAGGCCGCAAAAGCGACCATATCCAATTGGATTAAAAATACTATAATCTTCTCGTTTTCACAGGAAGGCATGGATCCTCCGCAGGGTTTGAAGGCACACTCCACGAGAGCTACATCCGCTTCATGGGCTGAAGCATGTCAAGTGCCTTTACAGGAGATCTGTAGAGCAGCAACATGGAAATCTCCATCTACTTTTGCTAAACACTACCGTTTGGATTTGTCTCAGAGCTCAGCCTTAGGCAAAAAAGTGCTCGAAAAGGCGAGAGATTACTAATGACCCTCCCTTTAAATTCTGCTACTTAGATCCCATACTGTGCTGCCGTAGGACGACCAGGAACGTACGAAATTTTCCTTGCTTACCTTGGAAATTTCAGTTCCTGTAGTCCGTAGGCAGCACAGGGATCCCACCCAATAAATTTTTCTTTGCTGCATACGAACTCAGTGTATGTCTGTTCTTGGGGCCTTATAAAGGTTGCTCATTAATTATGCTAATTGGACTTTTCTGCCTTGTTCCTGGGAACGGAACTTAACCCATACTGTGCTGCCTACGGACTACAGGAACTGAAATTTCCAAGGTAAGCAAGGAAAATTTCGTACGTTCTTAGAGCGATGGTAAGTTTAATAAACGTTTAAGGCAACACTTAATCATACAGTACTTATGTGTATGTAACCTAATAGGCCAGTAGGATTTAATATTGATATACATTATGGGAAAAAGTGCACTTGTTATTGCACCCTTACTTTAGGATGGTAAGATTTAACCGCATAGAAAATTATTTAGTTATATTCAGTGATTTACTCAATAATGTTTGAGCAGATGCCTGTTGTGTATGCATATTTAGCATTGCTAATTTACTTGCACTAACCTATTGCCCTAAAATCCAGACACTGTCAAGAACTGACCTTGCTTCAACCTTCTGTTTCCACTCTTTAACACTATTTGATCTATGCTCTGATCTTTAAAAAAAACAATGCAAACAACTAATTAAGATGCTGACTTCTTATTTCCAATCTGAATTCTAATGACTTCACATTTGGCCTGCCAATTTCGTGGAAGAATGATAAGCATATTGACATTTCTTATTGAACATATGAGTTGACATTGTATCTGGCCTCTGAAAAAATAATGATTCTAAGCATTTTAGTTGATAATTTATCTGGTAACATTAAAATATTCTATTCGCTTATTTTAGCGGCCACTCGAGTTTAGGAACAGCAGATTGAGTTTGCCACGTGAGCTGCAGTGAATAAAAAATGTCATCACCCCTATTTAACCTTACATTATTAAAGTCCAACTCCAAAGCCTTTATTTTCAACAAGAGTAGAATTCAAAAATAAATATCACATTTTTTTTGCCATGAAATATAGTGGAAAGTGATTTTAGAACTTTAATAAGTTTTCCCAAAACATATGTTCACAGCACAATTTTTATTGGATGTTTAGGAGTAGGCTCATGGATTCCATATTGAAATATCCAACCATAAAGATCACTTAAGACAGATCCCTGTAATGGATGGGACTCATGACATCAATGCCGGTGTAGATACTGCTTTGTACAAACAGAAATATCACTGTACACTACTCTTTCTCTTTGCCAGGACAAGAACAACATTGTATGTTGCTATACTCTTGCAAAATATCTTTCTGTTTGCCCATCTCTAGACAAAACCGATACTTTTAAATGTTCACATAATCTCTTATCTCCTTTGGCATTTGTAAAATTAAATCTCAGGTCAACTCTTAAAATCAATGTTTCATTTTGGGGCCATTTTTCAGTATGGGGTCTGCTATTCATATACTGTAGCTACATAGCAAAAAGTGTTAGGTCAGTGTACACGGTCAAAAGTTTATGGGCTAGAATGTGAGAAAACTGTATATAAATTAAAGAATAGTAGCTAGATGAGTAACCTCTGGGCAAATGTGTTATATGCATACCTGGGAACTTGTGGGCTCCGGCTACCTGGAGCTTACCCTTGTGGCATGCGGCCAGCATTGCTCACTGATGTCAGTGGGTGGTGCCGCTGACATCGGGGGTGTTCCTGCTGACATTGCAAGAAACATCCCCAAAGTTCTCCGGGCTAAGGTAAAACGGTTAGGGAGTTTACCCATGCATGTGATCCATAGAGCTTGCACAGCCAAGGACCCAGTATGGCTTGCAGATTTACAGTTGGCAGAAAACAATATGTCCACATAGTCTGTCTCCATTCCTACACAGTTCCTAGCATCTTGTTTGGAAAGGATGGGTTATGCTTTTCATAGCTAGAGATCATATTTATAAACCCAACACAACTAATACTAATACAGAACTTAAAATAAAATTTGAATTTTGATTTAGGAAAGATCTAATTTTATGGGTAAATGTTGGAGAAACAGAATTTATGGTGTTTTTCTGTGGAATTTCGGCGACCATTTTTTTGTGTTTAGTGGATTTTATCATTTTGAAAAAGCAAGTAAGTGTATTTTAAATTTAAAAGAAGTATGGGAAAACTTTTAAGTATTAAACATATTTAGCTGTATTATGTCACTTTAACATTAGATATAAAAGAAATAGTAGACAGTAAGCAAATAGTGGTTTAAATTATGTTTGTGTATATCCACAAGGCAGGGGCGTAACTAGAAACCTCTCCTTCCCTACCCCCTTCTCACGATCTACCCTCTCCCTCCCTACCCCCCCTCTCATGATCTACTCTCTCCCTCCCTACCCCCTTCTCACGATCTACCCTCTCCCTCCCTACCCCCCTTCTCATGATCTACTCTCTCCCTCCCTACCCCACCTTCTCACTGATCTACCCTTCTCCCTCCCTACCCCCACTTCTCATGATCTACCCTCTGCACATCTACCCACTCCCTCCCTACCCCCTGGTCACTTACCGTCAACTCCTGTGTTGGGAGCGTGATGCGTTTGTCTCGGGTGCCGGCGCTTCACTGCTGAGCGCCGGCATATGACTTCATTTTCCATTGCTTTATTTAGTAGGACATTTGGGTTTTATTTTCTTCCAAACAATGTTTTTTCTGCCATCTCCTGTAAAAATAGTGTGAAGGTCTAAAAATTCACTACAACACATTGACCAACTTCGCTAAAATTACGTGAACTCAAACACACTTACTACCCTCAACCAAATCAATCCGCGCTCAGGCGCAATTGGACTGGCAAAACTCATACATACTGACCACCTTCAGCTAAAAAGAAATTCACATTGCTCACTCTCAGACATGGTGAGACTTAAACACACAGCCATATACCACATAGTCAACTTTATTATCTCTCATCATTAACTTGGATACTAGTATTCCCCGGTCTTTATCTTATAGAGCAAAAACTGTGGAGGCAACCTCTTTTGATGAAGCAACTTAAAGATTGGTATTCAAGTATTATTTTTAAAAGTGATTTAGATCATCTTGATTTGTGTAATTACTCTTGAAATAAAATGTTGTGTATTGTGAATATTTGGGGGCTTTCCATACATGTTTCAGAGGCAGCTGTGTTAGTGCGTACCCAACATACATACCTTGAGCTTTTGTTTCCTTTAAGCCAAATATTTGTAATATGTTTATTTTTACTGCCTCTAATTATGTGATAATTGGCAAACTATACCCCAACATGATCAGTGATTGTGTACTTTCTGAAGTATTTTGCAGTGACACATTTTTGTACCAACTGTCCAAAGTTTTTAATAAGAATTACATGAATTGATGCAGGTACCTACATATTGAAATGAACATATTCATCAACCATTTGTCTCTAAAACTTTGAAATTGAAAGCCCTTTAGATGTGTCAGACATATAAATTATTTTTTTATTACAGTGAGAGGATCTTGAAGCTGTCCAAGCATGCAGTTTACATTAAGTGATTAATGCCTGGGACATTTTTTGGACAGGCACAATTGATTTATGCAACATTAAAAAGTAGGAAGACTGATTTATATCCTACTTAGTAAAAGTCATAGCACGGAGGCTGTTTGACAAAAACAGATCGGTAACTTTAGAGAAACTGATAATAATTTGCTTTTCCAACTATGGCACAATATAAATGTTTATTAAAGTTGCTTACTTGAGTGAGTAGTAATAACTGCGGTTGGATTGGCTTATAGATTTAGAACAGTGGTCTTCAAACAAAGGATCGAGACCCATTACTGGGTTTTGAGATGCCAGTCACTGGGTCGCACCAGGATTTCCACTGTAATTTCTCTTCCAAACATTAAAGTAACAAACTGTCTGTCTTCAAATTACAGAACAAAGCATACCCATTGAATACCCATCTATCTAAGGCATAAACATTAGGGATTCAGTCACTATTATATGTCAGGTTACTAACACATACTCACGCTTTGCTGATGTGGAACCCTTTTGCAGAGATAATCAGACCTACTAGGATGATTACACGCTACTAGAGATCTGGAGTGAGAACAGAATCCTTTGGGAGTAGTCACAAGCATGAATGAGTGTGGGTCAGCCTACATGATTTCCTAAGCCAAAGTTTGCGTGCCAGAAGTCAGGGTACATAGTTGCCAGAGCCAAAGTTTAGAGTGCCAGAGGTCAGAATACATGGGTACCAGGGCTAAATGTTTGAGTGCCAGAGGACAGCATCCATGGTTTCCAGAGCCAAAGCTGTTTGAATCCTTATAAAGGGAGAATCTTCAGGAACAAGTTTTATCAGACAACATCAGTAATAGTCACCAGGGTTTTATGAATGGCAGATTATGTCAGATTGACTTAAAATATGGAATATGAAATGAAATATAGATCATGATGTTTTATTGGATTGGAATTTGTATAGATTTCATACAAGCATTCCATAGAGGAAAAGAGATAAAGAGGAAAAGCAGAGATAGAGAGAAAGGGGAGGAGACATAAAGAGAACAGGAAGAGATGAGATAATGAAAAAGCAGAACGATAAAGAAAAAAGGGGAAATATAAAGAGAAATAGAGGAAATATAAAGGGGTACTATGAGAAATGGGAGAAATGGACAGAAAAGGGAGAGATAATGCAATAGGGGGTTCTGGGAAAGGGAGAGAGAATGTGTGTGTTTTAATTAAAAGTGTTAGCCAGGATATTTGTATGTAAGGGCAAGTGTGAATGTGAGTGTATGGGCAGGCATTTGTAAGGGCAATGTACATGTGCGTATTTTCACATTATCCATTATAATGCAAAAACTCCATTATTTTTGCATTTCGGGCCTCAATATTAAAGAAATTATTTACTCTAAAACATTTTATTCTAAATAAAAAAACAATTCCAGTGTCCCTCTTTGAGTCCAGTAACGGTGTAAATGTCCGCCATTGAACCATGTCCATGACTATCACTGTATACAGATCTATATTTTATGCTCAAGGAGAAAATTTTGACATTGGACTTTCCCTTAAATTTTCCAAGTTATACATTTAGTCTTTGCAAAATTACTAGTTTATCTATATCTGTACATTTTAACATGATTGAACCCAATTTCATCACTTAATTTGATCTTATTGGATGTGCAGAGCTTCGCTTTGATCTTATTAGACTGGGAATCAGCTCACGCTGTACCAAGGTTCCATGTTTATTTTTTGGAATTGTTGAATTGTTTACTTGTGGCTATATATTTAGTGTGAAGTGTTTTTTATGGAAAAGTTTGGATTTTATACAGGCCTTAAGCCTTTACTATGTAACTTGTCTAACAGTTTGTGTATATATATATACACTACCACTGAAAAATTTGGGGCTACTCTTTTATAAAGAATAGACATTGTTAATTTATTATTGTAAATTGATTACTGTTTATGATTATTGTAGCTGAAAACAACAGAGGCCCTTTATCAGCAATCATCACTCCGGTGTTCCAATGGCACATTGTGCTAGCTAATCCAAGTTCAAGTTTAAAAGGCTAACGAATCATTAGAAAACTTTTTTTGCAATTATGTTAGAAATTTCCATTAAAACCGCTAAGTAACCCCAAACGTTTGAATGGTAGTGTGTATATGTCAAAAACTATCCTAAACAAAGTTACACCAATTTTTTGTGAGGAAACAAAAATTGTAACTTCAGTGCAAAACTGTACAAAATCCTAGAAACCAATAAATGTATATTTATTTATACTTTGGGCATACATATTAATTCAGAAAACCCATCATGATAGCTCTAAATCTTTTGCTCTGAGTCATATATATATGCTTGAGTAATTGAATTATGTGTTATTCCAGCCCCAAATATCTGTAAATTAAGTACTACCACAAATAAAATGTGAAACCACTTTATAAAGTAAGATATCTTCTAGCAAAGAACATGCTGCAATTTGATTTTAAATGCTGTCTGTGGAGCCTTGATAGCAGTCACAGACTTCAAAACTACTCAACAAGGTATATGTTTTTTTGCAGTATTACAATGGATGTATTCAACAGAATTTGTGAAAATACAGAAAAAATAATCCCAAATTTGTATTCAGCAACATTATCTGGATATAGCCATGTCCCACGTCCATAGACATGTCATTGGCATTGCCAAGGAGAAAAATAGTTGTGTTTGAAACCAGCCAGGGAGCCTGAAGTCTCGCAATCTACAGTGTCTACTCATACTATGCATTAACAGATAATATTTCTCTATCTCATATCATAGGCCCAGCGTATACAGAAAAAAGAAAAGAGACACTTCAACTTGTAAAAGTATTTATTTGGGGGGGAAACATTGTAAGGAAATCACAGCAAACAATTGACATTTAAGGCGTAACGCATTTCGGACTTCACTTGGCACTTACTTATAAGTGTAAAGTGAATAGCATGCAATTGCAAATTTAACCTTATGTGATATAGTAGCAAACCAATCAGAGTGTAATTGATACTTATAAAGTGATTATTTACTGATAGTACTACACACATTTTGGATATGTCTAACACAAATCTAAATTTAATTATTTTGTGACACCAATGAAATAAAAGTTAAATAACTATTGAATCAGATATGAAAATCATGTAATTAATTCATGAAAATTATATGACTAGAAATAAATTAAAAAATATATCATATTATATATCAATTTCAGAAATACATTTTAGGAAATATCAGAAAACAAATTATTCCCCACTGACTAACTATAATTAAGCAAGATAAACAGACTTATAAACTAATGTCCACCTAACAACCCTATTAACAATTTAAAATCAAATTCTCTATTATGTAAAGTCAGATGTCATGACTCAAATCACCCAAGCAATTTACTTACTAGCCAAAGTAACCCTAAAATTCTGTTCTCAGTAACCTGCTAAAACTCCCTATTAAATAACCATAATAAACGAAATTTTATTTTACTCAAAGAGGGACACTGTATAACAATTTTACCAAAATGTACCACCATCGTTTCTGCTTGTAATAAAACTGCAGATAGCACTGCTGTTTTCAGAGTTTGAGGTTTTAAGAAAAATAGAAATACATCCATAACATTGGAATGAAGTAGATGAATTATAATAAATAATTATCTTAATGATCCCTGTACACATCCAACATGGTAATCATTGACCTAAAAATCCCATAAATATATGGGTTAGTCTTGAAGCATCAGGTTTCTATTTCACTTTTATTGACTGTCAACTTATTTTAAAAAAAAACTTTTATTTTGAGCTACCATATTTAACCCTGTCCTGAATTGAAAACAGACTGACATGTCATTTCATATTGATTTTCTAAAATTAGACTCTTGTAATTAATTCAGCTCCAGCTGACAGGTCTATGCACATTACCTTGACATAAAAGGTCTTGTTCTCAAAAAAACATTTAAAACCTTTAGTTAACATTCTGTCACACTAATTTTTAAGTGATACCCAATATGTTTGTAGTTACAATTTTTTTTACTATATATATATATATATATATATATATACACACAGTATCTCACAAAAGTGAGAAGACCTCTCACATTTTTGTAAATATTTTATTAGATCTTTTCATGTGACAACACTGAAGAAATGACACGCTGCTACAATGTATGTATAACACTGTAAATTTGCTGTCCCCTACATATAACACAACACACAGCCACTAAACCTTGGCAACAAAAGTGAGTACACCCCTAAGTGGAAATGTCCGCATTGGGGCCAATTAGCCATTTCCCCTCCCTGGTGTCATGTGACTCGTAAGTGTTACATGTGACTGTGTTACAAGGTCTCAGGTTTGAATGGGGAGCAGGTGTGTTAAATTTGGTGTTATCGCTCTCACACTCTCTCATACTGGTGACTGGAAGTTCAACATGGCACCTCATGGCAAAGAACTCTCTGAAGATCTGAAAAAAATAATTGTTGCTCTACATAAAGATGGCCTAGGCTATAAGAAGATTGCCAAGACCCTGCAACTGGGCTGCAGCATGGTGGGCAAGACCATACAGTGGTTTCACAGGACAGGTTCCACTCAGGACAGGCCTCGCCATGGTCGACCAAAGAAGTTGAGTGCACGTGCTCAGCATCATATCCAGAGGTTGTCTTTGGGAAATAGACGTATGAGTGCTGCCAGCATTGCTGCAGAGGTTGAAGGGTTGGGGGGTCAGCCTGTCAGTGCTCCGACCATTCGCCGCACACTGCATCAAATTGGTCTATATGGCTGTCATCCCAGAAGGAAGCCTCTTTTAAAGATGATTCACAAGAAAGCCTGCAAACAGTTTGCTGAAGAAAAGCAGACTGTCAGGACTCGGGTAGGAGCCCATGTGCAGGGGATACTTGAGGTTTGGTCTGTAGCCCACGATGCATGATTATACAAAGACACCACAAGCAGAAATCTAGGCAATGCAATGTATTGTATATGACAGGACAAGCAAATAAGGGTAATACAGTCTGTAAGAAAGAAACCGGACGTATGGCAGGATAAAATAAATACCGGTAATAAGTCTTTTGGAAGGGGGCCCACTTGCAAGGGGACAAAAGGCAGAGAGCCCGCTTGGAAGGGCACAAAAGGCAGATAGCCCGCTTGGAAGGGCACAAAAGGCAGAGAGCCCACTTGGAAGGGCACAAAAGGCAGAGAGTCCACTTGGAAGGGCACAAAAGGCACGGAGCCCGCTTGGAAGGGCACAAAAGGTAGAGAGCCCGCTTGGAATGGCACAAAAGGCACGGAGCCCACTTGATCAGGACACAAAGCAGGGAATCCACTTGATCAGGACACAAAGCAGGGAATCCATGTGGAAAGGTCCACAGCTGAAAGGTCCACATACTTCAATACAAAGGCCCTGACTGAAGGGCAGAGCAGGTTCCTAAAGGCAAGGTAATCCAGGTAACAAGGCCCAGCTGGATGTATTGATTAGGGCTCAACTCAGGTAATAAGGTTCACCTGATCCTAGTAATTGAGTTCTGGGTGCTCCAGAAGGTGGAGGGTGGGCACTAGTGGTAGCAGATTTATATACCACAGGTATGAAAAAGCCATGGTTCAGGTAGCAAAAAAGTGGACCCTGACACAGACTAAGGACACGGATTACTGAAACCTTGTCCTGTGGTCCAATGAGACCAAGATAAACTTATTTGGTTCAGATGGTGTCAAGCATGTGTGCCTACAGGCATGGTGATAGGAGTGTCATTGTCTGGGCCTGCATGAGTGCTGCTGGCACTGGGGAGCTACAGTTCATTGAGGGAACCATGAATGCCAATATGTACTGTGACATACTAAAGCAGTGCATGATCCCCTCCCTTTGGAGACTGGGCAGCAGGGCAGTATTCCAATATGATAACAACCCCAAACACACCTCCAAGAAGACCACTGCCTTGCTAAAGAAGCTGATGGTAAAGGTGGTGGACTGGCCAAGCGTGTCTCCCGGCCTAAAACTTATTGAGCATTTGTGGGGGAGTGCAAGGTCTCTAACAGGGCCGGCCCTACAATGGGGCCGACTGGGGCAATTGCCCCAGGCGGGACTTTAGAAGGGGCGGCACTTTGCCGCCCCAAGCGTTTTTTTGTTGTTGTTTGTTTTGAAGCGGAGGAGAGAGAGAGGGGGCGCCGAGTGGTTTTCGCTTACCCGCTCAGCGCCTCTCTCTCTCCTCTGCGGCAAGTCTCCCTGTTCAGTCTCGGTGCCGGCTTGTAATGCTGAGCGCCGGAAGTGGCGTCAGTTTCCGGCGCTCAGCATTACAAGCTGGCACCGTGGCAGAGCAGGGAGACTCACCGCAGGACTCTTTAAAGGTTCGCCCCAGGCGGCGTTAAGTCTTCGGCCGGCCCTGAGCGCAGACATGGAGAAAGGAAGTAGAGGAGTGATAATGGGATGGAGGGATGGAAGGAGAAGAGGGTCTGACAAAGGAGAAATGACAATGAATTAACTAAAGTAATGAGCACTTAGGAACATAGTAAGGCAGCTCACAATCTTATAAATCTAAAAAGTTATAGACAACTAAAAATGAGTTAATTGAAGAGGAACTTCCACATTGTTTTTTATTGGGCTGTTTTGGTAAAGTTTTTGCATAATACACTATTTTCAGACAGTTGCATATTAACCATTTGCATTTGCTCCAACTCTGTTATCTACTTCCTAATCTTTTTAGACAAACACCCTGATTCCTTGACATACTGCCTTGGCTCAGTCCTAATAACCAACCTGGACATTTTGACTATTGAAAGGAACAGACTTCATTAGCATTGCCATAAAGCATCAGCTCGGTGTGGTTATTGAGCAGGGGAAGTCACCCAAAATATCACCTGACTGACAACCATGCCGGCCTCCACATCTGCAGATAAAGGATGTTTTCTGAACCAAAATTAGATAAAACTAGGTTTAGGTAATGCCGATCTACATTACTGTATACAGAGCTGGGGTTTATGCTCAATTTTGGGAATTGGTAACATTCTCAGCATCTTTCGGTGGAGACATTTAAACAGGTGACTCAGGGCACTTATCTGTGTTGAATTTTAGGAGCCTTCTTCTCCTATTATTTTTAATAATATCTAGGAAAGCTTACATCCATAGAGATTAACAGAAGACAGAGAAGACAGCAGGAAAAGTTAGCCACCATCTGTCAAATTTTGGAAGATATCTTGCTTCTGCACTATGTCCAGTCCTGTGTAACAGACTACTGTTCAAGCACAGTAGTTCTAAATATAAATATTTTATGTTAAAAAAAAAATGCATTTTAATACACAAAAATACATTAAACACAGTTCTAAAACATATTAATATAAAAAAAAGCTTTTGAAGAATACTATTAAGCGATCCATTCCTTTGTCGCCAGGTATTTCTATTGTGAGTATTGTGCAAGTCGGTTTTCCCATATCAATGACACATTTAAAGACAAATAAAATGAGGACAAGATGAGCAGCCAAGATAATCATTCGTTCGGAATCCTGATCAACCACTGTTCCTGAAATAGATCTCAATAAGAGAACAGAGGATGATGCAAATGCCGTGCATTATATCTATATGTTTCATTGTCAGATTCTTAATGTAATATTACATTCAGTAATGAAAATGAATATAATACAATCTGAGCCATGGAAATATTCAGATGTATATGTAAGTCCCTTTTTAGTGAAAAAATAGAAGTTATTAATAATATAGTGAATTGGTTCATTAAATATTAAGTTTGTTTACAATATCTCTTGTTTGTTTGTTTTTTTTGTACCTTTTTAATCATGTTTTTTACTTTATTTAAATCTCCTCTCCTATGATTATAGATAGGCTCTAATGTTACTGGAAATTTTTTTTAATATATATATATATGTACTGTTTATATATATTTTATATATAATCAATATGTGTGTACAAACAAAAATGAAGTAGCTGCTCCTTTTTTGTCAACAGATCCACATGAAGGTGGTGACACAGTTTAACCCCTATTGGCATGAAATCTGAATCACTGAAGGGTGATCCATCTGGAACAGACTGAGATAAGAGGTGTCCTGTGTTAATAAACAGGCTTCCTCTACACCTCAGCAGCGCTTTCCTTTTCTAAACAGTCTTCCTTTAATGTTTCTGCACAGTTTTTCCATTAACTCAAACGTCATGCCTTGGGGGGGGGGGGGGGGAGTCATCACTGGATGCAAAGCACGTTTCAAAATAAAGCTGGACACCTGCTTTGGAAAAGAATAGCTCTGGCAATAAAGTTCCCACTTCCTTGGCCAGTGATCGCTCGGCTCGTATGTTCTCCTCTGCAGCATGGAAGCTGCGGGAAGGAGAAAGCCCCTTCTCCTTGGGATAAGACTTAACCAACAAACGCACACGTGGTTATCTAAATATTACTGAACATATAGACGTAAAAAAAAACACAGTCCAATGATCAATCTGTGGTTTAAAAGTTATAAAAGAATATTTCCTTAAATACAATAAATGACTAAGAGCAATATAGATAACAGAATGATGTATTAAGAGAGCGCTAACACTATAGAGCAAATATAATAGATAGATAGATAGATAGATAGATAGATAGATAGATAGATAGACAGACAGACAGACAGACAGATAGATAGATAGATAGATAGATAGATAGATAAAAAAGAAAGAAAGATAGATAGATAGACAGATAGATAGATAGATACAATAGATAGATACATACAATAGATAGATAGATAGATAGATAGATAGATACAATAGATAGACAGACAGATAAAATAGATAGATAGACAGACAGACAGACAGACAGACAGATAGATAGATAGATAGATAGATAGATACTTAGCACTTTACACTTTGCAGTATAATAGGGGAATAGTACAGTAGTCTACTAACATTATGATGAAAGAAGTTGCTGTTCCAAAGAGCTTACAGTCTAAGATAGATAGATAGATAAAAAAGAAAGATAGATAGATAGATAGATAGATAAAAAGAAAGATAGATAGATAGATACAATAGATAGATAGATAGATAGATAGATAGATACGAATAGATAGATACATCCAATAGATAGATAGATAGATACAATAGATAGACAGACAGATAAAATAGATAGATAGACAGACAGACAGACAGACAGACAGATAGATAGATAGATAGATAGATAGATACTTAGCACTTTACACTTTGCAGTATAATAGGGGAATAGTACAGTAGTCTACTAACATTATGATGAAAGAAGTTGCTGTTCCAAAGAGCTTACAGTCTAAGTATCAGTATAGAGATTAAAAGAGAGCTTGATTTAAAAAAAAAGAAAACAACAATGTTAAAAGTCTATATATTTTTCTTGGGGATTTAACTGAGGCTTTGGGATGCCCAGAGGATGCTACTGGATACAATTTCTTATGTGTATGACATAATATTTAATATAATGATATAATAATATCTCATTTTTTCAGTTTCTCTCTCCATACTTTTTCCTTTTGAAAGAATGAAAACCACATGATGACAATTTCAACCAATTTAATTCTACCCTCAATCGTTGTTAATTAACTTAGACAAGCGATAGGACAAAAGTATTTCCATGATAGTAAATCCGTGGAATCGGGGAACTATAGGCAGGTGTCTCTGAATAAAGCACGCACCGGGGGGGTGTGGGGTGTGAGTGACCTGCGATTACATCCGTGATGAAGCCCTGTAAACACATATATGTGTGAAGACTTGAAGGAGACATTAAGGATTAGGACTGCAAGACAGCCATAGAAAGTAACCCAGAGAGGAAACGGTAGAAAACACGTCTCTGCATCAGCCCGTCATCTGCTAACAAGCTGTAAAGATTTCCAGTGACAAGTTGTCACATTAGTTTAGTGAAACTGAAGTAGCACTTATCCCCTTTCCTGTGTTTAATCTCTCCCTGCGCCTCACAGAAACATGCTACTGCGTTTAATAGGATTAGTTTAGTTCACTTTCTCCCTCGCCTTTTCTGTTTAGACAATTCTATCAAGATCTTTAGGGGGAGAAAAAAAAAGAAATATCTCCTGCTGCGCCACCTAACCACCTCATTGAAATCGAGTCCTCACCGCATTTCTCCGAGGAGCCTGGGATTCTACTTAATTTAATTAGTTTGCTGACGGCCCCAGCTACATTTATTGCATGCGTTTAACATTTACTGAAGAACTCTGGTGGTTCCAGATATCAGCTAATTCCAGATCACCGTCAGCATAGGAGTATTTTTCCCTGCATTTATTTCAAGATATATCCACCAAATGTGATCATAAGAGGTGACATCATGGAGAATGCGTCTAATGGGCAACAGCAAAGGCGACGGGAGAGAGAATGGTTCTTTCTCAGCTGCTTGTAAATGGAATGGGTAAGCCAGTAGCTTCATCATATGAGCCAAGTCGGTTCTGAGCCAAACTCACTGATACTAGCATGAGTGAGGCCCAACAACGAGCAGGAGAAAGAGCTTCAACTGTAACAGCTCCCTGAATGACTCCGACTTCACTTTTCCGTTCTTGATAAGATGGGAGAACCAGATGTTTGGCTTAAGTCCTCATCGGCTTACCCAGTTCCACAGAAGACTGATACTGGTCTTCTTGTCTCTTGGTGAAATCAGCCACCTAGATGCATAAGATCACAGATCTATTCCTTTGGCAGTATGTGCCACCGGTAGTACTATATAAAACCATGGTATGGCTAATTGTTCCCTTGAAAGTGTAAAATCCACCAAAAGTCAACTTAAAACATGAAGGGGCACCTCTAAAACCAAAGAGGATTGGCAACCCTACTTCAAGTCAACCAAATGAACTTTGTGGTTTGGAATCCTACCATTTAAAATAATAAGACATGGAATATTTGTGTTGCCCAAACATCCTGGCAGTAACTTAGATATTCATCCATCACAAATAGAACTCCCCAGAATACACTGCGTCCTAACATTCTGAGGTGGTCAGTGATGGTTTGGAAAGGTACTTCTAACTACTCGATGTATGTGAAAAAAATCCCTTTCGATTACTGATTATTAGTTACGGATATAATTTTTCCTCCTACATGAAAACATTTCCCATGGTTTTCTAGTTTGAACAGTTTGCGGGAAACAATGTCTTGCAATTGTTGAACATTCAATATGGGGCAAGTGTATAGTTGGGAAATTCTGCAAATTACCCCCATGCATTTGCAAAATGGACCACCCAAGAATTTAAAAGGACCGTACAGCATCAAAGTGCATATGGGGGCTGGAGTGAAACTTTACATCATTTTTTTTACATGCATTACACAATTTGAAATTTTTATTACTTTTATTATTATTATTGTAAAATGGCTAACCTTATTTGGCCCTTATCTTGGTCCTTGTCTTCGATTCAGGATAGCCGTAAGCCTATCCCATGCATGTTTAAATTTACTGTATTAAACCCCACCACTTCTGCTGAGAGGTTATCCCACATAACCACCACCCTCAGTGAATATCATATTATTGTGGCTCATATATATCCTATATCTGTTCACTCCAAGAAATGTATGTACTCAAACTCATGTACTGTTAGTCTTGGTAAAATCCAACACCACTCCACCACCTTGGTGCAAACAGTGGGCATCAATGTTGACGCACAAAATTTGCCATGGTTGGATGTCACAACCACCCCATGCACCTAATTGACGCCTGGATTCAGCCATGGACTTATAATGAGCTACAGCCCATGGCCAGTTGGGGACCAACATTTTAGCTATCCCCAAAATGGCAAACCATGACATTTACTTGACCAGAGGAACTTTAAGGTCCATATGGCAGCCACAATGGGAAACAGACACGGAGACATAATGGGCAGTGGTGTGACTTTTTTTTGGTATATGACAATTATTTTGACTCAATGTACTGTTACTGCATTACAACTCCCATAATCCTCAGATTCACATTTTAAAAAAAAATTATTTCTTGTTGTGGTCCCAAATTCCCATTTACCATCTCTCCATATCACTGCTGGATCTAGAGCCCAATCTTAGCGGTCGCATTTGGCCGTCCACAGCAGCCATACGTAGTAGGTGGTTTTTATTTATTATCATTATGAAACGAGGGATATGAAAGACCAGATCGGCTGAACGCTACTTCTCTGCCATCAAATTCCATGTTTCTATCTAAAGAGGCATTAACAGAAATAGCTAGGATTCCAGTTCTAAGGAATAGGCATATTTGTGGGTCACTGGTTATGCGAGCGAATGAATAGTGATCCCTCATTGTTTGTGACCTGTGTTTGTCTCATATCTCCCTCTTCTAGAAGTGTCTGAATAGTAAGCCAACCAAAGGAAGAGTGCTGACCCTTCCTAACCCTCACCTCCTGAAAGCCATTATCTCATCATGTTCACGCACACAGTACCTGATGTAGCTTGTCAGCAGATCAGATGCTGGAGAAGAAAAGGAGAGATTTATCCAGGATGTGAATTGTCAACTCTCCTAAAGTCAGCTGCATTCTGTTGGTTTAAAGGCAGAAAACGAGAGAACCATCCATAACCGAACCGCTTTGTAACCGCTGCTTAGTTATCTTGTTATTTGCAATCGATGATGTCAAAGGAAACATTTAAAACACAATCTTCATTGTTTTGCTGTCATGCCTTAAACTCGGAATGTTTCAGTAAACTTTAGGACATGATGTCATCAAGTTTATTATCATTCTGAAGCAATTGGCGAGACTTAAAATTTTAGATAGATGGACTTTAGGGGCTTTTGTGTATGTAATGTGTGTTTTTTTACATATACTAGAACTTTTATGAGTTAATAAAGTAGAATCCTTTTAAAACGGCACTAAGATGGGGGATAATTCTTAGAGTCTTTATTTGAGATGTTGTTTACCGTTAATATCTATAGATAATATTGTTACAGATAATGTTAGTAAATGTTGTCTCGGTAAAGTAAATAGAATCTTGAGTGCGTACTAACATTCCGGTGAGTTTATGGATTAAGTAGCAGTGTATCTGTAATGCAGAAAGGGTTATCAGAAATTAACCTGATATTTATCTTTCAGAAATAAATTTAGATTATTTTTTTTAGCATATGTGATATAAGGAATTGCTGGTGAAACATTGTTTGAATGAAGACATCGATTTGAAGCTGACTGGCAGCCTGAGAGCAAGGATCGGATTATAGAACCGGCTGCTTAGCGTGGGTTAGTGGCTTTCCCTAACCCTGAAAAATTCAAAAAGTAAATATTTCAAGTAAAAAATGGGAAGTGAGAGAGAAGAGTATTTTCATGCTTCCGATATTTATTCATTTATTTTTCCTTTAATATATAGCTCTCTACGATAAAGACGGCAAGTATTTACAAGTTATGGAATAATTCCTAACAATTGGTTAGAATACCTGAGAACTCTACGGTGGATTGCGGGAGCGGGGTCCTGACGCGGCCCCCTTCCCGCCGATTTCCCCTTTAAATTGGGGTGTTTCCCGTGATGTCAGCAGTCCTGGCCGCGTCCCGCAAGAGTAGGCTCCGGATATCCGGAGCCCACAAGTTTCCACGCATGTTGGTTACGCATGTTGGTTAGGTGTCCATTTTTATGGATGTCATTTTATTTCTCTATAACCTATTAAAATATTATATTCCTAGTAATAGTATTCCTTCCTCATTTACCCTCTATTTCCTCACTTTTTGGGTGTTTTTATAGGTGATATACATTACCTGTTGTTTAGTAACGTGTATTGCGTCATTCGGTCTCCTTATGCAAAGCTCCCAGAATCCATTGCTGCAATGTGCTGCTTGACACTTTACGTCATGCTGCAAAATCAGCATGAAGCGGGTTAATTGTGGGCGCTGACTCGAAACATGTTTGTATATATTCCGGTATATATATTTAATTCCTATAGAATGTCATTGTCACATTGTTTCTCTGAGAATAACAAGCGTATCCGCTTGATGAATTCACCACATAAAAGGTGATCCCCTTTATACACAGTTTACAGATTTTATCACCGGCTGTGACCTCCTTAACTGTAGGGCCGGTTACTTATAAATCGTAGTGAATAAGTAAGTTGAAGGGTGAGGCTGCAGCTGCCCTGCTTCTCTGTGGTCCGACAACTCTTGCCACTCATTAGCTGCTTAAAACAGCCAATCAGCGGCAGGAAAGCACTCCCTGTTGAAAGGATTGGTAAGGCATTCTGCAGAATCGCCTCCCCATTCATTTACAAGGGGGACACCACGACAATTGAAAGGGGCCATGCAGCTATCATATGCATTATATGGCGATTTAATGTTTGGGGGTCTCCCTTCATGACACAGTAGGTGTCTTGGTAGATCGCCTGGGGCTCTCACGCAAGCAGTGCTGGAGCCGGCTGGCAGCGTGGAGTTGGGGTGCGGAAAATGCATATGGGGGATTTTGTTGAACCCCTCCATATATTTCCTAACGGACATCAATGCTTATTTAAGGGGGACACTCAGTTATATGCATTAAGGGGCATATGATGGCATTTATCTATACGGACATACAAAGCTGTGGCATCTGCCACGCCGCAGTCCTTTTCCTATTATGACCTGGGATCTATTCACTAACATATAAAATAAATGATAAACGGCGAGGCTTCTCATCACAGTGAAGGGTTATCTGTTCAAAATGCCCGCAGCCTTCCCTTTCTAACATATGTTTAGTTTCACTCCATTTATCACAAATCCTAATAAATTAAACAAACCTTCACACTCGCGCCGTGTTTGGGAACAGAGCTACATATATTATTTACGGTAGCAAGAAGAAAATGGGGGCTAACCTCTGTACAAATCATAAATGACACTAAACAACGACCCCCCTACACCTTGTGACATGATCTATAAATTATCGTTTACGCATTACATGCCTTAAATGATGCATGGGAAACGTATACCGAGAAAGTCAAGCCATCTGCTCAGAATTGTAACAATTTAACGTTAACTCCCAAGATTTGGTTGCCTTTTTGTTGGAAACATAGATTAAAAGGAAAAAAAACATGTAAATTATTTAGCAAAATAATTACTACCCAAATTTATGAGGTTTATAACGCCTAATGCTTCTCATTACAATGTTATTATTGTTATTAACTTTCTTTTCCATTGTGGGAATACATGAGCGGGAGAGTAGGCAGGAGAGTCGTGGTTCCAACTCACTTCACTATTCATTATGAAGGGCCAACGTTGGCACCTTTCTCCAGCAAGAAGGGCTGATCTGGCCCTGTATAATGTATAATTTAATGGGCGAGGAGACTGAGTATGCTTCACTTATTTACCTATACATTGTACAGGGCCAGTCAAGCTCCTACTGCTGGAAAATCTCACTAGGCTTAGACCTTTATAATGTGCAGTGTTGTCAAGGAGTTGAAACCTCAGCTTTCCTGCAGACTCCCCCTTTAGCAAATAAACCGCTTTTCTTTATTTCTAATGAAACAGAATCTGGTGGCAGATAGGACCCCTTCAGCCCATCTAGTCTGCCCATTTTCCCTGATGTAGAAACACAAACCTTAATCAGTCAGGAGCCATATGCCTATCCCAAGCATGTTTAAATTCCTCCACTGCATAAGCCTCTACCACTCCCGCTGGGAGGCTGTTCTATCTATCCACCACCCTCTCAGTAAAGTAAAATGTCCTTATGTTACATCTAAGCCTCTGACCCTGTAGTGTTAGATGATGGCCTCTTTTTCTATCATTTCTCTTCCTTTGAAATAAACTTTCCCTCTTGCTGCAGCCTGCTAGTGTTTGAAAATAGGGTAGGGTCTGCATAAGACGTGGAAAGTGTTACGTTAGAGGACTAAGACATCGTGAAGTGCCAGACACAGCCTTGGAATGCGTGTTGGAAAGCAGAGTGTTTTGTCTTGCTGCATCCTTATCACTGGAAGTGCAAGGCCCTTCAAGGTTATGAACCGGGCACTGCGGAAATAGTATAGTAAATCTCTCCCGGTAATCTGTAAAATGTATACTTCTTACTTCTGGGAGACGACGCTTGTAGCTGTCCGGTTATCGCAGGAAAATTGGGCACTTGGAGCAGTCCTAGTACTGAGTGACTAGATGGCTCATGTTATATTTTTTTGTTATATTATATGTTTGTTATATATATACACGCTTGATTCTGGTTTATGTCAGGATTCCTTTGTTGATTGTACATTTTTCAGAAATTCCTATGATCATTGAGTTGTAATCAATAAACGTACCCACTGATCACCTTGTTGTTAGCGTGTATACCTGGAGCTTCACTGGGTTCTTCCTGGAGGTTCCAGGCATCTCTACTGATAACCGAGCCTCTGTAGCAATGCTTTGGCCTCTGGATAAGGCGACTGGTGTCTCCTATACCCACTCCCTGCATGGTTCTAACCACTTTCTGTTGCAAAAGGACTAGCCAGGCCCCGGCGCATGTCAAGCCGCACTGACATACAATCTATTACTAAAAGACACCTGACCATTATACCTACATAAACGTGTTGGACATCCCATTCGAAAACCACGGGCATTAATATGAAGTTGGAACGGCTTCCACTCTTTTGGGAAGGCTCTCCACAAGATTCTGGGGAGTTTCTATGGGAATTTTTGCCCCTTCATCCAGTAGCACCTTGGACGAGAAGGCAATCTCCGTTCCAGTTCATCCCAAAGGTGTTCGGTGGGGTTGAGGTCAGGGCTCTGTGCGGCCGGTCAAGTTCTTCCACACCAAACTCATCCAACCATGTCTTGATGGACCTTGCTTTGTGCATCGGGGTGCAATTCATGCTGGAGCAGAAAAGGGCCTTCCTCAAAGTTGGAAGTATACTATTGTCTAAAATGTCTGTGTATGCTGTAGCATTAATATTACGTTGCGCTGGAACTAAAGGGGACAAAATCCTGAAAAACAGCCCCAGATCATCCCCCCCTTCCGCCAAACTTTACAGTAGTCACTATGCATTCCAGTGTACACAAAAGGAAAGGTTGGGATACAGCACTCGGTGAGGTGGTGCAAGAGCCAGGGTACCACCAAGCCCTTCAATAGAGAAAAAATAAAAAAAGCAGAGGCTCAGCACTCAAATGGTACGGTGGGTTTATTTCACACAGGCAACGGACAGGGGATTTTATGCACCATGCGCTTCAGCGCTCTATGGCCCAGCTCCGTGAATTTGCAATGGACTATGCTCCCATTTCCACTCCAAAATAATGGCACTTAGAGTGGACCATGGACATCTCATGAACTGACTTGTGGCAAACATGGCATCCTAACATCACTGAACTCTTCAGTACAGTCAATTCTATGGCTTATGTGCTTGATTCTATACCCCTGTTAGTAATGGGTAAGGATGAAACCCAATAATTAGGAGGGATGTCCACATACTTCTGGTCATATAGTGTCGTTCTGCCTACTTATGGCTCCTTATGAGTACTTTCTGAAGTTTTTCCAAGGTTTTCCTTTATTATACGAGCCCCTGTGAACACAAATTCTATCCCAACATGTCAATGCTTGTGATGGGCCAATAATTTACAAATGGGCAAAGTTCCATAGGGTTGTGGGATTCATACCCGGCAAACATTCCAAGCTCCATCGAGAAAAGAGTGGCAGAGAAGAGAGGGGCAGAAGTATCCGGGTCCCCAAGAGGCAATAACCTCACTGAAGAGGGTGATTCGGGAGGCATGAAATCCCTGGTATTATATCAGAGGTTGGATTCTAAAAAGTTTCCCTTTGAAACATTGTGTCACAAGGCAGTCATGTAACCCTTATGGGGCGAGCCGGCCATGGCTAGTAAATTGTGTATTTTAATAAATTGATAGTAGCGATCTTTAAGGTATAATTATCTTCGCATTTCTGTTTAAAAAACTGTATATCCAGTCTTTTTATAAATATGACATTTCAGCTTCATCTCTTGTGCTGATGAATTATTATTCATTTGATATCAAGTCGCAGGTGTGATTGGTGCGATTGCAGAATTCGCGTGATTCGGGAATTTCGATGGAATAAAGTGGGGGGGGGCATCGAAAGTACAACAATTTGCTCATGGGCTAAAATTGACTAAAATCTATTGTTTCCAAATTCCTATATGTTGGACGCGCGATTGCAGCGTCTCTCTCTCGTTGCTGAAATAGTCCTGCAAATTGTGATGAGGAGGTCTGTTTTGCAGCAGAGAGCTCTCTACTGTTATAAAACACCAATTACATCAACCTATTTTCAGCGAAAAGGACGGGGAATTGTGTGTTAGAGAACGGCTAGGATTTATTTTCTTGTTTGATTAATCAGGAAGTACCGGAGAATGACATTGCTCAATTGTCCTTTGGTAAAAGGGGATGTTGGAAATGAAAAGGTCTGTTTCCTGTGTTAAAAAACATGTTGCAGTCTTTCTTTGACATTTGGGGACCTTGTTGCTTTTTTTTTTTTTTTTTTTACCTCTTTTTTTGTGTTTTTTTCTTATTTCTGTTCTCGAACATACGTGTCGTTTCATATATGTACATGCTAAGAACCCTTTCAGCGCCACGAACGTGTTGTAAAAAAGACAACCGTCTACCATGTTAAATTAAGCCTTGTCCGCCGCAAACCCTATGGGGATCTCCAAAAACGTTTTAGGTTTAAGCGAAGGACATTAGACATGCAGTGTTGGAAATGCACATTGGAGCAAAGTGGAGCAATCGCCAAGGCAACCACTTTGCTCCAGAGCCAATTTTTGTATTGAACCATTGAGTGACGCACCGACGTATGTTATATCAATGCCATTGGTTGATAATTGCCCCCCCCACCCCCCCGGCGCTGTTCCCTGCGTTATAAGTAGGATGTTCTCTCTGGATTTACCCCAAACCTTGGACGGTAATGGCCTCGGGCCGCGCATGGCGGTATTTGCCGCCGATGTGTAATCATTAGTAGTTTCTATACTATGCTGAGCATTTTATTTATATAGCAAAAGATGGGTTGCGGAGACTGGCAAATAATTAACTCAATGCTTTCTGGATACAATTACAATATAAAGGTTTTCCAAAGGGACGAAAAAAAATTTTCAGAATAAAAATATTTGGTACCCTCAACAATTGGGTTATAATGTGAAGAAGTCTGTAGCCTCATCAGTCCGTGGTAATGGTAACAAAATATTAATATCAACATATTTTTTAGAATTTGAACAGGAACTTGATTTTTCTGTAATTTTTTAATTTTTTTTGCATTGAGTGTAATTCAGCCGTCTCATCCATAATAGTTCAATCGAGGATACTTTTAACCCTCTTTGCAGTGACAAAAACGGATTAAAACGGAAATACCGAATTTCTGCCCAATCCAAGTTAGCAAAAGCCAATGGGGACCATAATAATACATGGCGCATGTCACTAAAATCTTTACATTGTACACCGAAATGTTAGCTGCGGATTAACTGTTTCCCTGCCAGGGGGCTTCCGACACGTCAAAACACGCTTTTATTAAAATGCGTGGAAAACTGGAAAAACAGCATTATAAAGGTGTTCTGTATTCTAAACAGCTATAGAACATTTAGCTAGTAGTTTATAATGTTTACGATGGGTATTTGAATATCTCCCATACTCTGCCCATATTAGAAAAACCTACACGCAAGCCACAAAACGTTTGCCACGGACTCTTGTGGACTTTTATAGTTTTCTTCCACGTAATTTTGTTAACAAAGCAAACTATTAACCAGATGAATATCTTGATAACTGTATCAAGAGACTGTCTGTCTTGAATACTTTATAAAAAATGAATAAAGATGAAGTATAGAACGTGACACTGGACCCGCACTCCCTCTCACTTATCACTTATATATATATATATATAATATATAATATATATATATTATATATTATATATAATATATATATATTATATATTATATATAATATATATATTATATATTATATATAATATATATATGTATATATATATATATATGCGCTCTGAATATTTTCTTCTTAAAATGACTACATTTGTCCTCGTAATAGGATTACGTTTACGTTTAAGGAGTAAGTTTATGTGTCGACATGCCTGATTTGGTGCGCAGACTAACTGTTATTGCCTAATCTTGCCACTCCGAACCCATCAGGGAAATCAGACTGACTGGTGCTGATATAACATAGGCGATAGCGTGTCACTAGAGAGGACACTTGTGTAGTAATCTGGATGCAACGGAGTCACTGGCGGTATTTTACGTTTAGCTCCCGTTAATGCCTATATCATTTCCGTCCATCGTGCGCGGCAGCGGGATTGTTTGATTTGCAATAATCATCATCTGCTTCCCGTGAAGCCGTATCAATGACACCGAGTGAAACCAGGCTGTGCGGTGGAAGCATATTATCAGTCGCCGTACCGTGCCGGATTTTAGTAAACTCTACACTCAGAGTACAACACCTTCGATTTTTTTTAAGATTTAGCAGTTCCACCTAATTGCCAATAAACATAGTTATTTAGACTTCATTTCAGAAGAACACGGAATGCTGATAAAGAAAAAGTAGCGCCGTCCTGAGATAATTAAAAATAAATACCTGCTGTCGCTCGTCACGCTTCCCATTATAATATATGATATTTTGGCTTATTTTTCTAGAAACATTTCTTAAAATATTTTCTTTAGAGGGTATACGTCCAAATTTAAATAGTATTGCGACGATTGGAAAATCCTACTGCAGGAAACTGATCCTTTCCTGCAATTTCAAGCTGATTTGTTATGTAGGTCAAGTTTGACCTTTAAATGCCAGAGTTGTTGGGTGGGTGGGGGGGCAGCTAGATAAACTACGCAAGTAAGTTTCATTTAATAGATCGATAGGCAATTCGCTATTTTTTTTTTATGAAACGCACAAAATACCAGCAAGAAAAATACATATATCAAGTTTAATTCAACCTATTGAGATATCCTTTTTTTTAAGTAAAAAAAAAACTTAAATATTGCACTGGATCAAAAATGTCGCTTTTAATCTCCAAAGTGTCTTGGTTACAATTTGTCGGCATGTTCAACCAGTCGCAATGCATGCGACGCATTTACAATGGCGTATAGACGCTGTGGCTTCCGTATAGACATTTTTTCCATGTCTATACGAAAACAGAGATTTCCGAGGAAGCCGCTCACAGGAGTGCCTTAAGTTGTACCGGTTATGTCCTCGTGATGTAGAAGCTATCAAAATTAACTTTTTGGGGGGGGGGCTGTTGTTGTTGAAAGTAGAGTAAGCCCCCCACACACACACATTCTGCGCGAGATGCTCAAACCTTGCGAAAGTCGCCAACACTTTTCCTAGCCACTTGGAGCAGCAAAATCCTAAATGGGTGATTAAAAAAAAAATAATAATTCATTCGCCTCAATAAACGGGCTTGTATAAGACTCCTCCTTCTCTGTCCCCTTCTGTTTTCCCCTGTTTTTTTTTTTTTTGTTCTTCTCCAAGTTGACTGTTAACTATCCCCCCTTGCATCTGAAGTCGTCTCCTGATTGGTGTGATCTGCCTCCGTTACGTCAGCCGGAGTGTGACGTGCAGTCTTCCTGTTTCCTCCAGCTGTGTCTTAAAGTAAATCTTGTTGTAGTGTGGAGCCTCAGCTGAGCTCTGCCTGCAGAAATAATACAATTACTGCCAGGCAAAGGAGAGCAGCACAAAAGATCCCTCTCCGTCTCTCCGTGTCTCTATCTCTCTCCACTCTGCCTTCTGTTTGCTCTCTGTCAGACTCACGCGCACACACACACACATACTCACCCCCTGTCCCTTAGTCATTCAGTCGCACACACACACTCTCCCTCCCTTGTCAAATTGTACTATTCATCAGCAGATATTCAAGGCTGTGTGCTTTCTCTGTTCCACGGGCAAACCGGATCGGTTCCATCGCTCACCGGGTAAGTATCCCCTCTACTATTTTTATTTCAAATACCCGCACCCTTTTTTTTACAGCCTAAGCTGTTTTAATCGTTTTCACGGCTATTTATCAAAACGTGAAACTTTAAAGATATTTGTGCTGACCGGGGTAGTTTTCATGTTAAGTAGTGCATTGGAAGCCAACTTCTTTTTTAAGCAGCGCTTGTTTAGACTTGGGTAAATGTTAAAAATGTATATTATATATCGTCTTTGTTTTCTTTAACATTTTAAACTCCAACCTTAGTTTTTTTTCGTTTTTTTTCTGCTTGTTAAAAATACCTTCTATGTTATCCATACAATTCTGAAATGCCTTGTTCCTTTTTTTTTTTTTTTTTACTTGTTATCACAGAAAAAAAAAACCAACCCAGAGATTATTATTATTATTATTACTACGTCGGGTTAAGGCAGAAATATGTCCAGTAGTTACTTTTTGTTTAATTCATTTACAGCTCTTAAGTTTTTTTATATTTCTTTTATTGTATTTTTTTTATTAACTGAAATGTATTCGCACCGTCCGTGTAGTTCTGGATTGAGTGTGACTAATTTCTAGCTTTAGAATGATAAAAAGCAGCGCCCTGTATCCTTTGAGTGCCGAGCGCCTGTTGGCGAGACGCGATACGTAGTCGTGTCCTCGGCGTCGGAGAGGTTAAGGATGGGTGAGTTTTGAAGTTGCCCTTTATGAGAATTGATCTAAAACGCGAAGGCTCGTTTGGGCGCGTTAGTTGTGTCTGAACGGCGTGCATTTGAAGCTGAGGAGCAGCTCATCTCGGATCAAGTGCATTTCAGCGTGAAAAGAACTGCTTCTAGTGGTAACGTTTTCAAGTCACCGAGAAAGCACATGCTGCAGCTTACTGCCGTAGTGCTGAATCTGAAAGCATACGTTCGTTTTCTTGTTGAAGTTTGGCACGGGGCTGCAGCCGGTATCCATGCATGCAAATCAGTCCAGCACTGCGTTCACATGTCATTTTCTCCTTTCTTTTTTTTTTTCCCACCGTTTAATTTTCGTTCCCTATTCTTTATGTAGTCCTTTAAGAATGAATTCCCTTTTTTTCCGAGACAGCCGATGACTCATTTACTCATTTTCTTTTCTTCTTCTTCTCCTTCTTTTTTTAAGTTTGTTTTTTTTTAATTCACCCCCCCCCCTTCCTTTCTGTCTGTAAATCTATTGTAAGACCATAACATAATGCGCATGGGCGACATCAGACAGGTGCGTTGTGTCAAGAAAGACAGGTGCAAGTTTTTCGTTCGCCACAATCTTACCAGCCGGCTATTGTTGAGAGCTTTATGAATTTATGGTCAGTGCTTAGATAAGGAGAGAGAGAGAATAACAGAGACTTTCAGATGACATCCCGGTGAGATACTTTGTATAAAGCTTATTTGCATGCTAAGTACAGGTTGCCTTATTAATCGGCATCTTACGCAAAGTAAGGGGGGGGGGATATTGTTTCACTTACTAGGACACTTTTAAGTGAAACCATATGTTTTGTGTTACACGCTGTCACATTGACGAAGGTCTTTAGCTCGGGACACAGAACACTTGTTAGTCTTCGTTCTTAATTCCTTGTTTGTAAAATCCTCTAATTTGCTTGTAAACTTTTAGAGGAGATAATTGGCCGTTTGACGCGGTTTGACTCGTTGCGTATGTTTTTGTATCGAAACGTTTGCCTTTTTTTTGGTGACTTTTCACATTCTAACGACCCTAACCTTTCAAACTCTTGATGATCTTGTGGATGTGTAAACCCCCCCCCACCCCCCGGAATCGAGTGTAACTTTGTAACCGTCTTGACTAAGGTTTAGTGACTTTTCGTCATATCGGTCTCTCTGTCCATCTGTCTATTTATCTATCATCGTCCTGTTAGTCGAGTAGGGTCTGTCTGTCTGTCTATGTATCTATCGTGAGCCTGTTAGATGAGACTAATAAATATGGCGGTTGTTATAAGATGTTTTCTGTAGAAAATAGGTTGCGCCATGAGTGGAACTGAGAGATATTTGGGCAGTAACATATTTTTTGGGCATAATTAAAGCCAAGTCTATTACCAGCCTAAGAGAGCAGGTGTTGGTGTTCTCCCAGTTATAGCGACTAAAGGTGTTTCCGCTATGAAATAAATAAGTACTAGTCGTCTAGGGTGAGTGGATGCTAAGCTCTTTTAGTGTGAGGATACTTGAGATGTACAGTTTAGCGTTTAGTTTAAGTTAAGTCTGGAGTTCACCTTGAAGCCATGTAAGTTATGTGATCTTTTTGAAACAACAAAAGCTTATCTATGTCAGTTGCACCTTTGATTTGAATGCCCTTTCGTACGTTTAACACTTCTGCTTTTTATTAATGATACGTGGAGGAACTTCAGATATAACGATGTAAATGTAATCGCCAAAGCAGGGAAACCATGATGCCTTTTATTGTGGGCGACGTCAATGATCCCATCTGGCACCACCAGCACTTAACGCTGTGAGACTGTCCTCGGCGCGGTCACCATGTTTTATATATATATATGGCTATCTATTCACAAGGAGTTAAAGTGCACTTTAGAAGGGCCTGCGCGGCAGGTGCGATGTGTAGCACGTTCAAGGAATCATTTAAAGTATTTTGCCTCTTCGATTTCATGCAATAAAAAAAAAGGTGATCCTGGCCACCCCATTTTCCATCACGCTATAGCCCAGCACTCATAATCTATGCTGACTGCGAAGGTAGCCAAGGTCGGGTTCTCGTTAGAGGTAGTCAAATTAGCACGGTAAAATTTACATTTATAAACTCTGCCGCCCAGTGTGCACTCAGGTCTTTCCATTTATTTCAATGGAGTATTTTTTTTCTGTTTATTTTAAGCATTAACCATAAATTAAGATTTTAGCGTGACTTAGTCACTTAGTATGACACTTTGTATAACGCTATAGAAAACGAGTATAACTGAAGTCAGCGGTGTTCAGCAAATGCATCGAGGCAACTTTTTCTGTAGCCCCCGTCCCCCGGCACTGAAATAGTTAAACATCAGGGAAGGATACATTGCATTTCCCAGGGAAAAGGGCAATTAGGGGTTTGTATACAACACACATTTTTGATGGTAAATACCAATCCTGCCCAACAGTATCAGAAAGAAAAAAAAAAACCCACTGTAAGATCTATCGGTATCATCCATTTATAATGATCATTTATTGGACCGGTTCTGGTCAGCTGGTCAGGAACTATTTTTTTGTAGCAGAGTCTTAAACATTTATTCAGGAAAAAAAAATAAGAAAAGAAATATCCTTCATATTAAAAGCAGATTTTTTTTTTTAATTTTTGGAAAAAAAATATATAAACATCTGTAAATTGTAATGAGCGAGCATGAAGCCAATAGATTATGTGATAAATATTATATACCGCAGAACATCCCGCTTTTGTCAAAACGATTCAAAATGAATTCTTGATCTCTTATATCAACAACGTAATAGATGGTTCATTTTAACAATTAGAATTACAGAATAAAATATCGAATGTATAACGCTGGCGGCAAAATAATTTTAAAAATTAGCTATTTCACTTCTTTTACCATTTAAAAAAGCTAAGTCTTGCATTTTTCAATTACAAAGCAAAGTGCACCCCAGGTAAATACTTTTTGAGATCTTTTGAAGTTATAGAAACGTTGGCAACAAGTTCTTTTTCTGACACTGATAGCATTTTCAGTATTATAGACAAATTGCGTTCGCTAAAAGAGAGAGATTTTGTGTATACATTGAGATATTGGAATTTATTTTCTTTTATTTCCTGAACAATCCATACGATATTTTGTAAATATTTTTTTAATATTTTTGTTTGATTTATTCAGGTATTCTTTTTAAAGTAAGACGTAATGCCTGTAGTTTGGATTAGTTCATTTCTTTAAATTATTTTTTTTCCGTTTTAATTATATAAAATTTTCCCAAGGTTCTATGAACATATAAAATCATAAATCTCAAATTCATGTGTGTTAAAAAAAAAAGTGAGAAAGCTTAAATGCTATAATTAAACTTTATAATTGTGTTCCCCCGAAATGAATGAACAGATGGATCAGCGATTTGGCTATTTGCCTAAATTATAAATAACATATTTGATTTATATTTTACAAAATCAACACAAGTCAACATGCAATCACACGTGTTATATATAGGTCCTAGACCGGCAGATGCAGATCAGAACAAAAAAAAAATCTGATTTTATCCATATTTACATAAAGTTACAGCGATATAAGCCTAGGAAATGTTCATTTTTTTTTTATTTCATTTTTTGATGGTCAACTTTTTCATTAATGCACATTAACTTATTAAAAGCCTACAAGAAAGAACGAATGAATGTTCAGGTCTGCAGCAATATAACTTTTCCTGATTTTTTTTTTACATTAATTTAGTTATTTGATCAAAATGCTTATTATCAATGTGAACAGCTAAATTATTAGGTTTAAGGAAATCGGAATTATATATATACGCGTACATACATACACACATACTTACACTCATACATACATACATGCACTGCTTCTAAAACTGTATACCGTTAACTCTTTCACAGCCACAGGAGTGCATTACGAATCCATACATGACCCTCTCTCTTCTGACACTTAATAGCCAAAGAACTCCAATATAATATTGATATAAATCCTATATATTTAGTGGTTAAAAGGTAAACCGGTCGATTTCCAGGCCTCTAAAGAGACATGATATATATAAATAAATATATTATATTATATATATATTATAATATAATTGAAAGTTATGTCCATCGTCCTCTTCAGCGACACGATGGACTCTCTGTTTCGGGAGGTGGACTTTGTTTTTAAAGGTTCATTTTAAGCTCTTAATTTCAAGTTGTCAGAAATACAAACAAACGCTGTGTTCCTTTTTTAACAAAAAGCTCTGACACCGTAGCCTTGAGACAGCTTTCAGCTGCCACACTGTATGCAATTCCCCCTTGCCTTTAAAGATATATGCTTGCCCCCTTCTATTTGTTCCGAGCCCGCTAAATATTGTCTCGAGGTTGACAATTTTGTCACGCTGAAATGACGCCTGTTTGCATGAATAGTCATCTTTTAAAGCTAGCCACAGATGCAGTCCTAGGGAGCGCGTAGATGTTTTTACAGGTGAACCGAAAGACATGGGACTCGTTGCCAAAAAGTCTTCCCGCTGCCTTTGGCAATGTACCCTGTGATTTCCAAGATGTGCTCTGTTAAGCAAATGCACAGGTTAGTGCTAGATAAACACTGTTTGAAAAATAGTCCTAATTTTTACTAAATTTTATGACCGTGGGGAAATTAAAAAAAAAAGAGGAGCCGCAAGGTTTTTTGTGCATGCGCGACCTCAGAAGTTTATTAGCCACAAGTGACTTGTTAAGTACTTTTTGTTACCTTTTTTTTTTTAAACGGTATTCCAAAAGGAAAAAAAAATAACATTTGGGAATGAGATGAAAGCGTCTTCCGTTCTCTTCCGTTGTACCCCTGTTATTCCGTTCGCATTATCCCGCGCTGTCTATCTACGCCACAGGGAACAAAATGTGTTGATGGATAATAGCGGAGTCACTTGGCACCCATATCACTTGTTTATAAAAGGTATCCTTACTGGCCAGTGGCAGCCCTTCCCAGAAAGTCACGGGCAAGCCAAGGAGACAGAAAAGGGTTTTATATTAACGACAGGAACTACACATTAACACAGTACTAATTTATAACAGGCGCTTAACCACTTTCACTGCTTCATAGGAGTAACTAAACTTTATCTCTTTATCTGGACGTTAAATGGTTAAGCTTACTGTCATCCATGTAGATATTTTATTGGATTAGAGACCCCTTATAGCACCAGACATATCAAAGCGAATTGATCCCCCCCCCAGGCTATGGACCTGTTCTCGCAATCTGATTTAGGCAACCTCTGTACTTCCAACTCTGTAAACTACAATCCCCAGCATCCTCCATCAGTATGTATATTATAGAAAGGGACAGAAAGGGAGATCAACGGCTTAAGGGGCAAAATTTGCCCATGCCGCCTAGCAATATAAGTGCCTGATCTGTGTTAGGGCCCCAGAGCTGAAGTCCAGCATTCATACAAGCACACCTTTTGGGCATCGTGTACCTGGGGCTGATGGGAATTGTCTTCGATGACAAATGGAGTCCCAGGTCGCATATCCCTGATCCTAGTAATAACAGTTTGCGCCGATATTGTCTTATTGCTATTTTTCATGGGGTTTTTGTTTTACATTTGAAACCCGTAGAAGTTCTTATTTTTATAATCTGCTGAAAAATGTATTGAGAGTCCCCCCAAAAAATGTGTGACTTCTTTTAAAATACTAAACCTTTTTTAGCAAAGGATTATTTCGACTTTCCGTTGCATTGTCCCTACAATCTATTGTTTCTTTTGGCCGATAAACCCGTTTGAAAAAGGCATAATATTACTTGTACTTACGCATTTTTATTGCTATTTTATTTTTTGTGTTTTTTATGTATGTGTGTGTGTGTGTATGTATGTGGTGTGTGTGTGTGTGTGTGTGTGTGTGTGTGCGCAAATCTTAATCCTTTTTAAACCGGTGAAGCCGAAATATTTAAAAATGTTTCATTTCAAGCATAGTGAATAATAAATTGCAATAATTGTAATGTGTCATAAATCCCAGAGTCTATGCATTTTGCATTTTATTCGGGATTGAGGTCAGGAAATTTGGAGAAATTTAAAGAAAATGATTCATCAGTCCTTTTGTTCTGTTGGCCAGGGTCCCAGGATTCTCGAGCTGTGCCCAGCTGACAAGCTTTTGAAGATGACACAATAACAGTCCAGTGATGCCTGACCATGACAGCACAGCCCTCTTAAGCAGGCAAACCAAGAGAAGAAGAGTTGACATTGGAGTGAAAAGGACTGTAGGGACAGCATCTGCATTTTTTGCTAAAGCGAGAGCAACCTTTTTCAGTGCCATGAATCCCCAAGGTTCTGAGCAGGATGTTGAGTATTCAGTGGTGCAGCATGCAGATGGGGAAAAGTCAAATGTTCTCCGCAAGCTGCTGAAGAGGGCGAACTCCTATGAAGATGCCATGATGCCTTTTCCAGGAGCAACCATAATTTCCCAGCTGTTGAAAAATAACATGAACAAAAATGGTGGCACAGAGCCCAGTTTCCAAGCCAGTGGGCTCTCCAGCACCGGCTCAGAAATACATCATGAGGATATGTGCAGCAACTCTTCAAGAGACAGCCCCCAAGAGTGTCTTTCTCCTTTTGGCAGGCCTACGATGAGCCAGTTTGATATGGATCGCTTGTGCGACGAGCACCTGAGAGCAAAGCGTGCCCGGGTTGAGAATATCATTCGAGGTATGAGCCATTCCCCAAATGTGGCATTGAGGGGCAATGAGAATGAAAGAGAGGGAGCGCCTCGCTCTATTAGCCCCCGAGAAAGCTATAGAGAAAACAAGCGCAAGCAGAAACTGCCTCAGCAGCAGCAACAGAGTTTCCAGCAGCTGGTTTCAGCGAGGAAAGAACAGAAGAGAGAGGAGCGCAGACAGCTGAAGCAGCAGCTGGAGGACATGCAGAAACAGCTGCGCCAGCTGCAGGAGAAGTTTTACCAGATCTACGATAGCACTGATTCTGAAAATAATGAAGATGGCAACCTGTCCGAAGACAGCATGCACTCTGAGATGATCGACGCTAGGGCCCAGGACTCTATGGGCAGGTCAGATAATGAAATATTTGACTTAGACCCTGGGCAGTTCCTTAACCGTGCCCGAGCTTTTATCAGGGAACACGAGCTAGCTTCAGATAATCACGCGAAACGCGAAGGAATGAAAGGCAAAGAACATTTACAAAACAATTTCAATCCTGAAGGCAAGCATTTGGCAGAAACGCTGAAGCAGGAACTGAATACTGCCATGTCACAGGTAGTGGACACTGTGGTTAAGGTTTTTGCGGCTAAACCTGTTCGCCAACTTCCTCAGGTCTTCCCACCCATCCAGATTCCTCAGGCGAGATTCGCAATCAATGGCGAGAGTCACAACTTCCACACCACCAACCATCATGCGCAGTGCTTTGGTGACGTCATCATTCCAAATCCCCTGGACACATTTGGCAATGTTCCGATGCCTAACTCTACAGACCAGACTGAAGCATTGCCCTTAGTTGTGCGCAAAAACTCTAATGACCAGCCTCCCTCTGGGCCACCACCTGGTAGCCACCACGCTGCACTGCATCAGTCTCCCCTCTCAGCGGCTGCCAGCTTCTCCTCTTCTTTCCGTCACCCTTTTCCTCTTCCACTGATGGCCTATCCATTTCAGAACCCTTTGGGTGCCCCATCATCGGCCTTTCAAGGGAAAGACAGGGCCTCCCCAGAATCCCTAGACCTAACTAGGGAGACTACAAGCCTGAGGACCAAGATGTCATCGCACCACATGAATCACCACCCTTGCTCACCAGCACACCCTCCTAGCTCGACGGAAGGCCTCTCTTTGTCCTTTATCAAATCGGAGTGCGGGGACATGCAAGATATGTCTGATATTTCACCTTATTCCGGAAGTGCAATATCCTTTTTACAGTGTTATAACAAAAAATGTTTTTTACCTTACAGTGTTCCATTCTTAAAGACGTTTGTGAAACCTTTTAGCAGACCAACGTTTACAGAGTAAGATGAAGTGTCACGTGCATTTTCAGATGAAGGGACCTCTGAGGCCTTTAAAAATGTATGTGACTCAACAAATACTCTCTAAACTATGGTCCATAGAATTGTGTAGAACACATATTTAGATTATCTTACCAGCCATATGCATTTTTACTTCCTTTTAAAATGGTTACAAGGTTTATAGCTTACTTTGTTCAGATAGACATGTCTTTTTTTTAACTGATTAACCCTTTTTGTCCTCAAAACAACCCTTCCTCGTATAAAGTATGTTACACACACGAGAAGACAATCAGTGCCAAAATGTATCTTATGTTTGTAAGTACATGTTTCTCTCTTCATCAGACCTATGACATGGAAGGCCAGTAATAGCCTCATGTATAGTGTAATAGCACCAACATTATACGCTGACATGATTAAATTCCATATAAAGCCTGAACTCTCTGATGTAGCCTTATAAAAACGTCCAAGACATCTATTATCCCCAGAAGCCGATCATTGTTTTCATTGTGATTCCTAAACGGCAATCACAAGGAGAGCAATGCAGTCGGTGATTGTGTTAGCATTGATGTAAACGCGCTGTATTCAATTTAAACCTGGACGCAATTATAGGTCGTCTGTCTATGACATCACCATCCTAACAGCAAAGTGAATTCCTTATTCTCTCTCTCGACAAGCGTTGGCTTTGATGATGGGATCTTATGAAAAATATCCTAACTTTACTTTGGTAGCCTCTGCGTTTTTCATGAGCATCTTTTAATGACCGGTAGACCTGTTCCGGCAACACTCTGCACAGCGTTATATAATAACTGATTTAAATAAATGTGTTTATAGGCCTTGCAGCGAATGGGTTACTTCTAAGCTTGTAAAATAAGCTTCATGGAACCCAAACTGTTGCCGTATAGGAACTCTTCCCTAGTTCGGTGGGAATCATACAATCATTTTAAAGCTTGATGATATTAATGATTATGTTTGTAGTGTTTTATCATTATTATATTGATCATTGATTGCATTATTTAATCACTCTATTAGTAATATAACTCTCTCTCTTTTATATATATATATATTAAAGAGAGAGAGAGAGAGAGAGTTTTTTTGGCCAAACCAAGAGAGATGCTGAAGTTCCCCTGTTTCTTATAACTGTTGCTACTTCGGAATTGTAAGACCAGGGGACATTTATATAGAGAGGTGGGGGGCTTTTATGGTTTTATAATATTTTTAAAGTGCATGGACATAAACATGACACTATTATTTTTCTTCTATTATCAATGGACTGCCTTTGGCTCGTCCTTTGCACAAAGCAGGCATTTTGAAACTGCCCCCCCCCCCCAAGTAGGAAAACAAAAAAAATCCTACGCAGAGAAAGGCCGAGGAAGCGTGAGTCAAGCGAACAGCTGACTCGCCGAATGGAAACGTTGGAAAGGTTAATTATTATAGAGGAATACAATGTTTAGTGTGTGGATATATATACGTGTGTGTGTGTGTGTGTGTGCTCAAGTGAGTAAACAAGATGCAGGTACTGATTTATTCTAACTGTATAAAGTTCTCTCCTCCTCTCCTTCAGTCTCACTCCATCTGCTTGTTATGCATGATTAACCTCTGTTGAGCCTTACATAGAAATCTTTTGTCCTTTATACACAAAGCAAATTATTTTGGAAAGCCACTGAGCACAATTAAACACAAAATTCAGCTGTATTGGGCTTCCAAATCTTGTCTTCGCAATCGCTTTTTTTTTATTCTTTCTGTAGATTTTTTTTTTTTTTTTAATATTATTGGAATATTCAGCCTAACGGAACGGAATATAGCTTTCTGTCCTTGGACGGAAAATTCCTAATGCGATGATCAGATATATGTTTATTTTTTGGGGTGTATTGCTGTCTTTCTTCACGTGCCCGTGTCATATATATATCTTCGGTTTATGGGAAAGAGCCAAAAGAAACCCTCCATTAAAATCAGTTCGAGGCTAATTTGAGTCGGGTTGGCAGTATTAGTGAACCAGAAAACTGCTCTAGGTCAGAAGGAAAATGGTTTTTGATACTCTTATAAAGCAGGCCCCAGCGGTACTAATTGCAAAAAATCATAGAATCATAGAATAAAAAGTATCATTAAAAAAATCATAAAAAATCATAAAATAAAACATTTTTAAAGAGATCTTCAGATTGGGAAATATTAGAAAGAATAGGATGTATATTTATTTACATCATTTATTTTATTTAATGACATGGATTTTATACCAAATTGTGAGTTCATTTTAACACTTCGCGTGCCAGAGTAGTTGCTCGGCCCTCTGACACAGAATGAAGAAGTGGTGTCTTAGTTGTATTCATATCTAAGCGAATAGCTTTTTTATGTGTTTGTTATATATTCGGCTTTATACAGAAATATTAGAGATTTCCTTCCTTATGCACCAAACTTTAATATGGGACCCCCTATTACATTTCCCCCACTTTTATATACAGCAGCTTGAAATTACACTTTTTTTTCGGAAACAATGCTGTTTTTGTCTAAAAGTACAGTACCAAAATCCGGGGTTTCCATTACATTTGTTGAACGTTCCACGCTGAACATTTTTTGGTACATACAATAGCGTGCTCAACATGCAGCTGAGGTGTGTTTAATTTACAAGCACCGGTATTTGGGGGGGTAAAAATAACACTAATTTGCTTTTACATTTTTGGTCCCAAATGAAAAGCGATGATTGTGAAATTCATGACAAAAATATCACATTAAAAAATAAAAATCTAACATTTCTATGTAGTGTCCCCGAATGTAAGCTGCTCCATCAGAGCTCACATCTGGTAGGTAAGTCTTAAAGTATTAATAGTTTTTTCGGATTAGTTTTGTGAACGTTTGGTGCTAGCTCTGTAATTATACGGAATGATTTTGGAAGGTGTAACAAAAAATATATATGTATAAACATTTTGCTGGATTCTGAACTTTCACAAGTTACCCAATACCATTCGGCTCAAAGACTGTGTTCAAAAAATTAGATTAAGGTTTAAGTGCCATAAATTGTATCCCCACTTCAAAGGAATTTGGCCCAATATATTTTTTATGCCCCGTTTCCCGTTGGAGGACTGATATTAAGTCGCTTGTGATAGATTTA
Source organism: Spea multiplicata (assembly GCA_009364415.1). NCBI lineage: Eukaryota > Metazoa > Chordata > Amphibia > Anura > Pelobatidae > Spea > Spea multiplicata. The sequence continues at coordinate 3,000,769 of VKOC01000005.1, forward strand.
TCTCAGATCCGGTCCATAGTATTTAGGAACCGAAATTAACAAATAGCGTTGGAAGAAAAGTCTTTCCTAATCGCAACAAAATTAGCAGAAGCGGCTGCCTTAAACCCATCCAAGCGCGCCATGTATTATGTATTAATGTTTCCCAGGTGCAAACGTGTGGCAACGGCTTGACACATAGTAATGCTTATTATTAAGTCTTATTTTTCATTTATTTATACACGGCAGACCTACACCTCAGTGCTGAATAATAGAACTACCGCAGACTTTCCTGCAATGGAGCTCAATAACATAATGAAATATGCATTTATGACTTTTATTGAGCAGATGGGGACGTTGCGCTCAAACCCCGCGCCTTTCGCTGATTGCTAAACGATGACCATTATTAGAAAAATTATTTTTTTAGTATATGGTCCATTATCGATTGCGTTTTCCTTTATGTATAGGATTCAGAAAAGGATCTTTCTATGTACCAGATACAGCAGGCTTTGTCAGAATTCCGCTTACGGCTTCATTCCATTTATGATGTTGGACGCGCGTTGGACTTTATGATTAGATGGATTAGTCAATAGATTAAACATCTATTTAATATCAACCGTAATCTTAACAAGCCTTGCATCTTGTCCCTAATGGAACACTCCAGCCCCATTTTAAGTAATATGAGTATTGGAGTCCATTTTGGACATCAAACGATTTTATTGAATGCCATGTTTTTTATGGTTTTTTTTTTTGGAGTTTAACATTTCTTTCCGATTCTCCTCCTGTCTGCTTTTACTGAAGCAAGAAGCATACTTAAGTACGCCACTCACGCATGCGCTGTGGCGATGGCCAGCTCTCTTGTTGAGATCGGTGGAAATGCTCATTTGCCTACTTGCAGCAGCCACTCACGTGTGTTCGTTGACTTTAACACACGTTAACATGTATGCGAGTTGGACTGAGTTGGGCTGAGTTGGGCTGAGTTGGGCTTGTTTCCTAAAAGCGTGCCCCAATTTGCCCAATAACAAATCTTCATTCATAGATAAAGTTAATGAAAGACCCTTATTTGGTTAGAACGTTCCGTAAATGCATTTTTTTCTACCGTACTTTAAGTATTACATGCATGGTTTACATGTATGTTATATATTTAAAGAGACAGCCTTTTTTGTTTTTTTTTAAGGTTGCTTTCATGTAAAAAAAAAAATCTCTCCCCTTCCCAGTGCCCTGGTGAGATTTTCTATGTCAAACACACTGCAGAGTTTTCCCCGTCATTGCCCTGACAGGTTAGCCTGAATTTTAGCCTCTAGATAAATATTTATTTGGTGTATGTGAACGATATCTTTCAAGAAAATATCCCAGCGCTACGGAATACGGTGGCGTTCTATAAATATAATGTGAAAAAAAAATTGAATATAACAACACAGAGCAAAGCTCTGCGTGAGTTAATTATTTTTTTTTTAAAAATGTTATTTTAGGAGAATATTGAAAGAAAATGAAAACGACCCCCCCCCCGCCCTGACCTGCCGTACGACACTTTGACAACAAAGCAAAACGCAATTGTGTTGTTTCGTCACAGCGCAGCGATGGACAATAGAACAGATTACGGCTACTAGAGCGTGACGGCTAATTAAAGTCACCCAAACGCACCCAAAGTCGTGTTTACTTCCGTAAACTTTCCAGCTTGTAGTATTTCCTTAGCCTTTAAAAGAAAAAGGTTTGATTTAGATTTCACTTTTCATATAACGCTTTCTCCCGCTGTTACGCGCTCTCTGCGATTGTCACACTAGCCCTCCAGATGATCAGATAATATAACGTTATTAACGCCGGGGCTTCGGGAATAGACTGTTTTTCTTTACGGAGCGTGATTGGTATCGCAATTGATCTGTCCATGCCACGGTGAGAAGAAATGTAACCATGTAATTATATAGTTCCACGTATTTAAATGATTATACCTGCAAATACGGTTTAAAAAGACCCATTAAAAAAAAGTATACTTTTTTTTTTTTTCTCATTTTACTCCAAATTTGTAACCGCTTCGGGACACTCCGACATGTTACACTAACATGCAAATAATAAAAGATAAGAACATTTCCTGCCCATCCACTAAAAGCACCACTCCTTGTATATTTCTTTTAAAAAATATTATAATTTATATAAATATTCAGGCTTTAAACAGCTTTTTTTTTTCTTCCCTTCTAAGTAATTTTCTGGCATCTGCCAAGATTTGGTGTTTTAAATGGAAGAAAAAATAAATAAAATAAAATGTGTTTTAACTGAAACCTTGCCAATCCTTTGACAGGTTTGTTTTTTAACCCCCGACAGCGGTATAATGGGGGAGCAATAAGGGTCTTAGAATCCCCTAGCTGGGAACCCCAAAGCGTTAATTCTTTCTTTCTTTTTCTTTCTTTCTTTTTTTTTCTCCTTTTTACACCCGTACAGATGTCCCTCCCGTTCATTCTACTTCTGTTATGCTTTAGATCAGTAAATGCAAATGTCCGTGCTGTTTTCCTTAAGATGCAAAAAAGATGCATGGCAAGGAAATAAGCGAGAGGGGGGAAAAAAAAAAACGCAAATGGCTGCTGTTTCTTTTTGCATTTGAATATAACTTAATATTTATTTAAACAGATTAATTTGCAAATGGCGGCCAGTGTGTCTTCATAGCCACGGACTGGCATCTTGGCAAACTTTCCTGGAAACAAACTTAAAGCTTGTTGGACCCCGCATGCCAGGTACTGTGACCACCAACTCCCATCAGACTCAGGCAACCTGGCTTAGCGTAGCCTTTCGGTCTGCAATAACCAGAAAGCACTCTCTGCTCTTGGTTTCTATATAGTTTTAAATGGCCTTTGGGCCATTATGGGTTAGTAAGTAGACTGATAACTAGTGAATGTAAGGGCGCTTTTAACCCCTTAAGGACAATGGGCAGTCCCTAAACCCATTGAAAACAATGCATTTTGAGCCTGTACATGTACGGGCTTTGTCATTAAGGGGTTAAGGTGAAAGCGTTCGTTTTCATTTTTTTGATGTCTGAAAATATTATTAAGTTGGACCCCAAAGATTGTTGATTTCCATTCCCTGTAAATGTAATCAGGTGAGCTGCTGAAACAAGGCTTCTATCTGGATACTAAAGAAGTATCTCGGGGAAAGGTAGCAATATATGTAACCGAGGAAAAATACTTTGCTTCCAGCCCTGCGGGCCGTTCTCTTAAATGTATTGTGGGCTATAAGTTTATAACCACACTCGCTGCTGTATATTACGTATAACATGTTGCGACACTTATTACACAGGCCGAGGAGTTTTTTTTTAACTCTCCTGTATAGCGCTCATCGGTCTCCCCGCGTCACCCCCCCCCGCGCGACTTATCCTTTACCTTTATTTAAAGCGCTGTTGTTTAGTTAAAGCTGCATTGTGCTTTGTAAACAGACAACACAAGTCTCAGGTTGTTTGAACGCTGCTTTAGGTTCAGCTGCAGTACACCGTTTCTCTGATCTTTTATGTTCCCGAGCAGATGTCTTTCATTAATTTATGGATTTATCATCTTTTGCTTTTTTTTTTTTTCTTTACACCTGGCAGCTGGTTCAAGTTTCAGCAGTTATTGTCTATTTTGCATCGCACATAGAATTGAATGTCATCTGTCTTCACAAAGCTAAGACTAGGAGAACCCAGGCAAGCGACATGAACTTCTGGGATGGAGATTGTTTGCGCACCCAACACACTTTACACTCCCCCACCACCACCACCTCCGCCCTTTAACTCCTTAATATTTATTTGGCCTTGAATGGGGCTTAGAGCGCGTTCGGTACAGCTGTATGTTTACTGAATCTATTCCATCGTGACTCATTGTACGTGTGCAAGTATCCTGGATACAGCCAGCTCTTTCTTGGAAGAACAGTTGCTTTTTTAGTGGCGCCACTTAAAAAAGGGAAATTCACCAGTCGGTCAGTTTACCACTAGCAATATTTACTAAAAAATATAAAAAATATAAAAAAATTCTCGCTTGTGGCTTCTCTTGCGAGATGTTAAAAGTAGATAATATTAGCTTTAAAGATCGGGGCAGCTGACGGTGACTAAAAGCTACGTCGGAGATAGAACACTCAGAAAACGTGTTCTGTTAGTGAATAAGCAGCGTATTATTATTATTATTATTATTATTATCTTTTATTTATATGGCGCCAACAATGTCCACAGTGCTTCATACATTCAAAGGGTCTGCGAAAACTACAACTGATAGCCTAAGAGGAACTGATACATTGACATGGTCCTGCTCCCGAGCTTACTATCTAGGGGGAATGGCGTATTATCGGTGGTATTATTTTCAAAAATTTGCTAGTTTCTAGCTTACTATTCCCATTTTAAAAATCTGCATGTGTTTTACATTCTTACAAAAATAACTAAAAGGGAAAATTTTAAAAATAGGTTTTAAACTTCCATTTTCCTCCATGAAATGTAACGTTTCAATTTACATTTTTGTGTCACAAGAAGTGGATAGCAATAAATATAAATATATATATATATAAATTAAAAACTATTCTATTTTATACTAAAAAAACTCCAGTATGAACCTACTGTGATTTTTATTTTTAATTTTCTGAAATTAATTTAAAAAAAAAAAACGACATTAAGAAGACCCATTTCCAGGTGACATCACATGCGGATATTGAGAATAGAATCCCCAGGTGACTTTATTCCTATTATCTCACGTGGTTTCATGTGGAGTTTACTCGAGCAATTCGGGGTTAACTTACCTTTAGTTGTGTTCCGGTTTCAGAGAGAAACGAACCCCTAATACAGAATTAAGAGACACAAAGATGTATTTTATCCCGAAGTCTTGACTTTCCCGGAACTCTTATCACTAAGCAGTAGGTGACAGCTTGCTTGCTATTATTTCATTTATGCATTTTGACAGATGGCATTGGAGGGTATAATGCACTTTTAGACTTCTCTATCAGTCTAATGGAGGTGACTGAAGGTTCTTTCAATTCTTCTCTTGGCACAAAAAGTATGTCGGTTAAATCAGCTCCTTTGTTGTGATGAAACTTTAAAGGTTGGGCTGCTAAATGTTGATTACATCTATTTTAAGCATATTTTATTAAAATGCACAATGCCATCCCTATTCGCTTTAGCAGTTCCTTAAAAAGTTGCAAAGTTTGTTGGATTTTATTAATATATTATATATTATATTTACTTATTTATATTATACAGTGTATATTACAATATATATATATATTAATAAATATATATAAATATATTATTTGTATATATATTATATATATATAATATATATATATATTGATATATTATTCAGAAGAATTCTAGGTTCCACTGTGGAAATAATGGGTGTATGTCTTATCAAATAAGTTAAATTTCAAATAGTCTTCTAACAAGTATCTAGAAGTTGACAGACACGAGTATCGGGCGAGAAGGCCTTAATTGACCTTGGGGGGGGGTTTTGATTTTCTCCACATGCATCTTTATTTCTGATAAATTATAAAGCCATTAATTTGCTGAGGATATGGCAGGGCCAGCCTGCGGCACAGATGTGTCCAACGCATACTAGCTCACAGCTTTTCCGAATATTGCCAGGAAGCCGGGAGGAAACGAGGAGGTCCGGAGCATTATAGTCCCGTCTTCTCTAGGGAGATTTTGGTCGATCTTATAGACAGATTTTAAAGGTAGTCTTGTTTCCAGATAAAATAATCGCCTTACTCGGCAACTGGCCATATATTGATCTCCATTGCATTCTGATACTAGTTTCGTTCGCACTATTACTTGTAAATAAACTCTTTTCTTTCTTTTTTTAATCATTAGTTTACTAGTTTGCATCTATAAGCGACACAAAGGTAGATCCGCCTCTGTATGAAGAATAAATGAAATATGTTAAAAAATGCTCAAGTTATGTACTGATCTTATTTTATCCTAAACTTTAAAGTACCGGATACACCTATTAATGTATTTTTACAGTTCAGTTCTTTTGTGTCTTGATGGAAAAATGTTTCGGAATATTTGAAAGTTGCTATTAATTTAATACGCTTTTTTTGTTACCAAATATATATGTATAAAATGTTTTTTTATATTGCTATATCACCATTAACACTTTTACGGAAAGGTTTCCTTGACTAGCACAATTCTACATGCAGGAAGGACTTTCTCCCAATCACTTGAAAAAGGCCAAGCTGATGTTTTTCTACACTCGTTATCCAAGTTCCAACATGCTCAAGACCTACTTCTCTGACGTAAAGGTAAGACGTTTTTTCAGTTACATCCGTACAAAATGTGAGATTTTAATAAAAAAAAAAAAGAAACATGTGTTGGTAATATATAAAATAAGAAAATTCAAACTTAACATATAGGTGTGGAGAAAAATAACACTTGATGTATTCATTAATGGGCTCTAGTATGGATTTTAGCAGTTGTGTGTTTTTGCTGGAAAAAAATGAAATTGTGTCTTTTAAACTACACTTTACTTTTTAAGTTTAGTTTGGAATTATTCTTAAAGCCTTGTTATAATTATAATAGTATGTTAATATAATATATTATATTTATTATATTTAATAATATAATATATAATAAATAAAATTATTATATTTTATTTATATATTATTATAAAATTAAGTTGTGATAAGGAAATGCCTTAAATCCAATGCTGATATACAAAGCTTATTTATCAAAAAAATGGAAGCTCTTCCCCCAACTGCCCTGAATACTGGAAATGTTTTCAATATCGATATATATTTTAAAATACTTTTTTTTTAATAAATAATATAAATGTTTGAAAGATCGTAGTTTTCTCAGTAACATGGATGATTCCTTTCTTGCACAAGTGTCGTATCACAGCCTTCCAGCGATCACTAATAGTGTAACAGGTTGTGAAATTAAAAAAAAGGAACATCCTAGCACAATCCTCATTAAGAAACGTGATCTTGCACCCAATTTGTTCCGCCCCTGCCATTTTCCCATACTTTTGCTTACATAAGCAAACTGTAGAGTCTTGTTCATCCTTTGTAAAGAAAAGAGAACACTGACATTCCCCGTGAACCAGCGGCTTAAAAACAAAAGTGATGATTGTCTCTTATTTACAACTTAATTTGTTGTTGATGCCGTCTACGCGGACCATAAGGCGAATGAATGAAGTGACAGATTTAGGCCACATTATTCAAATGAGGATATGAAAGCTGTTGACTTACAGCTGCGTCGTCCCCCATTCTACAGAATATTACGCCCTCCCGTTTCGCGCTGTTTTTTTTTTTTATTTTTTAAAAAAAAAAATATAATTATTTCTTCGCATCAACTTGATTTTGTGTCCATAACTTTAAGTCTCGCTGGTAAGATTATAATTATGCCAGTTATCATTATCCCGGTAAAAACACTAATTTATGGCAAGAAAAGCAGAATCGCTTGCCTTCGACGTGCAGAATTGACGTTTGGCGACGCAGCGGCACGTTTAGGAAGGGAGTGAAGAGACCGTTGAGACCTGTAGCGTTTCACTGCTAATCTATTCCGCAAGCTAGTAAGCTAGCGCGGCTTTTGTAAGCGAACACAAAAAAAAGCACTTCACATTAATAAGCGTCATTTTTCTTTGCTGCAAAAAAAAAAAAACTGCTTTCCAAGAGACACCTGCGGACCACGTGTCTCCAGTCTCGAGTTTTCAGGGAAATATTTCTCTCCGTTGCCAGTGTCTCGGATAGTTTTTTTTTAATTCAAAGATTTAGAATGTTGAGTAAGACATAGATATTAATCGGTATCTTTTTTGGGGGGCAGCTGTTTTTGTATTTGAGAAGGCTTTAGGGAGAATCGTTGACTTCTAGTGATATAACGCAGCACTTTCCCTGCATCAGACCAGATCCAGCTCAAGCGATGGTGAAAATGTTTCACCGTTTATAATATATCTGTCCCAAGCGACCGCGTTTAGATTCTCTGCGTGAAAAGGTGTTTTTTTTTTCGTTCCACTCTTTGGAGTGATGAGGTAATAGTGATACCGATGACATAATAGATCGCCATTAATAAAGGGCTATGGATCCATTCCAATTGTGCCGCTTGGCTTTGCAATGATGGCTGATTAATTATATTATATATTATATATTATATAACACAAATCCAGACTCAGCCCGCCCCTCTTTACAGCGTTAGGTTCCTTAAATCCTTATGTTAGATTTATTTGGGTTTCCGGCAGAATGATCTTACCTTAGTAAATAAGCCCCTTCCCAGGTAATATGTCCCTGTTTCGTCTCATCCGTTATCCGCATAACCACATAGGGCACGGAAACAGTAGCGTCGATGCTGTGATAAAATTAGAAAAGGCCCCGTTAACTTAAAGCAGATGTCTGCCTTAAAAGGTTTATTAAGTTTGTATACAGCTTAACAGATTTGATAGGGACACGGCCACCTGTTTTGGTTTTTTTTGGTCAGCTGTAATCATTAATTTTATATTAGAACGGTGGTTTAAAAAGAAACTAACACTTCTTCAGCTCGGTTCAACACATTATTTTGAGCCTGGTTTAGGGTTATGTAAGGTTGTATAGGTCTGTAAAGTACCCTCGATTTATAACTGCTCCCTTCTGGGGCACATAGAGTCATTAGAACAATTGTTTTCCATTTTTTTCAGAGAATTTGGCCCATCTAGTCTGCTCATTGTTCCTTACCTTAATCAGGTCTCGTCTCAGATTCCCTATCCCCTATCTGTTTAAGTTCATTTAATGTATTAGCCTCTACCACCTCTGCTGGGAAGCTGTTCCACTTATCTACCTCCTTTTACTTTTGTGGACACTTTTCCTGCTGGGCCACAATTTTTTTTATAATAGCAGCGATTTCATCTGTTTGAAGCAGGATCTGATTTTGATTTAAAAAAAAAAAAAAAGCCGTGTTGGTTTTGCGTGGTTCGCTTCCTCATAGTTGGAGATATTTGTCACTGCTTTGTGTTTTATTCACCATTAGTCATTCATTACGCGTTCTTGTCTGTAGCTTGTGCTGGGATTTTTCAGGATGAAATTTGTACAAGTGTAAAAATGACACAGATTGCATCGTTTTTGTGTTAGCTCAAACCCTTCTGCTGTTTGTAACCAAAGCATATGCTTAATGCAGCAAAATATGCGAAGCAAGTGCTGGAACCTCATAGAAAACGAATGAACGACTTGTGTTACTGACCAATATACACCCTGTGAATATATTAGATGACGGTGTGATGACGCTAACTGCTATACTTTGTATCTTCCTAAGTAACTCCTTATTCAGAATATAACCCTGTTGTTATATGGCTTTATTTATTCATTCATTCATTCATTCATTCGTTCATTCATTCATTGTGGGTAAAAAGAAGTTGTGTTTTAAACTATCTTTAAGAAAGGTTAGTCACAAAGTTGTTTTTTTTTATACTAGGTTATACTATCACCGCTTTAATTGATGGGAGGGAGGCATACATTAAAATAAACATTCGAAAAACCATTATTTACTCTGCAGCACAGATACATAGTGGGAAAACTGGAGCAATTAGCAGGATTGTTGCATTGGTTACAACTATGATTGCAACTCCAATTGCCCTGAATACAGAGCACAAAAGACCCATTCATGGCATTGGGAACCTAGCCTGTTGACCCGGCTACAACACCAGGCCATGGTTACATTACATTCAATGTATTTATATAGTGCCAGCAGATGCTGCAGCGCTGTACAATCAGAGTCGGTAGGATAAACTTTAAATCATAAAACTATAACGTACTGGTACAAAAGGAGAAGAGGACCCTGATCTTGTGAGCTTACAATCTAGTCAGTTGAGGGGGGAAGTGAAACAGTAGGAGACGACTGCTTGGATGGAGATGAGGAGGTCAAGCAAGTCTGCCTCACTTAGGACACTTGGAAGGTGGGTTGGAGGGATTATTACTTATTTTTAGGAAATCTCAGGCATGTAGGAAACATGCACATGGATGTTAACTTAGGAGGGGAGGAAGGAAAAGTAGATACCAATTGATATGCTTATTCAGTGGACGTAGCGAACTATTCTTCCCATGAGACTTCCATATTTATATAGAATCTGAGAATTCTATGTAACCAGATACATTTTCTATGGCTATAATGAATCATTACCATTAATGATTACCACAGGGTTAAGGAAGAAACTGAATACAAAAGCAGTGGACTTCATGCAAAATAACAACCAAACATCAGCCATCGTGTGCATCTGAAGCACTGTTTGCCTTGCTATGCGTAATAGGAGCCGTAGTCCACGCCATCTACATTGGTTAGCTATTGCTAAAGAGAAAACAGGTCATTTCATTAAGGGGAGGACACTTGAAAGGATTTTGGCCCATGCATATCCTAAGCCAGAATATATCACCAGTGAAGCAGGTTGCGCAGGCAGGTGGGTGTACAAGTCTTTTTGCCATTTTTTTTATTCCTTCTGAAAGAGAGCCTTTGTGAGAAGCAGCAGCAGAGAGGAGATAACAGAATTGATTTCAACCTAGTGTTCCCTTAATTGTGTAGTTCTCCAAGGGACGTTGCTCTTTCCCCATCTGATTTTGGCTGGAGGCTCTGCAGGTGTTATCACCTCAAGGGTCATACCAGTCTTGAAAAGATTTAGCAAGAAAGAGAGCTGTAGCCTTTTTTTTTAAGACCTGTAGAAGAGACGCATGCTGATGAAGGGTTCACTTTTTACCTAAAAATAAGTTGGTACCAACTGATAAGGCTTCCCACTTTTGCTTTACTTCTTGGACTTGTAGCTTGTACGTTATTGAGCTAATATAAGCCATCATATTACAGCCCGTCTCCTACCCTCACACTTAAATGAATAGGGGGCCAGATTAAACAACTACTGTATCAAAAAGTACCAAAAGTATATGCCCTCTAATAAAAACCAATAATATTCATTCCCTTTAAGGTGAAACAGACTAATCTGCCACGGTGCATTGGTCTGTACTGTAAAAATAAAGCATGGATAAACACCTGAATAAATTGAGTAGACATAGTTATTTTTTTTAAGAATTCTGGGTAATTATTATATCCAAGCAGAACTACAATTGAATTGGACCAAGACAAGAAATTCTCATAAACAATTTGTTGTGCTATTCATGAAGAGCAAGGCTGGTATAAAATGGTAAAAGTGGAGCAATCACCATAACAACCAATGGAACTTTACTTTTCCACCTTGCACCATAATGGCTCCATACACATAACCCCTGTTGGTTTCTTTCCCCAAATACTGCCATTCACTATAAAAAAAAACCCCTTTGTGTTGGAGGTTGACCTGTGACCTTTTGGTAAGTGAAACTCTCCTTTCCTGGCAAAAGAACCGTGGCTACTGTACAGCATCCATTGACCACAGTCTACCGAGATGAACGTTAAAGGCATAGCAAACAGCAATGTTTATTTGTTTATTTATAATTGAATAAACATATTATTATCTGGTGTGAAACGAAACTCCCTATTTAGAGTCCCTTTATTGTACCCCACTGGGAATAGTTAGCCCTGACCTCATTAGACCCTAGCAGAAAGCCAGGGAGGTCAAGCATAAAGAATCTTTTTATTCTTTTTATTCACTCAGTATTTTTGTTGTTCTTATACTTTCTCTGCTAAGAAGTGAGGAGTAAGCAGAGCTCAGCAAAGGGCAGGTTATTCCTACCTACTACTCTCTTACCGGGTGGCCTTTTAACCCCTTAATGACAAAGCCCGTAAACCTAGAACATGTTCAAATTGTTACATTTTTACATTTGTTCTTACATACTATGTAGTAATTACCAATGTGGTTACTATGTTATCACTTCCATACTAATATCATTATGGATGCATTACCCGTGATGACTATGTATAGTTATATTTAAATTACTGACTCATGCCACGGAGCCATTTATGTGCCCAGCTGGATGAAGGCATCAGCTTGTGTTCAACACACTCATGGAATATTTAGGAAGTGTTCTTTACCCAGGTTTAAGACAGCCATATCCCGTGGGAAGCATTAATCAAGCGCCGTGACTCTTACACTTAAGACCCAGGGCTATTTTCCCATCGTGATTAGTTTTTGTACTTAACGCACACTACAGATGTATTTGCCTCTCCTGCAGAACAATAGCTTCTTCTTCTCCCTTTTATCAAAGTGACAAAAGGAGATGATAAACAATTAAGGAAAACGAAACACAACCGTTCCTGCCTTGCGCAACAGCGGAAAATAAAGCGGGAAACAAAAAAATATGCAAGAAGCCGCCATTACGAATTATTATTTGATAGCTTATTGACAAAACTTTTTATTTTATGATATTGACTTTAATTTGTTTTTTTTGTATTGTTTTGCTTTTTTTGAATGTTTAGAAACATTGGTATTTATTTTATAATTTATCTTAAGCAAACATCATGTTCTCTAAGTGTCTTCAGTGGTTTATGAAACTAATACGGGGTAAAATAACAGAAATGAGCGTTCCTTTGAGTTATTTAGTTTTTTTGCTTTACTGCTGGTGCTCCTTCCTACAGTAGAACATAAAATTGTGGCAAAGCATGGCATGGCAGGATTGGAACATGTTACTTATACTAGGACATTCTCATATATGAAGGTGGCTGAAAGCGAGAGCAACAAGGCTACAAAGGGAAATGGCTTTCCAGTTCCCGATTTATAAAACCCTCGGTACCCAGTACTTTACATCACTAATCTGAGCATTTTGGAATTGACCTCATATGCATGGACCGGCCGCCGGGCAGGTACCGCATGCACGTTATCAACGGCTTTCTTTTTTCCCCTTAACCTTCACAAATTATGCAGTGTTTACATGGCGTTACACATGGCTGCCCTGAGCAGCTTGCTTCTGTAAGAGGTCATCAAAGCTTACTGGTCTTTAAACAAGCCTCAAAGTCTGGGCAGAAAGACCTATTTAGAGCGCAGTAGAACGGAGTGTCATCCGTTGAGCTGTTACAACTTGTCCTTTTACCTGCTCCCATGTTGGTTGAATCCATTGCCTTGGCCCATTCTCTCCCCTGGCATTTTCTATTCTAACAAAAAAAGCTTTAGATCTCTTTTTTTTGTGCCCTATTGCTAAATGATGGCGTGCGCACTTATTTTTCTAGCCCTCATTAGGTCATTCATGACCATTCTAGAAAAGAAAAATAAGCTTTCCTTTTTTTTTTCTCCTTTTTTTTGTATTCTCTACAGTACTTGTGTCCATGTGAGACAATGTCTTGTAACAATACAGGGGCTTAATCTCCATGTCAAAGCGATTTTCATTCCCCAGTGCACAGCCTGCTATCATTTTGTAATGTTTTGTTTCTTATACCAAAAGAATTAAAAAAAAAAAAAAAAGGGAACAGTAAGCCGTCACGGGGGCCTGTAGCCCTTATCTCAGTGTCTGGAAATTTGGACAGTATATTTTACCGCTTAGATAAAACAGAAAGAACTCCAAGTTCAGCAAATCGTAATGGGTTTAGGTTCTATTGACATCGGCAACCAGAAGATCAGATAACCGGGGTCCTTCAGTTGTCTTTTTAATCAGGTTCCCCGCAAGGCTGAATAGAGAAAGAACAGACACGCAGAGCAAAAAATATAATTCTTGGATAGGTTAAGTACATGTTTGAACTCTTACAGGCAGAAGCGATTTGATGATGACTTAATCATTTTGTGGTCAATTATCTGTGAGGACCCTTGCAACTGCATGGCAATTATGATGCAAGATGGCCTTTTGGGAGAAACACCAGTCTCCTTGCTTCTGTTCCCTTGGATTCCCTGCAATGAATTTTCATTTCACTTCATTATCTTTGTTAACATAGAAACAACTTTCTGCGTGGTAATTACAGCCCCAGTGCACACTTTAGCTGTCATCTTGATGGAGGTCTGGATGTTCTCATAGCCATCATTTGATAAGTGTTCTTTGTTGATTTTTGATTAATGTACGTCTTTTTTTTTTCTGGGGCTTAGGAAAAGAAAATGCCTGTGATAACAAAAGCCAGGGGGGGCTACGTATCAGATAGCATGATGGAAAGCTATCGACTTATTGCCTTTAGCTTGGCAAGCAAGGGTTGCATCTGTCCTTTGGTATAAAGAATCTGCCACATAGAATTTGCCTTTAAATAACAACCAGTGGGAACAGTGACTTCTTCAAAATCTTAGACTCTGTTTATTAATTTGGAGTCCCTTCCAATCTTCTGGTCCTTGTCCCATATATGACTCGATCCTGTTAGACTTGAGGTTATAGGTTTAAGAACATGGCACCACTTATCATACATCGTCCTCTCTGAAAAATCATCATCTGCGGAACTTACTAGAAGTATGAAGAGTAATATTCAGAGCTCAACTGGAGCGCTTTCCTGCCACCAATTGGCTGCTTCGAGTCCCAGTGTCAGATACGTTACTGGACTTCAGCTACAACCAAAAACATGGAAGATATATCATTAAACCAAACAAAGAGAGGACTTCATGTGTTATTGTCAGTGAAATGGCTGTTGGATCCTGAGAACGTGGTCTATTACTTAGTCTATTGGGCCCAGTCTCAGGTACATCCTCAGGGGTCATGGATGAGAGTTTGGAGAAGCTCTTATTGGAAAAGCACATAAGTGTAAAGATTACTAGCATAGTCTACAAGAGGCTGGTTGGGTCCCATTATGGCGGTAGTTTTAATGTTGGCCTCAACCGTATAACATAAAACATTTTGGAAGACATAGCTTAGTCCTGTATTCCACGATATTACATGATGTTACAATGAAATGGTTTTTTTAGACATTGTACATAAATGCACGTGTTTTCAGTTTGGAGGCATCTAGAGGTCCTATATGTTCCCCATTGCACGATCAGCCCATGTCTCACAACCACCTGTTGAGATATCGAACAGTATATGTAATAAGAGTAGAAGACCATAGACCAAGGGTGTCCAACCTGCGGCCCTCCAGCTGCCGCAGGACTACATCTCCCATACTCCTCTGCCAGCCACCTAGCTGAAAGAGCATTATGGGAGATGTAGTTCTGCAGCAGCTGGAGGGCCGCAGGTTGGACACCCTTGCCATAGACTAATACATTAAACAAAATTATATCTATGAAGTCCTTATACAGAGGCTTCCGTCTGATATATATCCTATTTAATATCTAAACAAGATTTGACAATAATGAAAAGTATTCCCCCCGATAGTAATCCTTAGTCAAGACACATTGGGTTTTTTTTACATTTAGACTGTGCGTGTGCATTGTATATACAGTTCTGTCACACCGTATTTTATATTTTTTCATTAGAACAGTGTTTATTTCCATGCGATAACAGGTTTTGAGATACAAATGTCCCATTTCTCTTAAGAAAACGTTGGTTACACGTTACAGGATTCTAATGCGTGTTGCTTGGAAGTAAATATCTCAGATTCATTTAACAATAGCTCATATTTCAAATGTTTTCAGTGCGCTCGAGATGGCCGTCTATATAAAGGGTATCTCGAGAGGCGTTTAAAGGATGAACATGAGTGCCTTTTTAGAGCACAAGACATAGCAGCCAACCTTCTCCTTGCGCATAAAGTCTCGGCCATTCCTTTGTCATTCTTCCAGTCTGCATTAATAGCTCACATTAATAGAATGGACAATGCCATATGCTGCCCTTTTGTTACTGATACACACACACAAATGTGATAGGGGCACATTGTTTTCCAGGAGTACAGTATTAACAAAGCTTAGGTCCCAGAATAGTAAATCTGAACAATCTCGAGCTCTCTTCGGCAGCGATTCGGTATTTATTTGGTTGGCTTCGAGACATTTCCGCGGTTAAGCAGATTACGATACCTATTTTGTGTACATATTTTGGTTTTTCCGATCGCAGCAGGCCCCATAGATACGTAGAAATCCCCGGCTAACCAAAAGCCTTTGACTATATTGGGTGTCCTAGTCGAACATCAGCCGCGGGTTTCCAAAAATAAACGTTAAGCAGAACATTTCTGAATTTGTATAATATTTCTTGGTGTGAAAATGGCGTACAAGAAGACATTGGTTTTGAGGGATTGGCAGTTAATGAGCTTCTTTACATTAATCAGGAACATAATAATAATAATAATAATAATAATAATAATAATAATAGAAGAGCATACTCCAGGGTTCTCCTAGGATGATGCAAGGAGTGAAAGTGGGGGAACTTGTTTTAAAAAGAGTTGTGTTTCTTAACTAGAACTTTAGGATTTGTATCAAATTTAACATATTATATGAACATATTGTATATTCTGATAGTTGCAAATGAAATGGCATTGGGAGGTGTTACATGTAACTATATCATAACAGTACCCCAAATTTTAGCTCACTGTACCCAACATGTATTAGCACAGGTGCTCTGTCTGTATAAAGTGTCTTTTTTTATTTTGTTCTTGAATTTCAGGTAACTTTTTTATATTTTCATACGTATTTAATCCTCTTCAATCTATATTACAGTTCAACAGATGCATTACCTCCCAGCTCATCAAGTGGTTTAGCAATTTCCGCGAGTTTTACTACATTCAGATGGAGAAGTATGCTCGGCAAGCAATTAATGATGGGGTCACGAGCACAGAGGAGCTGTCCATCACCCGAGACTGCGAGCTGTACAGGGCTCTGAATATGCACTACAATAAAGCAAACGACTTTGAGGTATGCACATCATGAAGTTTAAATATACCGTACATATTTTGTGTGTACCTGCATTAGATAAGATGCAGAACGAAATGTACTTGTAATTGCTAACATGCTGGCACTGGCACTAAAACCTCGTTAGTCTTATTTTTGGCTCTTTACGGTATATACAAGTTGTCAGAATTATCTTACATGTACGGGCTTAAAATGCATTTTTTTCAATGGGTTTAGGGACCGCCCATTGTCCTTAAGGGGTTAATAAAAAAGGACATTTAGTACTTTGTGTTTGCATACTGTAACTATGTTTTCAGTGCCAGATAGGTCATTTTATTGTTGATCAAATGTGCCCTTTTTATTTTTAGCTTCTGCCGCAAAATTTGGGGCAGGCATTCTTTGGTTCTGAGAGTTAGCCAATGAGATTTCTGTCTCATTTAACCTCTCCCCCCTACTGCCTCTACTGGAAACAGGAAGTGTGTGTGGGTACACTCCTTGCACATGCTCAGTAGCACTCAGTTAGCAGTTTATACTTTGTAAACCCTCAAGCATTTCTGTACCTCGTTTTAACCACACACAGCAAAAACTTTTCCTCGCCGGAGGCAAAGATCAAGTACATTAATAGTTAATTAAATAAAATGATTTAAAAAATAGAATTACGTAAACTTACGTGATCTGGGTAACAGAGTGACCCTATTTTTGTCTTTCTAAGTTGCTTCATAAGAGTTAGTGCTTTAGACGTATAGTTACACAATTGACATAGAATCACAAGGACATGAGGACATAGGAGATTTGGGAAATTTCACAGCTGAAGCAGAAGGTCACAATTCCACAAGCCTCAGAGCTCTTATTGATTTGATAGATATTTCCACCGAAGGTCAAGATATAGATTGAGGGGTCTTTTTACTAATTGGTGAGTTTGTTAAAGAACAGATAAAACCTTTTAGTTTGAGTCCATGCTTTCGGCTCAATACATGCTGCTGACGTACTTACACCAGGTCCTTGTTGCCCCGGGGTCAAGGCAACTGCACAGTTCAGAAAAGTTTTAGCCAAACCGTATGTCACTTAGTACCCCATCGGTCGCAGTTTTACAAAATGTCACCCATCAAGTCAAGAGCACTGGAGATTAAATCAGCAAAACATTTAAAAATAAAGCTCAATGGTGGTAATGGTTTATTTTCTTCAATAATCCTCTTTCGCTGATGTCTAGGAGTGTCATTATATTTACATATCTCATTTTTCTGACCTTCTATAAGCAGCCAGAACCTTGAGGTTGACCATCAAGGCCACTTATTGCATCATGGCTACCAGATATATAATTGAAGCACTCTGGAAGCATGTAGTAGATAAACGAGGACATTGGAGGCAGTAGTTAGAAATGAGAAGGGGTCATTTTGATTTGTACAGATGAAACTTGTGGTTGATTAGTAAGGTTCTGTTGTAGACATTATCGGACTTCTGATGGTGGCATTCTGATAAGAGATGGAATTACCCAATGGGACTAATTTTAAAGGGGCCACGGTCTTTTAGTGGTCTCGTGTATCTGAATACAAGATTCTAAAGCCAGATTTATAAATACATTTGAAAAAATATTGTTTTAAAAACAAGTAGCCTCTGGATAAAGATTTTATAACACTGTTTGGGGGTTTCAGTTATTTTGCATAAAGTTCACTGTTTGGGGTGATATATTTTTTTTATGATCAGCCGAGGGAATTGTGGAAAAGTTATAGGAAAATATAAAAATAAAAAAAAAACAACCTAACAAATGCCAGGAAGTAATGAAATTGGATACGGAAGCTTTTGTCATATTTAGCATCATCAGTTTCTTGCAGGCACAGTTTGCTGATCTTTCAGTGCGATTAAAGCCTAATATGAGAAATCACAGTTTTTGCATTTTTTTATATGACGTTTTTTTTCTCCAGCGTGCTTTTAAAATGTACTTGACTTTCCCTCGCGCTTGTATTTTAGGTTAAGTAGAGGAAGTGATTAAGCGGGGATCGTGGTCACATCATAAACCGTGTCACTCACTCGGTTTCTCCTAAAGTATGCCCCTGCTTCACGCACTTAAAAGCAAAGTCAAATGCGATTTCTGAGAGCACTTTGGCCCTGTCATTTTAACGGCAGCCTTATGGCCAATGCCCAGTGGTGTCTACGGCACCATTATACAGCGATCCGCGGTGCTTTCCCTTGATTATCCAAATTTCTGATGAACTTTTCCTCACTTGCATTTAAATTTTGACCCATAGGCTAGAAAAAAAAATGTTAAGTAATTCAACATTCAAATGAAAGTTATAGAGTGCAAACGTATAGGTCTCCTTAGCATGCAGTACCCTTCAGAAATGATGGTCTGTGTCTGTTTAAAGGACATTCGTGTTCCCTGGGGAAGAAAAACACATTCTGCTGCTCGGTAGGCAGAACTGCTCTTTAATCCAACGAGCAAGGTGTCTGTCCCTAAATGAAAAGACATGTTTTGTGTTTGTGTTACCAGTCATCTGGCTTCAAGCTATAACACGCCATGGATTTGTCTTTTGCCATTGTCCTACCCCCCCCTCCCCTCCACTTAATCCACAATAGAAATAATAGACTGACAGAAAAGATAGAACCAGCTATTAGTGGCTGATTTACAAACTCTTATGGCCAATATTTATATATATTTCCAAGGCAAAGCTCTGTAGTGATGTCACATGATGTCAAAAAGAGGTTTTGCATCATGTTATGGAGCCCAGTTAGTGGCTTTGTCTGGATCATCAGGGAAGAATGCTTCTTGAGTTGAGTCCCCATGCACTTCCAGCTCCATTTTTGCACAGCTTGAGTCTGTCCCAGCTCACTCACCATCCACAGCAATACAGAATACATTTAGAATGAACAAAGTGGTGTCTTCTAGTCCTGTTGGTTCGTGCACACAAAAAGTTACACTTTCAGGTTGCTCACACTGTTCCGAGATTTTAATATTAATGAGGACCCAACTCTACCTGTAAGAACACGAGAAACCCTCTTTACCCAACTAGACTTCAAGTTTCAATAAGTTTGGCTGTGCTTAACTGATTTATCGTTGGCTCCCGTGGGACATCACAAGAAAACAGTAAGGAGCTTAGCATGAGGAGTCAAATGGGGGCCATGTTCACATGTGAGAATACCCAAGAGGATCATTATTATGTTGCTAAATGGCCCTTAAAGAATAAACCTGTATGTATAAACTTCAACAGCTGAGATGTTTTCAATACAGTCGAACAGCCACAGCCTTAGATCCGATCTATATATTGTCCTCGTAATGACAGCAACACCGTGCTTTGTAGAAAAGGCTTCCTTTCTTCTCAATAATTATCTCTTTATAACACTTCCTCTTTGTGCCGTAGATGTTCATCAATGTAATAAAGTGGGCAAAAGTGGATTGTAATGTTTGTTTTAATGTCAGTCATTACGTTTGCGGCTCCCTCTTGTCTTTTTGTCATTGGCTCCAATTGAAGCTCTGTGAGATCTGCTTTAAATCTCCTTACTCAACGTCTCTATTAGTCCTACCACAGCGTGACCTTTTTTCAACATCCTTAAAGAAAAAGATACAGTGTAACGTTGCTTTACTTTTCTTATTGTTCTTTGTTGAAACGAACAAAGCGTTTTCTACAGTGGCTATAGCACATAATTATACAGCTTTCAATAGCAGTGTCTTGGCACATATCAAAGTTCAGAAGAGCCTTTGGAAAAAAAAAAGATGTTTTGTGGCAGCCTAGGGAGGGTCTCATCTTTCCTTCAGAAAATAGTTCAAGGCTCTTCTGTCAAGCTTCCCTACTTAGAGCTTTTTCTCCTCCTGCTTCATAAAGTTTAAAGGGGATTCAGTGGAGTTCTGTGATCTGTTCCCTTTGAAAGATTGTGCACAGAGAGGTCCTTTGACTTCAAGAGTTCACAGATTCATGTCTTTAGGTATCATATGTCTGACCTTATCAGTTACTCTATTTAATGTAGGAGAAAAGTCTCAACTCTTTGTGTTTGTCTGTTTTGCATCTGTGAGATGATTTGGTGAAAGGACCATCCTTTTAATACGCCACAGAGGAGCCATTTCTGGCTGTAACCTACCCTGTGGATCTCTAAAAAGAAAAAAAGTCCTTGTGTTTTTTCCTGTATGGATGATTTCACATTCAGAATGGAATTATGCAATAACAGTCCCGTACAAAAACAGGCCCTTCGCTTCCCACCTCCTCTACTCCATTCGAGGCGTCAGCTATTTCGGTGACCGTCTTTCTGTCACCTAAGAGGCTCAACCATTTAACAAACAGAGATAATGTCTGGGTAGCCAGGGCAGCGGCAGGCTTTCCCTTTCGGTGACCTAGCCCCAAGACTTAGAATGAATTGCCATTTGGAAAAGAGGAGAGTTCAAAGACAGTGTGGGCTGTTGATATCTGTTGTCCGAATGTCCACATCTCTTTCATTCCATGATAGGTGATCAATGAACACAAAGCAGTATCCTTTCTATCAGCTGCCCGGAGTTCTTAGAGCTTTGAACGGAAGAGATCAATCTGTTTTATCCATTTACACACAGGAAAAAAATACGTTTGGGTTTATATTTTTCATTCTCAGAGACAATTGGATATATACTCATTTTTTTTCTCTGCATGTTGCCAGCACACCCCAATATCAGTTAATATGGCGCACATAAAATTTGTATTTACACCACTTATGTGCGCCAGACCAACAGTCATGGAAATGTGTTTTTTGGTTTTTTTTTTACAAATTTTACAATTATACCAAAAACTTGACGTATTTTTTTTTAAATTAAAGATTTTCTTAAAATAAATAGTTTTTTTATCCCTATATTTTTTCTCCACTTTCTCCATTATTGGAGTACATGGCAGAAAAGGCTAATGGATTTAAATAGAGTACCGTATTTATCGGCGTATAACACGCACTTTTTTAACTAAAATTTGAAGCTGAAATCCTACCTGCGTGTTATACGCCGATAAATCCTGTTATACGCTGCCTCAGCCGCCGCCGCCGCCCGCCGTCTGCCTCTGCCGCCTGCC